>BGPR01000317.1:119182-168765 GCA_013235015.1 Araneus ventricosus
GAACAAGGCTTTGCAATCAAATTCCTCCATGGGGAATATCCCCTGCGATCTGAAATTCAAAAGAGTTGAACCAGAACCTCCACCCTCTCTCCTGCTCGGGTTAGAGCCTGTTTAGTACTGTCTGGGAGTAATTAGATTGATGAGCAAACAGAAGGCGCATTGGAACGTGGAACAAGGCATTGCAATCAAATTCCTCCATGGGGAAAATCCCCTGCGATCTGAAATTCTCTACACTGTAACAACAGTATAGGGAAGAATATATTTCGCAGACCCGTATGTTTAAGGATGTAAGTGCTTCAGGGAGGGCTACCTATTACAAGAGATGTAGTTTGCAAAAGACAATGCCGTCATCCAGACTATTAATGAGTGGATACGCCTCGAACGAAAAGCCTTTTTGAAAAGAGCGTCAGGATGCTTCTAGACTGCTGGAAAAATGCGTTGACTCCGGAGGGAGTGCATTGAAGACTGGTATGTACAAGTAAATGTTTTGAAAATATGGATTTTTTTTAAACCAGTTCCGACCACTTTTGAACTACTTTTCAATTACTGAAAAAACCTCAGCATCAGAATTTTCCTTTGATGTTCAGCGAAAACAGCAATAGATCGAAATTAATATCTTGCAGTGGGTTCCCATTTTAATAACTGCTTCCTAATTGAATGCAATGACGTGCTCTTATGTAACTAAGATGTTTGCCTTAGGTATTTGGAAAACTCTATAAAAACGGTATTTAAAACTTCCCAGAACAATTTATTGAAAAAAGCATATTTTAGAATTTTACACAAGAAATTTCCATAAATTATTCTTTAAAAGTCTCGTACATCTGAAACGCTTTATATAATGAGCTTACGCACCTAAGAAAGTTATTATGTTGTTTTAAGAATGCCGAAAAATCGTTAAATTTCGCCTTACTGATGTAAAATTTCTTATATTCCTTTCAACGATATATATAGCAAATCCACTTACAAAACGGCATTATAATAAAAAGCTGTGAAATAGCAACATTTTTCCTAAAATAGCACGTCTAACAACAAGGTTTAAATTTGATAGGTTTCTGAAATTTCTATTTTCATATCAAAGCTTGCAAAAATAATGCTTTCCTTGTAACACATCACAAAAATGGTGACTGCTTTTCAACAGCATGGGATTTCTGATATACCATTAGTGGAATACCATCATAACTGAATACAATATCAGTTAAAACATAGCATTATTTAGTTTCTTTACTCAACGTAATATGTGAAGTTGACTGAATTTATTTTCATTTTTGTCATCGTGAATATTTTCCATTGATGTGGGACTTGCAAATTATTTTCTTTAAACTCACTACCATTCATTATTTGGTGAATTCAAAAAGATAAAAATTGAAACATTCTAAAGAATATGAATTCCTTTCCAAAAATGTTTTCAAATTTCATTCAGAAATTATTGAATTTCTGAAAAAAAACTGTAAGACATAAACATTAACATTAAGAAATTAAATTGAAATACTCTGAAAGAAAATACTTGATTCATTGCATCATAAAGCTTGATTTTCATGCATTTCATCGTTAAGAATTTTCATTTTCTGAGAAATTACCAGCTGATATTCCATACAAAACATTTTACTGAAATATCTAAAAATAAAAAAAATGATATTCCTTTCCTAATTGAAAAATATTTTTCATCCTTACATCGTTTTGTAATTTTTCTGCCTTAAAAAAATTCTTCACTTCCATTCAACTTACAATATTTCTACAAAATTGTTAAAATTTTCTTATAAAATAATGTTAGTTCCATCTATTCTATAAATTCCATTATAAAAATACGTAACTCATTTTGTATTTTCCCTCTTTATATTCAAAAATCATTAAAAACGCCTTTGAAAACTTTTTAAAAACATTATTAGTTTATCTAGGGATAGGAATGTATTTTTTGTTCAAATTCTTTTAATAAATGTTATTCAGAATTTAATAAATTTAATATTTTGTGAAAAGAAGTCTGGTTCTTAACATATTTCTTTCAAAATCATGAAATAAACGTCATTTTTAGAAGAACCTCAAATTTCACTGAAGAGCCTCGCATTTCAAGAAAGAAGTTAAAAATAAGTATTAAATGTAATATTATATTTATTCATCTTGGCATCTATTTCAAAATTAAACTGATCATAGGTATTCTAGCAGCTGAAAATAATATTTTATCTATTCATATTTGCAAGTTTCAGATTAATATAAGTATGTCTTTTTTAAAACATGTTTCCAATTCATTTTTGAGCTTTTTTTGCGGGATTTTAATAAACTTGTATACGAAATTTGCGGGTAAAAATGCTAGGCGAAGTGCTTGTATAACAAATGAATGGAGTTGGATTTACCAGTAAATGCAAACTTTGATATTTTAGGAAAATTCTTTTAAAGCAGTGTTATTTAATTTGATTCTAATTAATATGTTTTTATGAAAATAAGATTATGACGCTTATAAGTAGCTTTCACGAATTTTGTTGCTTTGATTTTATAATATGGATCAGATACCAACTAATTAAACTCAATAAATCTATCTTGCATTATTTTTTAATTAAATCGCTTATTATGTATCTTGAAATTGAGCTATTTTACAGTAGATTAATTTGAGCAGAAAAGTAAATGTAGACAGACTCTAGCCAGTCTGAGCAAGCGGGTGTCTCAGAAGAACCATCGAGATCTTAAAGGAAATCTGCACAAAAGCACGAGAAGAAATGAACCGTTTGATGTTAAAAGGGGACTTCAGTAAACTCGGCCGAAATTACTTTTTTTGCTATTTTGATCCGATGAATGTAGTTGCATCATTTCGTATAAAACCTAAAATTCTGCCATTCACAGCCATGTTGTAGTAAAGCATCGAAGTTTCCGTATGTTGTTAAAAGGGGGCTTCTGCACAGAAGGCCACTTTTAACGACAATTTTGCTGTTCATCGCTAGATAGCCAGTATACATATTACAGGAAAAAATGCTTGAGCGAAGACCTTTTTTGAGAGACACGACAAAAGAGCAAAAACTAAGGTTTAAAATTTCTGAAAATTAATTAATTCGTTTCGCAATTTAAGGCACACCAGAGATAACTCCCGACTTCGACTTGCAAGGACTTAAATGGGAACATAAATTTCGTTGGAGAAACATAGAAATATATTTAAGATTGCTCATTGAACCTATGGCGATCAGGATAAAGATTATGACTAGTAAAATGTATAAAATCGGAAAAACTGTAAAATTCATTCCGGAATATCACCATCCCTTTCAGCAAAAGACCAAAATCTACCCAGATCATTACACCACTTTATTTCTGGCTTTATAATCATTTTTTGCCTGAATTTTTCCTATAAAATACATTCGAGAAAACACCATCCCTTTTAGCAAAAGACACAAACCTACTCAAAGGATCTTCAAGTGACCCTCAATAGGTCTAAAATTCATTTACACCACTTTTTTTATTATTTATTTTTACATTTTTAAACCTGAATTTTGCGAAAAAACGTACAAATTTTAAGTTTTATTTTCTTTAATTAGAGTTTAAATCTAAATTTACTAACAAATTTGGATTTGTATTTAATATTTTTGGCTTTATAATAATTTCTTCCCTGAATTTAAATCTAAATATTTGCTAAAAATATTTTTTCAAATTTAAATTTATTTGAAAGTTATAAAGTTTTAACTTTTATTTGAGTTTCACCGATATTCGAGACAAAAATTTTCCCTTGACGTTTTTGTTTTAATTCTGAATTTTACTTGAAAGCGAATAACTTTAAAATTTTATTGTATTCTTTCAAATTTAAGTTTACTAATTATGTAAATAATTAATTTTGAATTTTATTTCAGTTTTCTTGTTATTCCTGGCTTCTAATAATTTTTCCTTTAAATTATTTCTGTCATAAATCTAAGTTTTACTTTAAAACGAATAACTTTCACATTTTATTTCACTTTGAGTCTTTAAATTTTCTCACAAATAAATAAAATTTGAATTTTAGTTAAGTTACAGTGGCGTCTGTGTCTGATCTTTTTGTGACGTATCGACTGGAAGATGTCGTCCGTTTGTTCCGAAGGAGCTTCGCCGACGGATTTTTGAGACTCTTCATAACTTATCCCACCCAGGAGAAAAGGCTACAGTAAAGTTAGTTGGAGATAGTTTCCTTTGGCCGGGATACAAGAAACAAGTTGCAGAATGGACTCGTTGTTGCGTACCTTGTCAGCGAGGTAAAATTCAACGCCATACGGAAAGTCCTCTTGGAACGTATCCTGTTCCACGTCATCGATTTGATCATGTTCATATTGATCTGGTTGGACCACTTCCTCTATCTAGTGGTTATACATATGTTCTCACGTGTGTGGACAGATTTTCACATTGCCCTGAAGCCATTCCTCTTAAGGATATTAAAGCTGAGACTGTTGCATTCGAGTTCTATGCCAACTGGATAGTTAGATTTGGAGTTCCTGAGAGACTTACCTCTGATCAGAGACGATTATTTAGTGAATTTGCTCGATTACTTGGTGTGAAGGTGGTACATACAACCCCTTACCATCCCCAGGCAAATGGTTCAGTGGAAAGACTTCACCGGCAGTTAAAGTCTGCAATTCGGGCTCATGCAACTGAAAGATGGACCGTGGTATTGCCTTCTATCTTATTAGGGATCCGAGCATCTGTGAAAGAACCGCTAAACTGTTCGGTTGCGGAGATGGTGTATGGTACTCGCATAACTTTGACTAGAGAATTTTTTAGTGTCAATAAAACTTTATCAACTAATGATTTCCTTGCATCTTTGCAACAGCGGATGTCGTCTTTAAGACCGATTCCGATGTCGCAACATTGCACAAGCAAAGTTTTTGTGCATAAGGAACTTAATAATTGTTCTCATGTTTTTCTTCGATAGGATAGGCTTACTAAGTCTTTGGTTCCTCCCTATAGTGGAGATCATCTTGTTGTTTCTAGAACTTCGAAGCATTTTACCATTCAAGTGGTATCTCGTCAGTAGACGGTTAGCATCGACAGACTGAAACCTGCATTTCAGCTTGCAGAGATCCAGCCTTTTCGAGTGAGCTTTTCCACTTAATCGTCTTACAGACTGAGTAGGAGAGCCCTGTGGCGCTGCTATCAAGACTTCAGACAGAGAAGTGAACTGACGAGATCGAGTTGAACGTGACTAAAAATAAATGCGCAGTTGTGAAATAATTCAGTTTCAAGTTTCGAATTTTTCCTTGTTTTGTTTTAGATACCGACGTCGCTTTTGTTATGTTAATAAAGATGTTGTTTATAGACATCGAGTTGGACATTTGCATAATTAATTAGCAGACCTGCACAGTTACGTTGATATTCCTGGCTTTATAATTATTTATTCCCTGAAATTCTGAAACGTTCATACTTTTTAATGTTAAATGGGGACTTCTGCAAAATTTAATTCGAATTTTTGCAAAAATTAATAATTGTAATATTTTTTGGTTGTCGTCAATAGTGTTACAAAAATCGTTCTATGGGTGTATGGTGTAAAATGTCCAACACGCAGTATAATGGAAAATGAAGGTTTATTCACAAATATGAAGAAAAACACTTAGCACAGGTAACAGGAAGCAATAGATCTTGCACAGATTAGCGACGTGAGCAAACAACAATTCACAGGTAATAACAGTTCAGCACTTTGATATTTAGCAACACAAACAGTCCGCAAATCACTAATAACGATAATAACAGCACTTTCAATAGCGCTCAGCTCACCAGCTTCCTAGCTCGCACTGCAGACGAAACTCTAAAGTCGTTCCAGTAGATCAACACTCACTACTGAATACCGCTCGGCGTATAACAGCTTACTAGCTCGCACACCGGATAGAACAGCAAAGACGTTCGCACTCCAAGGCGATCCCAGTCGATCACTTTCACCCCGTCATTCAAGTGCTCTTCTTATATAGTCTCCCCCGGCAGGCCTTGACGTCACATGGAATCATCTAGTGCATTCAAGCGTATCTCCTCTCCTAATAGAGATATCGAGAAGATTCCAGATTTCCTTTGAGATCCCATATTTCGTCACCAAAGTCGTCGCCAAGGTCAGGGCTCCAGACCTGGCTGCTGCCCGTCATCCCATACCTACCCCTGTAAAACACTCTTCCCAACCATAAGACTCACATTGCTGGGAAGCGACTTTCCATCTTTGTAACAATAGGTTCATTATTTACTGTGAAACATATCTGAAATACCTTGGAGCCTAATGTCGAGAATGTTTGAACCCCATTCCTTTTTCTCTTCCACTGTAAAATTTTAAAATATTTGAAGCCCCCTTTTAAAATCTATCGATTCAAATATTCGAAATACTGAATAATGAAATAAAATTTTAAAAATGTGCATTGTAGTACTACTTCAACTGTCATATAAAAACTGCCAGTTGTTCTCGTGTTTCAATTCACTACGGTATGTAGATCCGACAAAGATACAGGTGAGTAATTCTACCCATGAGCTTAAGAGAATAGCTACGAGGAAGTATACGTAAAAGACGAAGATGAGCAGTTTGAAAAAAATGCAGAAATTTAATCATACATATTTTTATTTATTTACTGCAACTATTTCCTATCGCTGTCAATATTATTAAGTTTCTACTCCTTAATCTACGATGCGTTTCTAAATTTACGATGCACAAACGCATCTTTTATTGTTATTAGATCTTCTACGGCCTTCCTTAATTCTATGGGTATGCTTTCAAGCAATGATTGGAACGCATTTCGCACTTTAGTGTCTTTTGCTCTTTCCTAACATGTAGAAGAGCCAGAAAACTCTTGGAGAAAAGTTTGCTTATAGAATGGTTGCGAGTTCTAGGAATATTTTTGATAGAAAAAAATGTAACATTTAACATGTGTGGTCACACGTAATTGTGATGCAAGACCCACGTCGTCTTCAATCCAAGTTGGTGATTTGTTAAATTTCTGAGAGTGATAATTCCAGGGCTGCCTTATCCATTGGGCTTCAGCCCAGGGGCACCATTGTTTCAAAGGCGCCAAAAAGATTACTGATTCTTTAAAATTATGAACCAAAAAATATTATAATTACAATTGTAATGTAACTGTGTTAAAAATAAAATTATGATTATTGCCTGTAACTCGACAGCCAACAACTTTGTTGTTGCCTAAACATGTATATCAGTTCAAAAAATATTCATACAGAGACAACCAGAGAGAAAATTCGAAGCTATGAGTATAATAGATGTTGCCTATATTGTCAATGATAAAGTAGGTATCTGCATGCTGATACCTAATATCATAGTAGGACTTCAAATATATTTTATTTTGTGGGGCTATAGGCACTGAAATTCCTATTTAATATTGGATTGATGGGGCATAAAAATATTCTAGCCCAGGGTGCTCAAATTTGCTACGACGGTCCTGGATAATTCACAAGAAGTCAGTCCTCGTTCTATTCACAAAACGGGTTGAAGTGAACACGCCGCCGAACATGAACCGGACGCCGCAACATCATGGCGGGAACTGGAGTTGGTGCCCTAATGGCCATCACTTGCCACGGGCCAAACCTCCCCGAAGACAGTAAGTCTCGTACCCGCCTAAGGGACTACCTCCCCACTTATTCAATACCGTGGGTCACCGAAAGTCCGCTCCAAATTGTTCTTAGCTTAAGAGTCAAATAAATCTATGTGGTTAAGTACTTTTCCAAGCTATTCTGCTTTACATAATTAGCTTCGCAACCCTCTCTATCATTGGCTAATGAGTTCAACTACATAACTACACCGTTCTCGGGTCACCAGAAAGTGTTGTTTTGAAATGCGAATACCGCTAATAGTTATTTGAAGGCATCGGTTAAATTAGTGAAAACTGGAATGTCATTCTTAAAATTGGATAAATACACGATATAAATATCTTTCACTAAAATTTGCTATTCAATATTAAACTTAAGTTCGATTCGATTTTCTTCCTTAAACACAACATCGCTTAGTAGTGAACATAATTTTCCTACAGGCGTTCTATTCTTCAGACATTTGCAATGTTCTACAGCTTCTTTGACGCCGTCTTTTCGCATTAACGACTTGCATCTAGAGTTTAACCCTCTGATTGCATATCCCGCGATTTCCGCGTGTTGGAAGTTTGTCTGTTTTCTGCTGCATCCTGCGATTTTCGTAAGCTAATGGGTTCACTTATTACTTTTACAGCGTTGGATCATATCGCTCTAATAAAATCCTGTATGTAAATAACAATTTTCTTGGTTCAGCGGTATTTCAACATGCTTTAAAACATTATATCTAAATAGCAATTCAAAAAAAATATGCAGTCAGAGTGTTAAGCAATGTTGTAAGTATTGATTCTCTGTATTTTCACTATTACAGTTGCTGTAATGGCATCAGGCACAGGGTTCATCAGGCACCAAACTTTGTACACTTAATATTTAAGGCAGGAGAAAGATCACTGCGACTTTTGAAAGCCCCAAAGTTAGTTGAAATTTCAGTTTATTAAAAAATTTAAAAAATTCGGCGAAACTAATTTTACACCTTATTGAATTTCATAAAATTAGTTTATAATTGACACAAATTTCATTTCCGTACAATTTGTTTCTCTCTTTTCTATTACAATTTGCACCAATATTTTTTATTGTTCAAGAATAATACGAAGAACTGATGCTATAATACATTAGCAGAATTCCGGCTAATGTATTATGCATAAAAAGAAAACTTTCAAAGTAAACGATTCACAACGACGATAAACAATTTATATTAGGAACACACTATTGATTTGGTTTATTTTCATGCTTTTAATTAATGAAAAATTAACTATTTAATTAATTGTTTCAAAATATTCATTAAAACCTTTCTTATACTTCAGTATTTGTTAAGAAAATTTGAAGTATCTATATAACAAATTATTAATACTTAAAAAGAAAATTAACTATCGACGCTTTTTAAAAATCTTCTGGCTCAATTGATATTTTCATTTTAATTGAAAAACGTATCAGATCATAAAAGGATTTTGTATATTATAATATATTATATAGTAGTTTTTACATTAAAAATATTAGACATGAATGTATTTTAATCCGGAGCAACGCCAGGCGTATCAGCTAGTTGTCACATAAAAGCCTAGGTTCTTCCTTTTTATTTCAATATCAAAACTACTGGAGGCTATTACAAATCCATAAAATAATTTCCATTCCTCTCCGTTCTTCGCACTTTGGCAAACACATCGACCCGACCATTCTTCGTCTCCTTAACACACCAAAAACTTTATCTCAGAAAGGATATTTCTATGGATTTATTCGAAAGCCGACCGCCAACGTCCCAGAGGTCTCGCCAATGGAGACTCCAGATAAAACATTTGCTTTGACAAAGTTAGTTCCGAATATTGACAAGTTAAACAAAAGGCGTCCGGCTTAGCAGCCTTATCACTTTTAATGCAAATTTCGGATGTCTCTTTATGAGAAGAGCTATGTTTGTTCTCCCATTATTAAGAGAATCTGGGAAGAAAATATTAGGTAAAAAATGTTAGAAAATCACATATTTGCGAGAAATTTTTCCATTAATCTTTAATGGAAAGTTGAAGGTTTCTAAGAAATTTTAAATACACACTTTACGGCTTTTGGCTATTTATTCAGAAATTTGTACTATTGTAACTGTGCCCGAATTACTATATTTTGATAATTATTTCAATCTTCAGGGAATTTTCATAACTAATTAGCACAAATTTAAATTAATTATGTAAAAAATATTTTTATTATAGTTGCTCTTCATTGTTTTACCATTGTTTCTTTGAACTTAGACTTGCGTTCGAAATCTCTTGGAGCACTCTTGGAATGATATTTTGGAAACAGAATTCAGATAATGGCCCTTACTCTCCTTTGGAGATCAATTGGTTCGCCAGGAGTATTGCGAGCGAAAAATTTGAATAAAATGTTTTATGCATAGATTAGTCTTAATGGTATACCCACAAAAGTACTTTTAAATTTCAAATTTCGATAGACACACCGCTCGTACAATTTAAGAAGCTTTATACTTTATGTTCTGCTCATTATTTTATGAACCTGCCTAACTTTCTGCATCTGCAATCACACTTAAAGTGAGAAGTTTAATCTGAATCGGGAAATGATTTAAATTCAACAAACCCACTAATTTGCTTCGAAATACGAGATGAATGCTCATGTAAAATATATGGCATACATACAGAAAATCATTCAGTATCGGAGACTTTTGTGTAATACCGAATATGTTTCATAATTCTTGTTATACCTTAGTATGTGTGTACCGATTCAATAAGAAATTTAAGGAACATGCAACTATAAGGAACATAAACTTCAAGCGTTAGGAGTGGTAATATATTTTTATGCATCCAAATATATTAGAGAAAAGGTCAGTGTTGTTTAAAAATGTAGAAATTAGAAAAAAATTGCTCATAATTGCTTACTTTTGAAGTTAAACCTTATTTGTAATGACCTCGAAACTAAGAAATTAAAAACTTTCATTAAAACCATGCTTAAAAATCCTACGTATTATAAAAAATTAATTAAAATTTCATAGGTTGATTATCAACAATAAAGAAAAATCCAAGATGAGAAATATTTGAATTTCATTGCAATAATGAAAATAAATTTTGTAAAATATACCAAAGATATTTTTAAAAATTTATTAAAATTAGAAAAAAATGTATGGCGACTAAATTGTTGTCACAGAAATTATATTTCCTTGGTTTATGAGAAGGAGTAAAAATTATTTTTGTGCTATAATGTTTTCAGAAATTATCAAGGAAAAAGCCAAATTTTCACTTAATTTTTAATCCATTAAAATGTTATATGTAATTTCTATAAAACAAGGTACACATAACCACCCTTCAAAATATATTTCTGTCACAATTTATATCTCTAAATGCAGCAGTCTGCCCTGTAGAGCGCCAACACACGCACACTCATTCTCCTTTATTTTTAGTAGAGCTTGAAGTTCAATTATTAAATACATTGCATGTATATGTTCCAAAGAAGTTTCTGTTTGAATGGTATGCATTTCAGAGCATGGAGAGCAAAAGATGCAAAAAAAGCTTCAGGGACGAACGGGGAAGGCAGATAGCCGTGCCCTACATCCTGTTCCTGTAGTCATAAATGTAGTGTTTACTCAACATAAACATAATTAGATTGTTGCCGAGTAATGATTTAGTCACTGTCGTGATGCACAGTAATTAGAAATTTCTAATCACATAGAACTATATTAAGTACTGAAATGCTAAAAAAAAACATTTAAATGTCGTTTTAAGGAATTCATGTAAGAGATTTGAGATACAAAAATTTTATTTTATTTTTTTACAAGAAGTTTTTTCTCTTTACTTTAATTTTATTTTCATTCCTATTTCTGTGATCATGCGCGCATGTGTTCATTTGTTTACCCATGGTCCTGTAATGCTTACAGGCACAGGAACATGGGGCAGCGTTCTGTTTCCCCATGGTCCTGTAATGGCTACAAGCACATGAGCACGGGGCGGCATTATGTTTTCCCATGGTCTGAAATTATACCATCGCGATTTGGAGTTCTCATGACTACAAATCTTTCCTTTACAGTGCTCTGGATAGATACAGTTTAACACTAAAGAGACAGTAGAGATCAGTTTGACCGCAAATTAATTTCAAATACTCATATTTCCTTTCTTTTTCCTTCGATTTCTTATTCGTTCAATGACTTTTCCTGATTATTTATAAAGAACATGTAAAACAAAAATTATTTATTTTCACTCTTTATTATCGACACTATAAATTTTTATACCTAGAAAGACTGACTGCTGTCATTTTGACCGCTAAACAAACATAATATTCTATGATGTTTTTTTACTCTATTTTTTGTTTTGTCTACTCTGTTATTTTCGAATAGTTTTATAGAATTTAATAAAGATTGAACATGCTGAATACTCAGGCAAACTTATAAATAAAATTCATAAAGTAAATTACATTTCGACGATTACTATTTGAAGATTGAAGTTTAAATAATATTAATTTGTGGAAAACTCCTAATCGTTTTGTTTCTCCTAGAGGGAAGAAAAAATTATGCTTACTGCAATGCTGATATCTTTCGAAATCCTAATGATATTTGACTGGAATTTTTTACATAAGTTGCCCTACATGTCTGGCTTGAAGTTATGAAAGAAAAATTACTCTATGTCTCGCGCATGCACAGTAAAATATTATTTATTACACAACTACTCATATTTTCTCTAATATTCAAAATTTTTTCAATTGTCATTTTTTCTGTAAGTTTCACATAATATAACAGAAAACTCTGCATGTTATAAGAAAAAAACAGGAGGGAAAATTTGGGAGTTTTTAAGAAAATCATTATATCTTCCCGAATATTCGTGCTGTGGTTACGAAAATTCAGGTAAATATTATGCACATCAAACATGACCGTTGCTGAAAGCTTTATGTCTTTGTAAGCTTTCATTGTAGCAGGGTGGGCCAAAATAATTTTCGTCTTCATCAATTTGTAGACGGTCCCCTAATTGCCCTCAGAACCGAATCTTTACTGTAAAATGTGAGTTAGAGTCTTTTGTTTATTTGTTCGAAGTTCATGTGAAATCGGTTTAGCCTTTCAGGAGAAATTCTAAAAAAATGTGAAAATCCGAAAGTATCCGGATAATTCTGATCAGATAGTGTAAATGGGGGGGGGGGGTAAAAATTGCAATTCTCAGCAATTCGTTTTGCGCTCGAAGCTTCTGCTTTATTGAAATGGCAGATATTCATTTCTTTTGGATGCTCTTTGCTGGTTCTGTCATATATTTTCTCCCAAGATGTCACAAAGAACAATTTGTAAAAGAATGCTGTCGGAAAAAGAAATTATGAAAATGTTGCATAATTTATCTGAAACCGATTCTTCTGATGAAAAATCTTGATTAATCACAAGATGCATATATTTCCGGAAATGAAGCGAACCAACTTCATCGGACGAATGTTTTACAGAAATTTCACAAAACGTTTTCTCCTCTGAATTTGAAAATGAAGAAAATGCATCTATAAACATCGATTCACATTACATAAGAAGTGCTTGAACTGTATTCAAGCAAAGTTCTCAAGCACGATAATATTACTCTCACAGAAACCAAACGAATTCCAACGAAGGAAGAACAAAAATGTTCTACTGCTAAGTACTGTTCATCCTTCACTCTAAGTTGAATACAATGAAAAGAAGACTCCTGAAGTTATTAAATTTTATACCTCGACTAAATATGGCGTTGATGTACTTGACCAGATGGCAAGAAAATATTCAACTAAATACGCTTCCCGACGATGACAGGGAAAACTTTTTTCAATATCCTCGATTTAGCTGGTATCAATGCTTGGGTAATTTACAAGGAAGCTGTTAGTACAAAAATCAAGCGTGGTGATAATATTTTAAATTTAGCTGGTGAGCTGCGAAACAATTAAGGTACGGGGCTCAAATATCGCCCAATTAAGCCATTATTTTAATCAAAGGGCTAATTCGTACGCAATTTGTCTAAAAAATGTTCCAATCTATTATCTGAACCGTTATCCAAATACATACTGAATTACAACTCTAACACATAAGCTTAACACAACACCAAAACTTTTTTGCGATTGCAGAATCTTTCTTCTAAAAAAAGTGTTCCAATTATCGCCTACTATATGTTCCTTTTATCGCCTATGTCTAAAATGGATTGAAATAAAGTGTAACTTATGGTATGATCATACTTTATTTGATAAACATGAAAATTAAGGCAGAACAAAATTGAAAGTAATATACGACAGCTTTTTTTGTACTTTCAGCAATATATTTAAAGTATTCTTTTAACACTTTTCCCCCTAAATAAAACATTAAAATAAAAAAAGGAGCATTGCCAGGTGTTGGGACATCAACCACGTATTTTTTAAAGGCAATTTTTCTTTTAATATAGTTTTAATATAGTGTCATTCAAAGGGCTAGGGTGACAATGAGAATATTCAAGTGGGCGATATTGGGAACATCCAAATCCTTAAACATGGTGGTATCCCCTTTCCCATTGGTAAAATAAACTACACCGAAATGTAGGCACTTATATTTACTAACATTGCCTTAAATGGTATAATATTATGACTTGACATTACTGATTATACTAAAAGTAATGAAACATGATTATTAATTCATCTAACAAGAAAATCAGCGAAAATTCCCTAGAAAAAAGAAAAATCAAAACAGGTTCAAACGGCTTCCTCAAACAACTACTGAAGGGGGAGGCTTTGTAGTTCCGGTAGTGGCAACCATATATTACTACAAATCAAGAAGAAACCGTTGTGGCCGATATTAGGTACATAGGAGATATTTGGGCCCCTTATGTTTCCTTTAGGGTATTTACGATTTCCAATTTCATTCCAGGTCCAGGCCTCAAGTAGGAAGCACCAGGAATGTCAAATCAATAGATGCCGTAATAAAACTATGAACATTTGTTGTGATTCCGAAAAGTCAGTTTGCGACTCTTGTACAAGCAAAATGATAAAGCTGAGTGTTAATAAAACTAAGAAACAGTAATGTAAGTAAATCAATTTATAATATTTATATATATTTAAATGTATGTATTTTCTGATTTGTTATCATATGTGATATAGATTTAAAATATTTTGTGTAATTGGAAGAAATTTCCTATGTATAATGTGCTTTATCTTGGATTCATTGCATTTTATTAATAATTGATTACATATATATTGCATTATCTCGAAAAAAATATTATAAAACAAAGAAAAGTTATGGACAAGAAATTAATATGTGAAGAAATGCAAAATTTAATAACAAAATGTATTAAAAAACTTGTTTTAGCAAACAAATCTTGAATTAACTTTTTTTTCCTTCCAATAAGTTTTTGAATTTTTGTGTTTTTCTCTTATATAATCTTTCCTGCTACGCAATTAAGAAACATCGTTACTGAAAAAAACCCCAGAATTTCGCATTTTTTGACATCTTAGCTTCGGTTATTGCATGCCATACGAGAAGAATACCCAGAACTAAGAAACTCTCTTGTTCCTTCTTCTTCTTACCTTTACTACCGAACAATTTTCTCCGTAAACAACTTCAGTCACCCTACGAGCGCCAAAAAGGAAAAAAGTGCTTAGTGCTTTTTGTCGCAAATCTCATCTATTCGAAGGAAAGAAAAGAAACTCTCAACTCAAGAATTTGCGGCGGATGGGTGACAAAATTTTAGAGACCCCTTGAAACAATATTAAAAATTCCATTCAATCTACACGAAGGTATTTCTGTATTAGGGTCACTGCTTTTTTTTGGAAAGTCGATGAAATGATTCTGTTGGTGAATAAATTCCATAAACATTTATTCTTTAAGAATTTTATTTGTAAATAAACAACTTTAATGGAAATAACATGAGACTATTTCAACTTTCTTGTTTTTAGGTGGTAGTTTCGTTTGTGAGCTGATTCTAAATGCCACATTTCTGTTGGAGAAATCTTATATATGCCCATATAGGCATTTGTATTTCAAAATGAACCTAAAGTACTAAAATAATTTAAGAGATAATAGTTATGTTATGAGTCAGAAGTGATAATACAGGGTGGTCATAAATTACTGGACCCATTTTCAAAAAATAATTTTAAAAAACTCTATATTGTAGCGATTTTATTTTTTTAAAATGAGAGATTAACTCAAGACGTTTCTTTTCAGATAGTAAACGTGCCGTTACGGTGCACTAAATTTGCGCTATCAATTGCAAGTGCCAAAATGGCTGCCGTGTAGCAGAAGACACGTCTGGCACGTCTCTTGTTCCATGAAAGCAAATAAATGAATTGTAAAAGCAATTAAATTGTAAAAGTTCAAAGAATTATTCGGTTAGAATATCGAAATTGTCGGTCTTCAAGTAAGAACTCCATTAAGCGTTGGTATGAGAAATTAAAGGGAACTGGAAATGTGCATTAGTGAAGGAGACTTTTACTCCTTAACTGCTCACACCAACGCTTAATGGGGTTCTCATTTGAAAACCGACAATTTCGATACTCTAACCGAATAATTCTCAAACTGCTATAATTGATTTGCTTTCGTGGAACCAGAGATGTGCCAGACGTGCTTTCTGCTGAATGCTAGCCGTTTTGACACTTGAGTTGAATTGCGCAGATTTAGCACACCATAACGGCGCGTTACCTGTCTGGAAAAAATTTCTCGATCTATTCTCTCCTTTAAAAAAACGAAATGGTTACATCATAGATTTTTATTAATTTTTGAAATGGGTCCAATAATTGATGACCACCCTGTATATTTGTAAAGATATTTTTTTATAATTAAAAGAACCCCACAAAACGCTTCTGAATATTTTTATTCAATGTCATCTTTATAAAGAAGCAAATCCTTCCTTTTTGGATAGCATGTCCATTAAGTTCATTCCCGCTTTTTAAAAAAACGCATGGAAATTCGTAGGTGAAAATATACTGAAATGTCAATAAAATACAATCAGGAAATTTTTTATTCATATTTAATTAAAAAATCCAGTTTGGGTGTGCCATCTAACCATCAGCCCAAAAATAAAAGGACGAACGATGATAAATCTAAACAGTAAATACCCTTTCAGGAAGAATTACAAAAAATGATCGGCGAAATATGGCCAAATCTGACTCTTTATTGGCAGAAGAGAGAAGAACTCCTCTAAAGTGTCCACTGTCCTGTATAGATAAATTCTTTACGGTATAGTTACATTTCAATGGCATATTTTCTCTTTCTCAAAAATTTTGAGCTGTTTTAATATATCTGTCACAGTTAAAAAAATACGTCTGAAACACGCTCTTAAAAGTCGTCTGGAAGTTTGATGTACAGTGATGATAATATGCTTGAAATTGAAAATGTCGAAAATTTTTTTCTTATCATTCAAATATATCGACCTCATATTTCCCAGTGTTAGAGATGGAATCACAACAGTCAGCTTCAAGAGCACACATTTTTCTTTCTCAATATATGTTATAAGTTTCATCGTTCGGCTTACTGACTAAGGTGGAAAAATGGTTTCCCTTAAATAATATTTATTTTTATTATATATCTTGCGTATAAAAATCCAGAAAAGTGAAATCTTTTTATAAAATTCATCAATTCTGACGTGCATTCTGTATTTTTAAATATGAAAATAAAAATATATTTTGCAATTCAGCTGTTTGTACTGTTTATTTTTTTAACAAATTATCATTTTTCTAGAAAATACGTACATTAATAGTTCCAAGTCTTCTTTAAGAATGTCAATAACATTATCATGTGAAATACACATGGGAAAATTTAACAAAAAAATAATAATAAAAGATTGATTACATTGCGCAACACTGATTTTTTTGCCACCAGCGATTTTAAGGTAAATTCGCGATGCTGACTCCAAATCTGGCATTTTTTTGTCTGATTGATTGACTCTAGTTTTTGAGATGAAGTAAAAATTAAAATTCATTTGTAATAATTATTCACTACTGGAATCGCATTGAAACTGTTTCATATATAAGTCAATAATAAAATTAAATCAATGCATTGAATCAACTCAATCCTAAAGAGCAATCAATAAATCAGAAGATAAATCTATACAGAAATCATATGATATCTGTATCAAATTTAAGTTTAAGAATAAAATTCGAAACAATATTAGTGAATGATGTAAAAAAATAAATTTCAACAAATGAAATAGATGAATCAGAATGGTATGGCCAAAAATACATGATGAGCAGCTGGCAGCGTTGGCAATGACGCGTTTGTTCTATTTCCAACATAACAGTTGAATACATTCGTCTGGCCACAGATTGCTTTCTCCCATCATCCAGAGATTAGGTAGTGCCAACGGTATCGAAAAGCTTGCACATCTCTGAGAACACGCTTCACGCAACGCTGGTGGCTACAACGAATGCTTAAAACCTTGTGTGTATGATATATGCAGTCAAACCCCGTTAACACGAAATCGGCGGACTACCAAAATTTTTCGTGTTAACCGGATTTCGTGTAAACCGTTAAAATAGTAGCACCATCTAGACTGTAATTACCAAGATATTAAATAAAAGATAAAATATTACAGTTTTTAGAAATCTGAAAATAATAGCAGTTTTAAGTTTAGAGAAGTAATAAACGTATTGTATGCAATACATCGGCGTGTTCCCATGTGGCTCCTGGGATTTTGTCTCTCCTGCCCCTTTTCGGTGGGCCTGGGTGTGAATGCGAAGTCAAAGAAATTTCAAAACGACACAAGCTCGACGCTGAGAAATTTTGTAAAAGAACGGATTTAGCCTTCCAAAGACCATTTTCTTTTCGTCTTAAGCGATATTTTGCGTTTTGTGTTTTCGTGTTAAAGGAATGAATTAACACTACTCCCCAGTCTTGATTGACGGGGTCCAATATTTGCTTTGTATTAAGCGAAATTTCGAGATAAGAGATTTCGTGTTAACGGGGTGTGACTGTATTTAGAAAATAAATAGTTGCCACAATTAAAAAATCAGCCTATGTATTGGAAAACTACAGTGCTTGCAATGGGCATTTAATAAAACTATGAAATACTAACAAAGTTTATTTTGATTTTCACAAAAATATCCAAGACTGTTATCCTGTGTGACGACATATTCATTTTGATGCATTTTATAATACTTCCTTGTGGTGGTATTTTCCAGAGAGAAATAATACTCTCCAACTTATTCGAGAATTCCTCCTGGAAAGTATTTCCTTGCATGTGCTTCGTGGACGTTAACCCTCTGATGCATATCCCGCGATTTCCACAGGCTAATGTGTTTACTTAGTACTTTTATAACATTGGAGCATATTAAACTAATATAGCTTTGCATATAAATAAGATCTCGCTTGGCTCAACGGTATTTGAACACGTTTGTAAACGTTGCATCTAAATAGTGGTTTGAAAAAATTACACAGCCAGATATTGAAAGTGGCTTATTGCAAGAGCCTTGGTGTCTGTATCAGAGAATCAAAGTTTTGAGACATGTTTAGACTTAAAAATGGATCTATAATTTGGAACTGCGCACTTTAGATACGTCGTCAACAAACGCCTTCCCATTATTGCCGTGTCGAAGTTTTCAAAAAATTGAGGAGAGTTCTAAACTACTACGCCTATACCTATATAGCCCAAATTAGATTCGAAACCTGAGGTTTATTCAATCAATCAATCATTCATGTTCTGATGCTCTTTCTCTCTCTGGTTTTCGGCGTATGGTTTTAAGCCCTGTTACATTGCCGTGAGTTTGTTAATAAGCAGAATATCGTCGCTAACAAACAACACCACCTATCTCGATTTTTTAAAACTACAAAGAGTAAAAAAGTTGAATTTTTTGCAACCAATAAACGAATATTTCTGAATTTTTTCACATCTGGTAGGAACGTGCAGTCTCATGTTCCTATCAAATAATGTTCTGTTTGTTTTGTTTCTTCCTGTTTGTTAAATTTCAAAAAAGAATGAGATAGGTGGTGGTGTTTGATAAGCGAAGATATAACACAAACTTTTTCTATAAATATTATATATAAATTCTTCAACAGAAATTTTTTGCTGTCATATTTCACTTTCTCCTTCAGGAGAGTTTACTTTGTTTTTAACCCTCCTCTTCATTTAATCTAGGAACTGTGTCTCAAGGGTTCCTTGCAAATGGTTGGACGACGCTGACATAACTTTGCATATAAATAAAAATTCAATTAATTTCAAATTTATATGAACTTATTCGCAACAATTCCGTGTATTTAACATGCATTTTTATACAGAAATAGTAAATGGCCACATAGAGCTGAAATGTAAATTCTCCATATTTTCATGAATTATCGTCATATGGCAAAACACATTATGATCTGATACCGTTAGTTTCCGTATTATTAGTTTACAAGTATAAAAAAATCTAACGACAATACAAATAAAGAAATTATATTCTTACTGTTACTCTGTATAGAAAATATCCCTTCAGAATTATTTTTAAAGCGTCGTATTTCTGATGCAAAATTCACGAGTGAGGAAACTTCCGTTCTTCTTGGTGATAAAATAATTTTGATTATTACTTCATAATTCGTTCCCTAAATTGTGTGAAAAATGCACTGCAAGAATTAGATATTTATGTTTTGGGACTCTATTAAGAATTAAATTTTATTTCCTTATGATATTTCAAACCAAATGTTATGCATAAAATGTATAATGCGCTTTCTAGCCTATTGAAAATGTTTCGCAACAATACAAATAAATAAACTGCTCAACATGTGTGCTCTTATTCTATGCAGAATAAATCGTTTCAGGAAAAAAGAAAATGAGCCCTACCACCCTCAGTTTAAAGCATGTTGATCCCTTCTTTGTTTGAAGATTGTTTTCTTTTTTGCATTCTATTTCCATCCTGAGAGAACTCTGTCAAGAAGGAAGATTGATTCGCTCTCTCAGTCTTCCAAGGAACTCTGGACGGAGTTGAGATGTCCGCGTGCTTCCTTCCGGAAATGAGTTGGCCTTTTTCGCGAGGTATCGTTGTCCTTTAACAGTCCAGAACGTGTTAAAACTGACTCAGCTCTGTCATGTTACACGTAAGAAAATAACAACCTTGTTCAAAGGCTAAACGGCCGTAGATGAGTCTTACCGTGTTTTCGGAGCTTTCAGCTATCGTTGTCTTTATCTTGATTTGTTCATTCTAGTGTTTTCACAAATAAAATTTTACAAACTTTTTCGGAAATGATCTTTCTCTGTTTTTCCGTTTTTGTTGCGTTATTTGATACAGAAGGAAAAACGACGATGAAGGTAATCAAAGTGATGTTGTCCTTAAATGTCTCAAGAAAATAGAACTTTTAATTTTGCTATGAACCTATTAGTACAAATTTATAGTAATGCCTAATGCTCACTATGTAGGTTAATATTGCACTGCCCCTTGTGCTGCTTGAAAATGATTAAACATTTCACCTTTTGGGAAATACAATTTGTTGTATGGATCAGTAAATAGGAGTTTATGGCTTATTTTAAGAATTTTCCTCCTTATCCCCTTTAGTATGTAAACTTTTCCTTAACTATAATTTTGTGTTAATCTAAGTAGACTGATGAATTACAATACACAATTGGATATTTTTGGATACATATCACAATGTTTTCGACTGCGTCCACACACGAAAATTTCATTTTAATAAACATTCAGATAATTTTGAAGTGGTTAAAAATTTTCTCTTTTATAAAACTGCAATTTTTAACATTCGAGATATATTTCAAATAAGTAATTCCATATGTAACAAACTATCATGTGAATGATGCACATAACATTCATTCTATTTTTTCTAAATTGCATCACATAGATATTTTTTTTCTTTGCATAATTGTATTACTGACATTTTTAACTTTTCCTCATTCCTAAACTATATTACAAATTTCGTTTTTTTAGTGCCCATCTTTTTCCTAGTCCCTGTTTACACGTGTTCTTCTTATAGCTTGCGCATATCTTTACATTATTTCATTTTAATAAATTTTATTTATTTTTATTATATTTTTATATTTATTATTATGTATTCTTATTTATTCATTATATATTTATGTTTATATTTCTATGTATCTTGCACCGATATAGTGTAGTGTGTTTTATATATATATTTTTTTCCGAATTTTTCTTCCTTTCGACTCTTGTTAAGCTTCGGGCAGCTAGATCAGAGTGGGAATAAAAAGATAAACATCCATTGCTTCTAATCCCCTATATTTATATCTCTTTGAACAATTATCTTCTATTTGATTCATATTTTCTTATTTTCTTTTGTAATTCTCTCAAACTTTGTAAATTATATATAATGATTCTAGTGGTCTTTTGTGTAACAATTTAGAAATTAAATGTATGCACAGATTATGTATATAAGTATGCTTTAGGAATAAGGCTGTAGAATAAAAAAGGCTACGGTTAGGCAAAATTTTTTCGAGTTTTTCTTTCGATTTCCTCCGAAAATGTTCAAATATAAGATGAATGTCTGGATATATTCACGTAAAATCAGATATAAAATATCAAATCAGTTTTACATGAAGAACTAATATGTCAATTAAGAATTTTAAAGATAATTTTGTTTACTGATTGTGTAAAACTAATTATCAGAGCTTACAGATAATACTCTGCTAGTTAAAATGTTCTTACATTAAGCATTACTCTAATGTTTAAAAAATGATTCATTTTATAAGATATCTTTATTTTCTCTAATGTAACTGCATTGCGGTTCCAACCATTTCTTCTAATTCTATGATTAAATGGCATTTTATTTTTAAAATAATTTTTTCATATAAACTAAACTTTATCCTTTTACTTTAAATTGCTATTTTCTAAGCCCTTCGATGATAAAAATCGTATCTCCAAAAATTTAGGCACATTTAGTACATAATAACCAACATGTCTTCTTTTAAAATTTTCATAACCTATCTTCATGAAAATATAATTAATTACCAAAGCTTTATATAATAATGACAAATTAACCATCAAAGTCTTAATATGTTTTAGTCCATCAAATACTATCCAAAGGTTGAAAATTCATTCATCAGTAAAGGGCTTAAAGGGAATGGTTCTTAAAATCTACCCCTTTCTTCACACTGTCAGTTTTCTCATATTTTGAGAAAAGACATTTTCCGTGCCATAGCTAAAGAATAAGCTGATCTTTTATGCGATGGAAACTCTCTAATGAGAAGTTTCATTTAGGAGTTTCTTGGGACGAATTTGCAAATTTTTCTAGAAAAATTAAACTTAAGTTTTAAGAAGGATCTCACTTGGAAGAGGGGAAAGAAGTTGCTTATGACAATTTTTTTTGAAACCGCACGCATGACATTACTTCGCAAAGTTAAAAGTTACTAAAATTTGCATAATTTCACAGGTCTAAAGTCAGAAAATGGAGTAACGTCCTAGGTTTCACGGAACGGAAGCGGAGGGATAATTCTTTTGCCAGTAAGGATGCGTTTTATTTTTATTTGGAAGTTGATGTTCTCGATATGCAATATCAAGGAAAACTTAAACGTGAGGAATTAAAATACGGAAGAACTTCATTTTGTCCCCTACATACGAAAACAGAAATTACAACTACAGCGCATGTAACTATTCCTGGTTTCTTCAGAAACGTCTTTTATCAAAATATTTCTAGCTCTGAATTTATTATCAAAATATAGAAATAACGAAGTGAACACATAGATAACCAAATTCCGTGTTAAGAATTTATTTCATTTTTATGTACATGCCATGCAGTTTCTTAAAGATTCAAATGAAACTATTTAAAAACAGAATACTAAATTTTCGATAAAAATCGTATTTCCACAAATTTAAGCACATATAGTGCATAATAACGAAAATGTAATTTTTTTTAAATTATCAAAACGTATCTTCATAATTTTATTACATCATAATTAATTACCACAAGCTTTAAATAATAATAACAAAAAATCACCAATGTCTTAATATGCTTTATTCCATCAAATCCTATTCAAAGATGGAAAATCCATTCATATGTACAGGGCTTAACGAATGATTCTTAAAATCTACCTCTTTCTTCACACTGCCAGCTTTCTATTATTTTGAGAAAAGACATTTCCGTCGCATAGATAAAGAATAAGCTGCACTCTTATACGACGATAACTCTCTAATGGAAAGTTTCATTTTGGAGTTTCTTGGGACGAATTTGCAAATTTTTCTAGAAAAGTCACACTTAAGTGTTTGGAAGGATCTCACTTGGAAGAGGGGAAAGAAATTGCTTATGGCAATTTTTTTTGAAAAACTCACGCATGAGATTACTTCACAAAATTAAAAGTTACTAAATTTGCTTAATTTCACAGGCCTAAAGTCAAAAAATGCGTAAAGTCCCAGGTTTCAAGAAACGGAAGCGGTGGGATAATTCTTTTGCCAGTAAGGGTGCAATTTATTTTTACTTGGAAGTTGATGTTCTCGATATGGAATATCAAGGAAAGCTTAAACATGAGGAATTCAAGCACGGAAGAACTTCATTTTGTTCTCTCCATTCGAAAAAGAAACTACAACTACAGCACATTTAACTATTCCTGGTTTCTTCAGTAACGTGCTTTATCAAAATATTTCTAACTCCGAATTTCGCAGCAAAATATAGAGATAACAAAGTGCATACATAGATAAACAAATTCTATGTTAAGAATTTATTTCAGTTTTATGTTCATGTCATGCAGTTTATCATGCCGTGCCTTAGAACACTAGGTCGCTAGTGAAAATTTGGCAACACAAAGTGGGAATAATATGATGCTAGTTAATAATATTTATACGTTATATCGTTAATATTTATACGTTATACGTTTGTGTGTTTCGTTTAGAAGAGAACTTGAAGCAGCCAGAATGACCATGGACAGCAATTTGTTGCTGAAGTATACGTCGGTCTACCAGGTTTGAATATTGTGGTTGAATGCAGTTAGAGGATAGAAACCGTAACCTTCTTCATCCCATTCATGTTTCTGCTATGAATTCCATGCCTTAGCGCACTAGGTCGCTGGTGAAAATTTGGCAACACAAAGTGGAAATAATATGATGATAGCTAATATATTTACAATATGATTCCTCATTCGTAAAGTTGTCTTTCAAATACTTTCATTTTTTATCTTAACACATACAATGTTATTTCCTCCTGGAATCAAGTTTGTTTTACATTGACACGATAATCCTTAAAAATATTTTTTGTCGAAGGATAAGATGGTTATCTTTCATATTTTTCAAAACTGGTACTTTTGAAATAAAATTACCCATTCCGAACGTTAATATAAGAGACAATTCTACCCATTCTACACGATATAAAAATAAAGATTCAACTCTAAAAAAGTTTAATGTTAACATAAGAGAATGCTTTATTTAAAACCTACAAACATTCAAAAATGAGTAAAAAATTACAGCAAACAAGACATAAAAAATTGCATGGAAATGAAACAACTTGAACAGCGTGATTAATTATTCTTCATCTAAACTAAATAAAACTTAAACTTGAAATCATGTTCAACACTTTTGAAGAACAAGATTAGTTACTTTTCTTTTAAGCGAAACAAAACTTAAACTATCAATCCAATTATTTTAAGAGATAGCTAACCAGCAAACACAAACAAGAAAATGAGAATTGGCGATTTAATTGGAAAAAATGCAAAAAACCATGGTTACACTTCCTCAAAAACTCAAAACTCTGATCTTTAAACTATTTAAGGAAATTCGCTCCGAAAATTTACTTAGCAGATGATTGCATTTATATTAATGTTTCCATCATTTGAATAGATTCTTGAATACATCCGATTAAAAGGAGCTTATATTCACAAATCGATAACGGAATTATTGTTAATCTGTAAAATATCGAGCCAAAGTTTCCGCCAATGGGTTAAAAACTGAACCCAGATAGCACGTAAGTTTGCAGCAAGTTTGATTTTGACTTGTCATGGCAAAATTTGATGCGTCAAACTTGAATCGAACTTGTAGCAAGTTCGATATGACAAATAGTGCCACCTCCTTTGCAAATCAAACTTGCTGCAATTTTGCAAAACAAGCTTCCTGCAAAGATAGCACAATAAAGAGATAATTATCTTTGTCTCTGTTTTAAAAAACATCCGATTTTTAATAGCATCTCCTAGACCGTAATTCTTTTTTATTAATTCAATAAATCAATGATAATTTGTGAAAAAAATAACTTTTTTATAAAAAAAAATTTTGAAATATTTTCCATCTTTTTAATATCACTCTCACTTTAAAGAAAACTATATCGCCTTTTTCTTAATGTTGAAATTTTAACGTTTATAAACAAAATTAAATCTAAAAAACAGTCAATGTTTATTGAACAATAATAACTAGACATTTTGTCCCATTTTAAAGTAATTACTTTTGAACTCTAATTTCATAATTTATTCTACTAGCAAAACGTAGTTATTAGCGAAAATCACTCTCTTTTTGTCTTCAAATCATATTCTCAACTCAAAAAATTAATGAAATCCAGAAAACAGTTAAAAATAAATCGTATACGAATCGAATCGAACGATGTATTAGCGAAATCTATCTTCTCCTCTCAGAGTTCAACTGGCTCAATGGTTAGCGTCTCCGCTTCGGAACCGGGAGGTCGAGAATTCAATCCCGGGTTGTGTTTCGTACTCTGTTTTTGCTATAATTTGCAATAAGTTTGCATGGCAAGCTTGTGGCAAGCTTGCTGCAAGTTCGTTTCATGGTGACTTCGGAGCTTTCGTTAACTTGCTGCAAGCTTGCACTCTTCTCATGACAAATTTGTGGCAAGATTGCTGCAAACTAAAATTGCTATCTGGGAATGAGACATGCTGCCACTAATTACAAAGATTGGTTCAATACTTAATTCAAATAGTGGCGTAGCGACCGGGAGGCCAGGAGGGTATAAATGGGGCAGATTGCCCCACAGTAGTTCAGATTGCTCATCTAGCATGCCGAAACTCAAAAAATCTAACATCAAAAGCTCACCTTCATTCATAATTCAAATAAATGTTTATATTACAGAGATGCTAAATCATCAAAAATTTGGTGCTAATTATTCGGTATTTTCCCCTATTACGTCATCAAAGTGAAACGTTTCCCAATTGCTCGATTCTACTCGGAGTGATTGTACGCGAGCTCTTATTAAAGAAAATACATTTTAAGGGATTTATTTTTATTTGATACATGTATTTTATGTCAATATAGAAGAAAAAGGTGTGTATTTGATATTTCAAATCGTTTCAGCTTTATTCGATGTATAATTTTCCGTGAACATTGGAGAAATATTAGGCTTAAAAAACTGACATTTTTTAAAAAATATTTAATAATTTGGACTGCGTCTTTTTTTTGTGCTTGTTTGTGAGTTGAAATTTCTGTTGGATAATAAATTATTGACCTTTGAGACAAAGTCAAAATAAATTTTAGCCGCGTTTATGCTCGGTCTAATTTGGAATTTTACTTTCTTTTTCAGTTTCTCAGCTTGTTTTTTTCATAAAACGTCTATTTGAAAAAATAAAAATAAGCGATTCTTCTGCGAATTATTCGAAGGAAGAACTCATACAGCGTGTTGCAATTAAATGCAGTACAACATAAAGTTCAGAGGAAATATATGATGAAATTAAACAAAAAAATTATTCATTTTGGATAAGTCTGAAACGAAGATGGTTGAGAAGTTAAAGTGACAAAAAAGACATTTTTAATGAATTGTGAGAAGTGATTCTCATATTATTTTTGTGTAATTTATTATAAGATTTGATGTTATTCATATAACATTTATATTATACTTATGAAATTCTTTCTCTCCTGAACCATCGGGAGAGGTATTGGTATTTATCCTCCAAAGTATATTTTAATAGGCACAAAGTTGAATTGTTTGAAATAAAAAAAATACTTGTAAATTAAAAAAAATACTTTACTAAAATAAAATAATCCTTATTTTAGACTGTTTCCTACATTTGGTAAAATTTTTTACAGTTTTTAAATATTTTTCAGCTATTGTCAGCTTTTGAGTAGATTGCGATAGATTCTTCTATAGAGAACAATGAGAAAGATTTAAAAAATTGTCACAAATCAAAAAGTACGTAACAGAACGTTATGAAATTTCATGACAGATAATCGAAGTCCATTTCCTTTAAACTGTGCAAATATCAAGGCTCTGCTGTTTTCAGTTTTTATACTGTGAGTTTTGTCTCGCTAGAAAGTGAAACTGAACCACTGTGCACCCCTTAAAACTGGCGCCCAGGAGCCATACTATCATACTATCAGTCATACTATCATATATACTGCGTGTATACTATTTTTTACGCAAAATAAGATTTGAGGCGTAAATACAATACCATACCCCATGTGCCATTTGCCTTAGTTAAGCCATTGACGACCACTGCGATAAGAAAATCATATTATTTTCCGGGCGACAGTAAATTTCGCCACGCCACTGGCCATAGTAAGAAAATGTTAATGCGTTTATATGCGTTTTTATGAAATACGACGAGGGAGTAAAAAACTACCACGCCACGGGCGCCGTTTACAGAAACTAAATCACTGATGATGACGGGAGGGTCGGCGAAAAAAATCATATTTTAACAAGGGTGCCACTACCCTCGCTTCGCCAATGATTAAAACCTGGGCAACTACGATGCGTTCCATTAAAAATAGCCCGATAACTATCACCATTTTGAGACCGCACCGTTTACTTGATACTTTCACCAGAGGCTATAATAGAACTGTTACAGAGACTAGAATAGAATTAGGAAAGAATTCCGGTTACAACTGAATTTTTCTTTGATATGAGTGTCCTTAACGAATCAATAGTTGTTGAAACGATGAATAAAATAATATTTGAAGCGGTGTTTTTAAAGTTCGTCAATTTATATGTGAAAACAGCATGACCCTATAATGTTTAGATGCAAATCAGTTTGAAATTATTTTCTTAAGCCTCATCGATGTGTTGGAGATGAAGAGTTATTGAACCCATACACGTCGTAACATCCCCATCACTAGCAGAAAGACTGCCGTTACAGAGGTTTGTTTCGTCATCGCAGAAAGTAGGGGAAGTTGGGGTAGATTGATACGCGGAAACATTGATGCAGTTCATAAATTTTGATGATTGGAATGGCTCAATATATTCATATCCCCTCACATGTATGCCACTGTAACCCGAACACAGGGTATCTTTTTCGGCCATGTTGAGTCAAAAGTTAGTTTACAAATGAATTAAACCACTGATCATTTCGTATAAGTAAATTTTACTCTAAGTACGTGTTGTGTGATTTCTTTAACTAGTTTCGTTTTTCTGCAAGGGAATCTACAACAAAGGTAGGAAAAAAACTTTATTTTTCCTAACTATATTACGTTTTGAAGTTTTTAAGCGATGTTTTTAATAAACCACTTGTTTTCAGTAAAAAAGGCTGTTAGGGCACATTGCTGCAATTAACTCTGGTGCACATTAAAACGCCTCTTCTGTGAGTCAGCCTCAAGAGCAACTACTACTACTACTACAAAATTGTCTTTAGAAATAGAAAAAACGTAAAATTGAACGATCTAAGAGAAATTTGCAATTACTATTTGTTTAAATAAGGAAAACAGTTTGAATTTCATTGTAAAAATGAAGAGTACTGTTGTAAATTAAGTTTAAAATATTTTTTTACGAATTTATAAAAATGGAGAAAAAATTGTACGGAAATTTAATTAATATCACGGAAAAGACAATTTTTTGCTTTTCCAAATGGCGTGAAAATTATTTTTCTGCTATATTATTTTCGCAAGTCATCAAGTAAGAAAGTGACAATTTAACTTAATTTTTAATTAATTAAAATTTTCAAGAACGACTTCGAGGTACACATTCCCTCCCTCCAAAGTATTTTTAAACCCACACACAACCAATCTATTTTATTATTTCCTGAGGCAATATTGTTTCGTCCTTACAGTCTCACTAAAAATGTTGAATTTTGATTAAAATAAAAGTTTGATTCTTTGTTAAACTCTTAATCATTGAAGTGGATTTCAAAGTTCATTGATAAAAACATTTTTTTTTATCTTACATCTAATAATCATCCTTATTTTCGATATTTCCGTGTGTATCAATGTACCCCTGGTTTGGGGCAGATTGGTACAAACCCAGTTTTAGGAAAAAGATGTAATAAGTATTTTATTATGTCATTAATGACCAAAATTCGACTGAAATCCTGTATTAAATTAACAAATGTATAAATTTAGTGTATTAGTTCTAATATTTCCGACGGTAAAATCATCTTTTAGCTTTCCAAATAAAAGTGTATCAATGTCCCCGCATTCCCTCTACCAATAAACAATTGTCCAACTTAATATGACATCATTGAACCGACAGCATGTTTACTCATGAATTGAATTCCCATCCTCATACTCCATGTAGCCCTTGAAGGGATAATTGAATGTCGTACATAAATACAAACTTTATTACAATGAGAACTTAAAGTTTGAAAGCCAAAAATTTGAAGGAAAAATTTAAAAGAAATCTAATGCAGTCATACAATACCATTTTGATTTATTATGGTAACCTTTATCTAAATGACCATGTAGTTTTCTGTTCAAAATTCAGTCATTACCTATCTGTTGCATGACAGATCACATGTAATATTATCTTTTGAGGAAAAATAATCAAGGAATTGTTTTTCTTCTTTTAGCGCCTAATGTTTATCAGAACATCGTAGCTATTACGATCCACAGAAAGAGAGATTTCAAAGCAATATTATATATGGAATTTTTAGTTGAAGTTTCAAAACAACTTTAACTCAATACGTGAACATAAACATGGATTGTTGTATAGAGGGGTTTGAAGTAACACAGGCAGTAATCCCCCTATGTAACATTTTTTCCAAAAGTGGTATCGATACAGCTCAATGAAATTCAACCAACAATTTTTTTAAAAAACTACTTTACTCTGCTGCTTAGTCCATGAAGTTTCTGAAGCTTCAAATTCCGATTATTTTTCAAATTATATAGACTTTGTAGTGATTGGGCAACTAAAATTCAAATTGCATATACATTATATTTCTTAGAGATATATAGTGCATTAAACGAAAAACGAGGCACGAGCCATGACTCGATCAGAAACAGTTACTAAAGACAGTTTTCCTAATTTATTTCAGAATTGCTTCGCAGATTTATCAAATGCATGTCACAACCATAATGTTTAAGCAGCTGAAATTTAATTCAGAGCAAATAATTAATCTTCCTCACTAACTTAATTTGAACGTTCTTGTCTAGTAAGTTAATCTAAATACGATGTTCGAGTTTCAAAACAATTTTAAAGTTTCAGCAATAAATATAGGTGATGCAAACGGAGAAAATATTCATTATCAGAATAGATAATGCAAAATATCCTGAAAGAGACGCATAACACAGGAATCATTCGGTATTATCCTTAGTAATATATTAAAGATGAGCAAATATTTGGTTCTGTGTATTTTGAAAAACTTTCAATACCGTATACACATTTCCTCACAAAATATAAACACTATTAATTGAGTTTTATGTTATAAGAATAAGATCTGAAGAATTAGATAGTACGACATTTACTCTATAAATATAGGCTATTTATTTTCAGTCAATTTATTTTTGAATATTGCATCTTTTTCTTATATTTCAGGTCTGACAATTCCATTTAAATTAATTATAAGAACATCAATGCTAATACTTAGTATGTAGTTCAAATTATTTTTACAACAGACCATGTTTAATAGTCAACTAATCAGGAGCTTTATGCAAATTCAGAAAAAAATCGAATCCTGACAACAAAGCCATGCCATTTTACGTAAGATATATTTTGATGACAAAAACAAACAAATAAATAAATTAAAAATTATTTTAAAACGTAAACATTAAAGCTTTATCACCAGTAGCGGTCAAAAAGTCTTCGGTGCTTAAATGCTTTTATGAGATAAATTTATAATTTACAAGTGAACGCAGATTTTTAATACAGAAAATTAAAGCTTTTAAAGCTATCAGTGTTATACATAAAAGAATTTATGTTATGAAACAACCATCCATTCAGAAAACCGCATTTTCTAGAATTTCAGCTCGAATTATAATGGAAATGTAACTGTGTTTATATCGTAGAATGCTAGTATGAATCGCAAAGTTTGTACCTGCTGTTTTGTGATATCTCAAAGATATTTTTATTTAGTGCAGTTGTCCTGCACTGTTACCGAACAGTGCGAACAAAGCAACAGAATGCTTTTTGTTGGATAGTTACAGCTGATTATTGGAATAAATTGATGATCACGTGATACATATCAAATGTGCAATGCCAGTTTTATTGGAATTTGTTGCTCCGCGTAACTCTAGATGCAAAAGCGGGAAGCAACGTGCAGTTAGATGAAATGCGCAGTTAACATTGTCACGTGACCTTGCCGTCATATGAACTGACTCCATTTTACTTCCTTAATTCTGATTATGCCTGTGATTTGAACAAAATCTGGTTTTGATTTTTGTTAATGGAGGAAAAAAGGGGTTAAAATTGCTATGGGAAGTATATTTACCACCAAATTCATCCATTTTTAATGATCATGATAATCATTTTACCGTCTATGAATAGGGCTGCCATCTCTTTTGATATCAGAAACTACAAAAAATATCTGCAGACGTTCTGACAACATAATAGGGTTTTGATAATCAACTTATTTAACAATTTTTTATTATGTTAAGACAGTAAGGCTCTGACATCACATGCTGAGGAGAAGACTGGCATAAGTTCTCGCCAAATTTCTCGATGAAATAAAAACCTAGATGATTAAGTTTCTTTACTCCAATCATAAAGAAGTGTCTCGATTTTTTTATTAATATCAATTAATCAAATTAATTAACGAATAAATTTCTTTTTTGCTAATAATAAATAGAATTTGAATCAATCCAATTTTAGATAAAACTTCGTTAAAAGTACTTCAACATTTGTTGTGTTCTTTTGCATGGTTTTTATAAAATTTTGTTGTTCCTTGTACGGTGGATTAACATCTTGTGGCATGCTTCTAACTAGATAAATAATTTGATTAAACCTTGTTAATTTGCTGTCCTGAAGGGAATTAATGCAGCATTCTAATTAATTAAAGCCAGTAACACCCGAAGCGATGTCCTACTTGATGAAGCAAATTCAAATTGAGCTTCTACGCTTTAATTGGGGAAGTTGTTTCCTCCGTCATACAAATTCAAATATAAAACAAGTGGAGGAACATGAAATAATGAATGGATACAACACTGAAGAAACAATGAATAAGTCAAAGCTGCATAGCATATGTGTCAGAACCAGCCTTTACACTTATGCGTGAAATTATCAGGTATGTATAATAAATGTTTGAGCTATTTTAACTTTATTTCAAATATGCAAAGCTGTCTTAGTTTCCATATCCTCTTTTATATTAATTATCATAATTAATTTATTCTATTAAAATTCTGGTCTTATTTTATTTAAAATAACCTGGTAAAGCTAATTTTAACTGTTACAATAGTTCATTAAATCCAAACTAAAGATCGACGCACAGATTAGAAAGCTGCAAAACAAAATTTAAAATACTGACTTTTTTCTTAGCAGTCAGCTGTTAAACAAATGTTATGTAAGTGATGTTTTTCAAATATAAATTTATTTTTACTTTTCTACTAAAGTAAAATCTGCATTAAAGAATTAAAATCATATTTTGTTCTATCGTTTATCATCACTGGAACTTCAAGTCTTCAGTTCCTTTTTTCTCGCATCCAATAGTTGTCTTGTTCCTGACAATGGACTCGTCTCCGGGACCAGGGGCGAGGTGTCTCGTAATCAAGAAACTTGCCTTGTTGTTAGATATACGGAAAGCTTTGAGCGTTCCCGATGCGTTTATTTTTCTTTTGAAACCAATCATGACAAATTTCATACTATTTTATGAATATATTATTTACATGAAATGAAATTGCTGTTGTTGAAACATGTTCCATCTTAAATATGGTTCGGTTTTAACAAAAATAAAGTAAGAAATTAGATTTTAAATTTTGTTATTCCTGAAAATGACATTAGTTCTAGAAATAATATCAAAAGAGTATTTTAGCTGTAAAATATTTATGATTATAAATAAATGCAAAATGATGATTCACAAAACAAATATATTTACATTAATAAAAGTTTAATTTCCATTACCCATACGAAAGAAATAAAGTGTACAGAATTAATCTCTATAATTTTTACCGTTAAAGCGTATAATTCAGTTATTTCATAGAATAAGTAGGTATTGAACTAAATATATTATTTTATATGAAATGAAATTGCTGTTTCTTAAACATGTTCCATATTAAATATGATCCGGTTTTTAACAAAAATAAACTAAGAAATGAGACTTTAAATTTTGTTATCCCTGAAAATGACATTAGTTCTAGAAATAATATCAAAACAGTAAAAAGGCAAGTCTAATTAGCTGTAATATATGATTATAATTAAATGCAAAATGACGATTCACAAAACAAATATATTCACATATTAAAAGTTTAACTTCCATTACACATACGAAATAAAGTTTACAGAATTAATCTATGTAATTGTTACCGTTAAAGCATATAATTCAGTTCTCATAGAATAAATAGGTACTGATCTAGGTAATTGATGAAAAACACAGTAATTCTATGAAATAACGGATTGAAAATAACTAGATAATTCATAAAATACCTAGTTACTCTCTGAAATAACGAATTGAAAATAACTAGATAATTCATGAAATTCCCAGTTACTCTATGAAATAACAGATCCCACGCTTTAACTCTAACATAATTATTAAAAGGGGGAAAACCAGGAGAATATGTCAGCTGTCACAAAAGTATAACTCAGAGAACGAAGAGGGCCAATTACTTCCGTCCGGACTCAAAACAGAAGTACGACGTGGTCTGGTGAGGGAATCAGGAATAATGAGTTCAAATCCGATGAAGAAAAAGTGAACATCACACTGATGTTCTATGAATTGCTAGTGTGACTCAAGATTATTCCTACCCACCGGCATATTGTTCAGGGAAAGATCTTCTAATGGAAACATGCAATGTATCTTCAAACTAAAGCTTTTTTCTACCCAAACAAACAAATACATATCTTATAGTCATATCTGTTTGCTCTGTCATCAAGCTTATGAGAGGGGTGATAAAAAATTATCAGGAATTTTATCATACCCTCAAAGCTAAAACACGCAGAATAAAGATGCTTGGCAGATGCTGATCCTGAAACTTCCCACGCATGTGCCCAAAAGTTACAATGTCATAACTGCTACTATTTTTGTACGGTACTGCTTAGAAAAATACATATCTCAAAGCAAAATCCTTGGTCAGAAAGGACAGAACTGAAGCTTAACTAGTATTGCATAATTGAGATGACTCAAAAATAGTGATTCTAAGATTTTCACGCAGAGCTGAACGCACATCTTGGTCTTTTTTTAATATTTTTCATTGTTTCGGAAGTCATCACTTTCGACATTTTCAAGGCCTTGTTGGAAACATTTGAACTACTAACAAAATTCATACAGTCATACGGCTCATACAGTCTTCCACATGAACTTTGCATAAGAAAGAACAGGACTGAATCTTAGCTAGTGCTGTATAATTCAGATATGGAAGATGTAACATGCAAGTTATTAAAAATAGTACAGGTATCGTTAAGTTTAAAGCTTGGAGCTTTATAGATTAAAGCTTAATCACACATCGTATACCGTTTTTGAATCACAAAAATTGGTACTACTAGAAAGTGTAAAATCTGTCTAAGTTTCCCATAATTGGACGTTTTTTCAATCAGACACTATCTGCTCTGTCAGAAAAGCCATTAATGTTAGGCGGAAAAAATGGAGTTTTCAAGTGAATGAAAAATGTCAATTCTAGAAAACCACGGTAAGCACGCGATCTTGTGTTTCAATATGATTAGATGTCATATAGACTCGTTTCTCTATTGGATATACGCGTTTCAAGCATAGGAATATGCTTTTCTGATATAGGCTTTTCTGAGAAAAAAATCTTCTATATTCCCATCATGCGATATTTCTTACACAGTGCAGTACATTGTGTTTGACTGTACATATTTCAGAATTCTTCTACAACCAATTATGCATTCCACAGTTGAACAAATTAAAGATTTGGTGGGACGATTACTGGGAGTCGTAACATGTGCGTTATTAAAAATAGTTGTAACTTAATAAGTATATAAGATAGAAAGAATTTGTAAAATGTAAGATAAAGATTGTCGTATGAAGTTTTATATTTCATTTTAAGAAATTTAGTTATTAATTACTTAATTTTCAACATCATTGATAATCGGCGGCTTCGTTAGAAAAGAAAATACAAGACATGTTTCTTGTAACTTTTTCCCCATTAGGATATAATGAAGGCCGCGGTGGCCTAGTGGTAAGGTGTTGGCATCGGAGCCGGAGGGTTTTAGGTTAGATACCCAATTCAACTGAAGATCCGCCGTGTATTGAGCATTACTGAAACAATAAGAAATGCATTCTAAATTCAAATAAAAATATATAAATTTGAAATAAAAATAGCATAAAAATAAAATAAAAACATTTCAATTTTTGAATTATTATTTAAACATAAAAAAAAGTAATTCACTTCGAATAATAAGAAAAATATATTTAATTATTTATATTTACTTTCAAAGGTTGGCTGTGCGCTGGTTAATATGGATATTATTCGGATATTCCCGTTCCTCACAAAACTCTGATTCATGATCGTGAGGTTTAATTATTATTATTATTATTATTGTATTAATTATTGTTGCTGGCTTTACGCATGCTTAATTTGAGAAGAAGAGGCATACTCATATTTATGTAGCGTATAAATTAGGCGAGTGTTGTGTTATCTTCTCTCAAACTCTCCATCTTGTCCCATTTCTTGGTCAGTCGTGATGATAAGGTGCAGTTATAGCTTTAAGGCTATAGATTATTTATACTTATCTTCAAAGGTTGGCTTTCTACTGATTAATAAGGATATTATTCGGATATTCCCGTTTCTCAAAAATCTCTGATTCATGATCGTGAGGCAGTAGGTTAGAACATTGGTTTCTTAAAAAATTAATTATTGTTGCTGACTTTACGCATGCTTAATTTGAGAAGAAGAGGCATACTCATACTTATGTAGCATTTAAATTAGGCGAATGTTGTGTTATCTTCTCTCAAACTCTCCATCTTCGCCCATCTCTTGGTCAATCGTGATAAGAGGCATTTATAGTTCTAAACATCTGGAAGTTTCCAAAATGTGTCACGAATTCGAATCAAATGACTCTCATGAATTTTTATTTTATACACAGTAATAAAGAAAGTCCTGAATATAATCACTCTACTAATCAAAATCTTCATAAGGCTTGAGGATAAGGAAATTCTTAATACAATACTTTTTATCAGTTATGAAATATATGTCATAGAAAATGAAATTAGTTGTAAGCATTGATCACTCAAATGTTTCCAAGCTTTTATTTAGTGGCTTATCGATGCTTAAAACTGTCATTATACAGCAACCAGAAAAAAAAACTAATTTACTCTATCTCAACATAAGAATGAAATAATTTTTATCAAATTCAAAATACACTGAACAATTTTATTATATTGATTTTTTTTGCTCAACATTAAACCATGACTTTCATTCTGCTAAAATGACTCCATTCACGTTTTTATTCGCTTTCTATTATTTTTGTCATTCTGAATCAAATTACAAACTGGATGAAAGAAAAAAAGTCAATGAAAAATAGTAAATACGCAAATAATGTTGGAAAAGAAAACGACAAAATTCTTTTCTGATAACGCCGAGCATTGAAGCGAAATGGCCGAAAGAAAGTTAATTTCAGAATCTGCATCATCGAATGAAACATCAAGAAAATCAATTTCTTTTTGTCTACATTATCTTAAGGATCTTTCATTTTCAATATTATCTCATTCCCTTTTACTTTTAAATATCAATCTATATTTTTTCGAATTATGGATGGACAATATTGGAATGTAAAAATGCAAACATCGGAGAATATTAATATTAGAATTCTTTTTGTCCGTTAATAAATTCAATCGTATTATTTCCTCAAGGAAGAAGAATTCATTACAAGCTTTACCTTCAACGTTTGTGCAAGATGCTTTACTTTAGAAAAAAAACATTATGAGATTTTAAAAGTAACAGCACAAAAATATTACGGGTTCACAGATTTTGAATAATTTTGTAGTATTAAGTTCTTCAAAATTAAAACCGCAATCTTGTCGAACATTTTTGTCATTTGGTTCATTTCTATATTTCAGTTATGATTAACAATTACTCAACACAATAAAAGAGAAGAAAATAAAGAAAAGTCTTAGTGTTACAAGAAAATAAAATTATTTTTCCATACATTTAACTGGGTTCATATGAAATATGATTATATTAACATGAAATATTATTCATTCCCAGTAATATTTATAAATCATTCTATTTCTAAATTGCGTTATTCACAATTTAGAGATCACACGAAATTTAGCTCATATACATTTGACCTTCGCCAGGTGTAACTTTAGAAATCGCCATAGAAAAGTTTGAGAAGTTTGACCTTTAGATTCGTTGTGTAGATGAAGCTAAAAAAATGACGGGAGGCTGTCTTTTTTAAACAGCAGCTGATGTTAAAGGCGTAGGACTACTTTTCTCGTGTGACTCTTTTGTTTCTCGAAGTCTCTCGGTTTCTCTTTGTTACTCGTGATACTCTTTTGTTTCTCGAAGTTACTTTCAATTCTCTTTTGTTTCTCGAAGTTACTCTCAATTCTCTTTTGTTTCTCTGAAACACTAATGTATGGAAAATTGGCGAAATAAAATGAAATTAAGGTTACAATGAAAATGTTTTTATTTCTTAAGAAAATATATTACAATGTCAATTCTTTTGTTTTGTATTCTTCAATCGTGCGTAGATATGTTACAATTCTGTGTAGGATCGGTCGATGACATGAAAAGTAACATACATAATTTAATACTTCGGGACTAATGTTTCTCGTAAAGGTTGAATCAGTATGAATTCCCCAGAGTACTAGGGTAATTTGTTGCTCCATGTTCATGCATCATCATTCCTGCAAATCCTGCAGGATCATGAGAAATCCTCATGCGTGTGACGTCACCATTTCATGCCCATTTTTGCCATCTTTGCCACTCAGTTGTCGCTGAAGTACAATTCCGATTTCCAAATTTTTTGTGTAACTTCTGTTGTTACAATTTATCTCTATATTATTTATATTTTTATATTTTTAACATACGTAATTACCGAGATATAGAGGATCGCGTCAACAATTCATGCGTATTTTAACCCAACTTTGCTACTCAATAGTCGGTGAACTAAAATTCTGATTTTCATTTTTTTTGCAACTTCTGTTGTTACCCTTTATTTATAGAATAAGACATTAGTTATGTTTTTAACATATGTAGTTACCGAGATATAGAGGATCTCCCATACAACGTTTTTTGTAGCGTTTTGGAGTGTGAATCAAATTCCTTCCTGAGACCAAAATGGGAGGAACGTAGTCCTACGTTGAAATAGATTATTTGTTAAAGATAGAAACTTACTATAAATTTTATTATTTTCAGAGCATATGGATTTAAATTCTGTTGAATACAACTTAATTAAAAAATAATGAACACAAATGGAGCTATGAATTATTTAACAGTAATATATAACTATAAATCTTAATTTAGAATACTTGATTTACATCTAACTCTCTTTAATCCCTTCGCTTACAACAATGCGTCTGACACGTGCATCGAATTACAGAATTTTTGCTATTTAAATTCGTATTTAAGTCAAAGTAACAATTAATTTTAAGTACCAAATTCAATTGGACGCGCTGAAATGTCTAAGTATACTTTACCATCTTAAATAGATTGAAATAATAAAAAAATATCCAAATGGGTGGTGCCATCTAATTAGGAGGTTAAATAAATTCGTAAGGCAAGGGGTTAAATAATCATTGCTGCTTCTTAGGAAGCGGCAACTTGGTGGAAATGCTTCGAATTAAAGAAATGAGGATCGGAGTTCGTGACACATATACAACTAAAACTATGACATATGTGGGTCGTTAATGACCGCAATTTTCGCGTATGGTGAACCAATTGTGCAGTCTATCGATAGTTTTTACAGCCGGCAATTCATCTGTACTCCATTGCATCCATTTGTACCAACATTGGTCCTCCCCATTCAAGTCGAAAAATCAGGGACGTCATTATAGTGCGCTCCTAAGTGGGATATCACCGGTCCTCGATCCTCCGCCATTTCCTCCTCACTCAGCGAAATTCTGATTAGGTAGCCTCGAAGCGAGATCCCATTCTAGGCAAACGCTTTGATCTACCGCTACCCTGTAATAAGGCCTGGAATTTGGCTTAGTTGGAAATCTAGTCTCCCAGTCGCTATGCTATTTTCCAAAGTTTTTTGACTTTGACGATTGTTTCCCCCCTTCCGTGTTCCAAAATTTCCATTTTGGAAGAGATATTAAAGACCTGCTTAAGAGTAACAAGGAAATAGCATTTCTTTACTTCTAATCCCATTCGACTTTAGAATTTGAAGTTCGCATGGATACCAGCTTCAAAGTGGCTTTCTTTGAAGAAGAGGCGTTTTATGGTGATGATCGGTAGACGGAGAAGCAGAGACAACCATTCTGGTAGTTCTGCCTGCCTGTTTAAACGGCTGTCGTAACTGGGCGTTATCGAGAAACTTGCTAAAACCGCAAAGTGTCTCCCTAGTTTGACCCTTCCTTCTAAGATCTTTTATGCCATTTACTGTATTCTGGACAAGAGTGCATTGGACAAAAGTAAAAGAAAAAAATGCTTGTCGTGGTTTCTGCTTCTTGTATAATTATTTCAAAGAGCTGTGTTCGAATAAATATAAAATTTTTATCATAATCTATCTCTGCTGTTTCTATTTCCTTCGAAAGATATAACACTCCTTCCCTTGAGATCATTTACATCGAAAGAAGCAAGTTGGATCAATCGTTCGATATGTACTCCCCAACACTTAAGATATTTGAGGCAATCGAATCCTCCAGGATATTTATTATAAGAATAAATAATATATAAATCGAGAATTTTTAAGATAACATTGTTTAATGATTGTGTAAAACTAATTATCCGAACTTAAGGAGGATATTCTCCTAATTTGAATGTTCTAACGTTATTCATTACACCAATTTTTAGAAAATGTTTTATTAATTCATTTTAGAAGATATCTTCTCCTTTATTGAAACTGAAATGTGTTTAAATCATTTCTCTCAATTTATTATTAAATACCATTTTATTTTTAAATCAATTTTCTTCAATATAAAATGAATTTTATTTGGATACTTTGAATTACAAGTTTCTATGTCCTTTCAAGGTAAAAATTGCATCTCCAAAGAATATTCGCACATTTAATACAGAATAACAGAAATCCCTTCTTTTAGAATTATTATATTTTAATAAAAAGTTAATTAATTACCGTCACTCTTAAATTATAACGACAAAATATTTATCAAAGTGTTACTAAGTTTTAGTTTATCAATTTCATTTCGAAGATTAAAAATTTAATTCATATGCAGCAAACTTAACAAACGAATCTTAACAACCTCGTTCTTCATATTTCGAAAAAAGACATTTCCAGAGCAAAAATTAAAGAATAAGCTCCTCTCTTTCATGTTACGAAAACTCTCTAATGAAAAGTTTCATTTAGTAGCTTCTTGGAAGGAATTTGATAATTTTTGTAGAAAAGTGACATTTAAATGTTTAGAAGGACCAGAGTTGGGGGAGAAGGAAGAACTTGCTTATGACCGTTTAGTAAAAAATCACGCGTGAGATCACTTTACTAAGTTAAAGATTACAAATTTGCATAATTTCACAGAGCTAAAGTCAGGAGATCGCGCAAAGTCCCAGTTTCCACGGAGCGAAAGTTCTGGGAATATTCTTCTGCCAGCGAGGGGGCGTTTTATTTTTATTTAGTTGATGCTCTCGATATTTAATACCAATGAAAGCTTAAACATGAGAAATTCAAGCCCGGAAGAACTTCATTTTGTCACGTACAAATGCAAAAAAGAAATTATCTTGACATTGCACGCAACTGCTCCTTATTTCTGCAGTCACATTCTTTATTGAAAAATCTGTACCCAGAAATTAACACTTACGAAGTGACTACATTGTTAAAGAACTTATGCGCTATAAATAGAAATTCATAAAATATAAATTCATTGCATTGTTGATGCCCTGCAGTTTTCCTAAAGATACCATTGAAACAGTTTAAATGTAGAAACATGTAACTAGCATTTTATTGGTAAATTCCTTTCTTATTTTTCTTAGCAATAATACTAGACTGAAAAGTTTAAAAAATGATGTCGTCGTTTGACATTTTCAGGTTGCAACAAGTTTGTGCAACTGTTTACTTTAGGCTTAAAAGAAATCTAACTCGTAAATGTTCAAAATACAACTTTGGAAGCAGCTCTTGGAGCATTTTTAATCGAAAAATTATGAAATGATCTCGTTTAATACAATATGTATTAAAACATGCACATTTATTAACATCTCTTACGCACATTTTATAACATGTTTTCGACATGTTATAAAATGTTTCCTATTTTTTAATTCTAGATTAAAAAAAAAATCACGCAATTAATTATAATTTTAGAGAATCAATTTGTGATTCGTTATAAATATATATATATAATTGTCCAGACGTGTAAGTAGCGCGGGAGGAGTTAAAAATAAACACGCCCCTTTGCTCTGCGTAATTAACGAAAGCGCAAATCCGATTTCTGTTATGGCGTCAAAGAACTCAGACAGGTTTGTTTTATTAAAACTAAGCAAAAATAAAAATAATAGTTTATGGGATCGTAAATTTCTCTTATTCATGCTGGATTGGAATACATTTCAATAAAATGACTTCATCCGTTTCCTTTCTTTTTTATTTTTATTATACCATATCTCGGAAAAGTGATTTATGAAAACGAAAGTTCGTGGCAATTGATTCAGGACTTTTTTTATATATAAATTGAACCGAGTTAGTAGTTTTCTTTCTTTTTTGTTATTTTCTTTCAGTATTTTTTTTATTTTGTACTTGGAATTGTATTTTTTCTGTTAGTGGATTTTACTTTTTTTTTCACTTGGACGAAACGAAAGTAATTGTTAAAAGTAAGATTATTATTAACTGAAGGTTAGTGTCAATTGATTCATCAGTTCTGTTTTTCATGCTTTTTTTTATTTCTTAAGCAATGTACATCAGATTTTCTACTATAACTTTCGTTAGTAAATCTGCGACAATGGGATATGAGATATGTTTAGAGGGCTAAAAGCCCGTCTTAGACGGGCACAAATCTTCTAGCATCTGATATTTGTACAAAATATGTTAAGATTATTTTATGAATATTGTTTCAATTAGCGTCATTTTGAACCAATTTATTAAACAAAGTCAACATTTCTCGATGCCTTGTTATGAAATTCAGTGAGGATATAAATCCAAACTTAAAATTCAAGGTATATTTGTAAAATAAGTCACTTATATATTCGCTGATTTCCACTTTCTAATAATATAAACAGTCAGGACTCTTGTTAATGAATCATTCCACTATAATACTAAAGTTCCACAGCAAAAATAGTTCGCACAGTATTGTGATCAGTTTAAACCATCCGCCTACCTTAATGTAAGAAGCAGATAGTAAGCTTACATTATATTTTATTTTATTTTCAAAATTTTATTTAGGGGAGAGTGGAGTAAAACCGGATACTTTTATTTTGGCGTCATTAATTCTTCTTACTAGTGGACAAATACTGAATTATTTTCCACTATTGAAGAAAAACGAATGGTTATTGTTTTCATGTTGTTGTTAAATTCACTTCGTCTATGAAGGTTTAATTGTTTTATGACGTCAACTCTCCAATGTTCGTTTCATTTAAACTATCCTTACTTATTAATCACAACAATTATTAACACTATATTTAGCCCAGCTTATTATGTGTTGACTAAGGATTTTCTATCAAATAATAAAGCTTTATTAAAACAATTAAGTGGTTCTATTTCGTATTTTATAATCACTGCACTCGAGATAAAATCGGGTACTTCTTATGGGGTGAAACCGGATACTTCTTATGGGGTATAACAGGGTACTTGGGGAAGCTACGGATACCTGATCCAAGTGGATTTTCTTAGGTTGTGAGATAGTTTGTGAGTGTCATTCCTATTTGACCTTTGCATCAAATGATCTGATGGAAAGCATTTCCAATTTATTCCTTTTTCCAATATATCGTCTTTTTTGTGATAATTTCAAATAATACAAAGAATTATTTTTGTCAAAATTTTAAAAAAGAATTCAAATTTATTTATTCCATTAATTCCTCGCTTGCACAAATAAACGATTTCTATTCATTTTTTCTCATATAAAACTTAAAACGCATGTAAAATTAAAAATATTTTGCTCTAAGGCTTTGCAATCGTTTGGTTTTAGTTAACTCATCGACATTTGGACTGGGCTTGTCTGTTAGATGAAATTTTGATTGAATTTTAAGGCAGAAATTTATGTAAAATACAATGTTCTTTTGCTTTTGGATTGGATTATTTTTCTTCTAATGCTTTTTAGATTTGGCTCATTGAAATAATAGGAGAACCCAGTAGGTCATTTACGTTTTTCCAATTTCTTTTTTTATACAACATTTGTTAGATTCTTACTTTTCATTTTGTCGTTATTCTTTTCCATTGTAATTTCCAAACCAGCAGTGTTTCAATGTACTAGTGACATTACTAGGTTCCATATTTAATTAAGATTTTATCACTAATTTAGATATGAATTTTGCAAATATTTTAAAATGTATTGTCATTATTCCAAAATTGTTAACTATTGTAACTATTTATAAATCTTAAAAAAACCTATCTTTATTCTTAAATTGTCAAATATTATAACTATTGTTAAATCTTAGAAAATTGTTTTATCCTTAAATTGTCACATAAAATAAAAAATATGCTGCTTAACTTTTAAATCTAGTTTTCCCTAATTACCCATAGGGTAAACATGTGTATCCGGTTTTACCCCTTTTGTGGGGCAAAACCAGGTACTCTGACTTATTCTACAAAAATACATTAGTAGAAAAGCTAGTAAAACTCTGAATTTTCCTGAAAGATATATTGTACTCTCATATATAATTAATATTTTAGTAAAATGTGACATGCTGTATGTCGAATAGTTTAGCACCAACAGGCCTTCCAACCTTAGGTATCCGATTTTCCCCCACTTTCCCCTACTCCTAGTGACCAACAGAAAAGTATATGGTCTTGCTGAAAAATGATCCGTAAAATCTGCTTTATTAAATTCCTTTCTTGCAAAAATATTATACCAAAATTTGATAAACTACGCATTGCTTGTCTCTAAATTTAAAATTAAGCATGCTCAAAACTATTAAATTTCTTTTATATTTGTATTTTTCTTTTTACCAGATGACCCCAAAATATGGTGGTGATATTCTCACTTGGTCTTTCATATTTAGCGAAGTACATGACTCAATGAGTACTAAATGAGAAGTTTTGAATCTTCAATTGATCCAAGTGACCTTACAGCACCTGAAGTAGAAATCAGACTAAAACGAGGCATTCACCACCAGGCAACTCCACTCTGTTTGGAACACAGCATCTCATACCCCTTCGTCAATGTGTACACAGAGAGTTTGGAAATCCAACGTCGTTGGAATTCCATACATCCCACTCGGCCATGAAAGTGAAATACTGTCCTTCGAGACCGGAGAAAGCTCTCTCCGAAAAGAGAAAATCACCAGTGTGGAGGGGACACATAGGGGAGAGGAAATGTAGGTGGAAATCAGTCTGCAGAGTGGAGCAGGGTCTTGTTTCGACGGCGGGAGGATGATGAGTAGCCGGGGGTTCTGTATTGAAGTCGGGGAGAGGAGTTGGGAGGATTGTAGAGACTGGCAGTGCATTTTGGAACCTTTGTGAATGGCTCACCTAAATGGATCGGCTTGAATGGGTGGAAAACAAAACGGTTGTTGGCCCAAAAGTTGTAGAACAGCCTTGTCGTGGATGTCCAGCTTAAGATCCAATACACAGGGGTAAGTTGCCTTCTAGAATTCCCTTATCTTCATTGAAAACTGACCCACCATTGTGTTTCGCTTGGAAGAGAACTTCAAGCATCCAGGAAGACAACAGACAGCAATTTGTTGATGAAGCACTCGTCTGTCCGCTAAGCTTTGAATATTATTTACTTACAGCACAGCTAGAGATACAAACTATAATCTTCTTTCTTCCATTCATTTTCCATACATGAATTCTCTACCGGTCCATAGACCTCTAGGCCGTTGAAAATTTGACAAAGCAAAGTATAAGTAATACATATAATATGAATCTTCCTTTAAGTTACTTTGAGCGTTTTCTGAAAGCATATAATGAAACTTCATTCAGCTTTGTTTTACAGATACGACAATCTTTTCAAGCAACTTTTGCCTACAGATAAGATGGATATATTTTAAAACTCTAACTAGCATTGAATATCTTAAAAACACCCGTTCTGAAGTTAAAAAGGATTTTTACTAGAAGAAATAAAAACATTCAAAGAAATTCCAAATCATAAAAAATTAAATCATAAAGTAAGAAAATGTTTTTTTAAAAAAAACTTAGAAACACTCAGAAATAAATAAAAAGGACTGCAAAAATAAATAATTTTAAGATTAACAAATGCCATGATAAATAAAATAAATTGAAAAGCTTGTTAAATTATTCTTCTACCAAACTAAACAAAACATAGAATCGAAATCTTTTTAAACATGTTGAATAGCAAGATTAATTATTTTTCTTCTAAGCGGAACAAAACTTGACTACCATGCCAACTATGTTAAGAGACAGCTTACCAGAAAACACAACCTGAAAAGTTTTGAGATTTAGCCATTTGACTGTAAAAAAGTACACCAATGATCCATTTTCTCAAAAACTTAAAACTATAATCTTTAAAATAAGCAAAATGATCAAATTTTCTTCAAGAATCTACTTAACAGATGGATACAGTTACAATAATGTATCCGTCCGTTAATAGTCTTGAATAATTCGATTTAAAGGAGCTCATGTTACATAGTTCACAAATCCGCTAACTGAATTGTTAATCTGTAAAACATCAAGCCCAAGTTTATGTTAATGTTTGTACCCATAAACGAGTTACTCCTGTCCAGCCGTAGCGCAGGGGAAGAATATGAATGATCCGGCCGCCTCGACAATTTATCGGGCACTGTGGCCCGCATTACAGCCTCCATTACAAGAAGCTCATGCGACGACCCTCAGAGAGAGGTAAGACCCTTCGTCGATAGAGGTAAGTCGACCCACAGCATTATTATACCTCACCGGGAAGCGAGACTCTGCTTACTTATACGGCAAGTTCTCATCCCTATATTTGAGGTGCGCACTTAAGTGGGAATACTAATGTTGGTAAGAAAGGAATCTCTAGCTTCCATTCATTACAAAGGTGGATTCCATGCTTCCTTCAAAATAGGACCAGTATGAAGCACTTCATTATAAATAGCACGATAATTAACACTACTTTATGATTATACCATTAATTTACCTACCCTCTAACTTCATCACAGGGTAGAATGGCAATTGGAAACTAGGATAAAGTTCAAATCAATACTGGATTTTTCTTTGATGTGAATGCCTGTGTACTTGTTTGATGAGCAAATAGTTCTTAAAACACAGAATGAATTAAATATGTGAACCGAATTCTTCACATTCATCGTTTTAAATATAAAAACATCATGTCAAAATAATATTCAAATATAAATCATTTACAAATGTCACTATTTTTCTTAAATTTCAGCAATGTTTCGGAGGTGAATATTATTGAAACCCATTCACACCATATCAGCCCATCCCATCACTAACAGCGAGTCACCCGCTACTGAGATTCGATTCTTAATTGGAGAAGGGGCCAAAATCCAATTGTCGAACTTAATATGATTGTGTTGAACCTGTTGCTCAATTACTCACGCTTTGAATTCCCATACTCATATTCCGTGTGGGGCTTGGAGAGATAAATTGAAGTCGTAGATAGATTAGAATTTTATAAAAATAGAAACTTAAAACTTTAAAAGGCACAATTTTGATGGAAAAATCATTAGCACATGGTGTAGAAATCAGTAACTAACTACACAATGGATTTATAATGGTAATTTTTATCAAAGCGAGCGTGTAGTTTTCTGCACAAAATTCAGTCATCACCAATCCGTTTCATGACAGATAACTTATAATCTAAGAATAAATTTTGACAAAAAAACTCATAGTTGTTTTTCTTTTTGTGATGTTTTGCAAAAAACCATAGATATTATGATACACAGAAAGAGAGATTTCCAAACATCGCAAGTATCAAATTTTAAGATAAAGTTGATAAAATAACTTTATCGCAAAATGTGTATTTTGGAATTTTCTTTTCCACTTGCAAGATTTTGTCCAGTTATAGTGCTCATTTCAGCTCACTAAAATTCAACCAACAAATTATAAAAAGTATTTTACTCTGCTTCTTAGTCTCATACGCAGGCCCGCGCCTTCCATAAGTGCAAGGTCGTGCGCCGAGTAAAAATGCGCCGGTCCAAGTGTTAACCATAAGCCAATTTCCCTAATATAGCCACTGCTTAAAGGCGATCATTAGGCATTTGCACGACTGCGCCTATTAGGCTAGGCTCGGATCTGCTCATACGTTCCTGAATCTTGCAGTTCCACTTATTTTCCAAGCTTAGATTTCGTACTGACTGGCCAACAAAAATTCAACTTACATTGGCATTAAATTTCTTACAGAGAAGTACTGTGCATTAAACGAAAAATCGGATAGCAGTTAATGTTCTGTTAGAATCAGTTCAGAGACGACAGCTCGCATCATTAATTTCAGAACTGTATCCGAAATTTATCAAATATATGTCAGAACCATAATGTTTAAGTAGTGGGAAGTAGTGGTTGTAGTTCAAAGCAAATAATTAATCTTCCTCACTAACTGAAATATAACGTTACAGTCTGGTAATTAATTTTAAATATTATGTTCGGGTTTCAGAACAAACTTAAGCTTTCAACGATAAATATAGGCGGCGTTGACAGATAAAATCTTCATTATGAGAATAGATAATGTAATAGCCTGAAAGAGATTCTTAATATAGAAACCATTCTGTATTATCCTCTGTAACTCGCATGAAAAATGGGTAAATATTTGACAGTGAATATTGTAAAACTCATGCAGTATTGTATATAAATTTCCTCATAAGATATGGACACTGTTATTTGAGGATTATATTATAAGAATACGGCCTGGAGAATTAGATACTAACGCTTTTACTCAGTAAATATAGGCTATATACTTTCTGACAATTTATGGCAATATACTTTTTAATTTATTTACTATAGGATAGGTTAAATAGACAAGCAAACTAACAGAAAAAGTCATCAAAATGTAAAATAGATATAATCATGTTGTCCTGACATTAAAGTAGTGCATTTAAAGGACCATAAATAATTTCAATGACGAAAACTATTGGATAAATTAGAAATTATTTTGATGCATAAAATGGTAAATGTTTTTACAACTATTGGGATTAGGACAAACAGACTTTCTGTGTTCAAATGGTTTTGCGGTATAAATTATAATCACTAGAGATGAAAGCAGAATTTTAATAAAGGGAATTTAACCTTTTGTAACAGGTAATGTTGTATGCCGAAAAATTTTTATTAAAAAAAATAACCGTCGGGTAAGAAAAACATAATTTCTAGAAAAGGATTTCCAACTCGAATTCAAATGAAATATAACTAAAAAAACAGTGCTATGTGTTCATATCTTACTATACTAATCTGATTCGTAAAATTTATAACTGTAATTGTCTATATCAGATTCAAGATATAAGATATTTTTTTTATCTCATAGATAATTTTACTTAGTATATTTTCTGGCATCATCAGCTAAAGGTATGAACAAGGCAATAGAATACTTTCGGTTGGACAGCTCCTGCCTATTAACAGAATAAATTATTTCTCAAGCAACACACATGAAATATGCTGCGTGAATTCCATTGGAACCTATTGCTCCATATATTTCAGGAGGAGAAGCAGAAGACAACACGCTGTTAGATGTTAGACATCCGCGATATTCCATTGGACTTCTGATACTAATCTGAAAATTTCCTAGGTACAGCTTTTATATACGGCACCACTGGCGATAATTTTGTTTTGGCGACTTTTTTCAACAGTTTCAATACAGGACTCCATTGGCGATATTTTGTTTTGGCGA
>BGPR01000317.1:168775-444711 GCA_013235015.1 Araneus ventricosus
ATTTTGTTTTGGCGACTTTTTTCAACAGTTTCAATACAGGACTCCATTGGCGATATTTTGTTTTGGCGATTTAAAGATACGATGTTCGGTTAGGGGAAAAAAGTCGCCAATACAAGAATAGCGACAGTGTTGCCGTATACCAAAGCTGTTCCATTTCCTAATTGATATTATTCATTGTTCTGAATCACACTGACCCTGAAAATGCACTCAAATTGTTCATTAAAGCGCTTTTTAAAAAATTCGGCCCCGAACGTAGACAGATAATTTAAATTAAGTAGTGTACAAGATGAGACGCCACGATATCTTTTTTATCAGCAGAAGTTTTTTAGGGTAATCCTACGAAGAAAAACCTTCCTCTGGACGTAATGGAAAGAAAAACAGCTTCCGTCTGGACGTTGAACAAAATAGTCTTTTCTTCATTTTATCTACCCATGTTTCTGTGAAACATAGTGGAACAGAAGAAACTCGGAAAGGAGACAAAGAATACTCTTTTGGACTTCATTCTTTCTCTATCAATGTTTTTATTTCGGACTGTTTTTGATGGAAGTGTGGGAATGTTTGTAGAAGAAAGTTTCACCCAAACTTTTCTCTTTGAACAGGGAACACTTAATGGTGACTATCTAAAATGGGAAGAAGAAAAAAAAATAAGAGAACTTTCTTTTGAGTTCTTCTTATAAGGTATCTTGAAACTGAAGTAATTTTCTTCCTCGGAGACAAGCATAACTGAGATCACTTTCACAATCTTCAATGATAAAAAAAGATTTTTTGATAATACTTACCTATTACCGATGAAAGAAATGTTGTTTTAAAAACTTCGGGTTTATCTTTTCTTATGAAACATTACTTTTCTATCTGTAGCATCATTTTCGTACGAGACAATCTTTTTAATTAACCTCAAGTCTACGGTTTTTAAACAAAATATTCAACATGTGTGTGTTTATAATGAATAAATAGTATTTTGAAGAGCTGAAAAAATAAGTTTTTATACACTTATGCTCATAAATTAAGGATAATATCAGTTTGTAAGAATTAAATAGATAAAGCACAAAAAATAATTATAAACACAAACACTTTTTATTTGCGAATACTTCGGTATGAGAGTTCCCTAACTTTGAATAATAATGATTTTCATCTTATAAAACATGTCTATAAAATTAATATAAGAATTCCATGAATAGCTTTAAAAATATTTAGAATTAATTCAATTAAAATCTGACAATCTTCAGAAGTGTAAAGATATTAAATCTCTGTTGAAGAAGAAAGAATATTCTCCACCATCGACAAGTTAATTTCAACAAACAGAATATCAAACTCAATTTTCTTAAGATTGGAGTCACTATCTGAATCCAATTTATTGCAACCTTAAACTTTTGCGTAAAGGAATAATATTGTTTTTTTTTCAAAACAATTTATCTTATGTCTGTGTAGTGTTCTACTGTCTATTCTCGTTTCAATTTTGTGCATCTCGTGCATTTGCATTTAAAAATTTGTATTATTGTAAGGAAATATGAGTATCTTAATTTTCTAAGAAAATTGCGATTGGGCAATACGGTAACTGATAACTTCACCAAGAAAAACACCGTCCAAATACAATAGACACACTAGTACTTCATCTAAAAATTTCTTGACTATTGCTTCACAGATAATGAGTTTGAAATTTAGAAAATGTTGGTTGACATTAAACCTATCAACACTTTACTTAGGTACTGAATCCGTAATTAAATCACAGTCATTTTAACTGTCATGGCAAGTTAATGGTTCAATGTAAATTTCCATTAAGAATATCTGCATAGAAAATTAAATTTAAAAACAAGACAGAAAAAAGAACATATCCTTTGAAAATTTATGTTATTTCGATATTAACAATAAATACCAGCCCAATACGTTACGGAATTAAAAATGTGTTTCATTATCAAAAGAAGATATGTTCTGACACAGCCATAAAAGTCTTTTATTTTCCGATATCTTTAGATAATCTATTTTACGAATTAAAATAATGAAAACCAGCGGGAGTGGCCTCCCCGAAACTTTCTCGCATACAACTAACACGCGTGTGTGGGCGGGCGCGGGCCCCCCAAATACACCGCACACGCCTTTTTTTTGCGTCGTAGAATGGGGAAACAAACCGAATATGCAATTTCAACGCCTTTTTGTAACCGAGTTAAAAGAAAATTGGAGACAAATCTACAATTAGGATTTCAAGACTACATACGAAATTTCATTTATCTAAGCCATTTCTTTTAGAAGATATCGTCTTCAGAAGTATGCGATTATACAGACCGACAGGCAGCCAACCCTTTAAAGGATTTGGTCCAAAATTTGATACGGACCTACATTTCTGGTGATAAAACTGTGTACCAAATTTTATTCATATAGCTATTCAATTTTTTCAGTTATAGTGTTCACAAGAACTCGAACAGACAGACAGAGTACCCTTAGACGAATGTTGTCCAAAATTTGATAGAAACCTACAAATTATGTGTAAAGATCACATACCAAATTTCATCCCTGCATAGTTTTCGATTTATCGTGTTCACAGACAGACATAAATCCAAAATTGTGTTTTCCGGACTCGGGGAGGTCTAGAACGTGGATTCGTCAAAATATCGAGTTCCAATTTTCTGACGATTACAATACTTTCTCTTTGTATACTTCGTATACGAGAAGTAAAAATGATATAACAACATGAAAACATCTAGTGTGACTTCCATCATCGCTATGAAACACAGCAATATCCTGTGATTAATTGGCTCCGTAACTCAATCCACGCTTTTTAACTCTTCCCTAAACTTCTCTCTCGTGGTCTCCTTTATCTCTGGGCAAGCAGACAAAAAACTATAATCGCTTCCACACATTTTTCTTCTTCTAAAGCCACATCATTTTGAGATAAAACTAAAGAGCCCAAAGGCTCCCAGCTCTTCAGTGCGAAACAATCATTAATATAGTATAGTTTGCGCGACAATTATTTGGATTTTTTTTACCACACTACAGTGTTTGAAGTCTCAGGAAGAAAAAAGAATTCTAATTTAGGCATTTTTTTCTAATTTATTTCTTTTCTACACTTCCTTGTCAATTTTTATTTCCTAGGAAAATAAGTGATCTGTCAGCAACTTCTTTTAGGTAGAAGGAAACAATAAAGACGATAACTACTCTTCTTAATTTGTAACGAATATGCAAAGAAATAAAAGTCGAAATTTAATAAGTGAAACTATCAGTATTATATTGTCACATAAGCAAGACTGCTATCTGACTTATCAGGCAAGTTTGTAAGTAAAGTCTGGGAAAAGGCATTTTGGTATTTTAAGTTTTGCTATAAATCACAAGTGTTGCTAAGGTAGAAACAAATTATGTTGAAACTAATTAGACTTTGATTGATAAATGTTCTGATCCAGGAGTGGGGAACTTTTACGAAATGAAAAATAAAATAGTTTTTAAGAAAAGGTTCAATATCATTTATAAGCCCAAGTGAAATTTTTGAAATAAATAACCTCTTGGTTCTGGCCATCTCTCTTTAAAATTTTTATACGTTCAAATAAAACTGCAGTTTTGTCACTTCTTAATGGTATATGAAAAAAATTATAATTGAATAACTCTTTGTATTTTCAGTCTTAAGTAGAAAAAATAAGTTTATGGTTCATATTTTTTATTAAAATACAGTTATAATTTTTGGCAGAATGTGCCTAAATAACATATTATATTGATTGTAATTCATTAAATAGTTTAACAAGGGAGGGCTTGACTTGGAAAATTCATTTCTTGATGATACTTGGTATATTATTAGTATACCTTTAGGTTGTTCATCCATTGAAATATTAGTTCAAGAGACAGGTCATTCAAAGAAAGTTGCCATCAAACTTTTGTCACAGATTATATGCCTGTAAGTTCCCAACGTTGCTCAGCAGCCAGATAGTATGGACGGCAAACAACTGTGTAGTCAATTTTCGAGCCCGTGTCTGTTTTTTTCCTTGTCTTTCAAAATATTTTCAGAAATTAATAATTTTAAATTAAATTACATTTTTATAAATATCCTGTGTTAAAATATTAACAATTTTTTAAGCACGACATACTTATGTATTCATATGATACTTGAATTATTAGTTATAATTTTATTATTTAATTGACAAATAATAATAAAACTTAAAAGTTAACTAAAATTTAACTTAAATGTTGCTAAGTAATAACTATAATTACTAAGATTGAATACCATATTGACAGACTAATACTCTACAGAAAACGCTCTCTGGCTTCTGAGCAACGGTGACAACTTTATGGCATATAAGCTGTGACGAAAATTTGAGGGTTATTTTCTCCAAATTAACTGCGCTATAATATTTTAATGTATAAACACCCTAATAATATGCTATTAATGTACCAAGTTTAATCTTTAATTGAATTTCCCATGTCATGCCCTCCCTTTCAATGCGCACTTTGTAACTCTATTTTTATATTTCATTCCCCAGGAAAGTCTTATTAAAATTACTTCAGTAAAACATGTTCTCGGTTTGAAAATTTTTAAATAAAAATATAACGAATTATTTTTCCTGTTTCCATGACTGTTAATTAATAATAAATTATATTCGTTTTTAATTTTATTATTTGTTAAAATCTGTTGAAAGTACAAATGGAGGTTGTAACATATAAGTTATTAAAAATAGTTGTTGCGAAATAAGTATTTAAGATAAAATAATTTGTAAAATGCGAGAAAAACATTGCCGTGTGAAGCATTTTATTTCATTTAGAGGAATCTGGGTAATAATTACTTAATTTTAAGTGTCAATGTTCATCGGCGGCTTCGCTAGAAAAGAAAGTACAGAATTCAACTTTCAACTTTCTTTACACTAGGACAGTGGTTTTCAACCTTTTTTCACTCGCATACCCGTTGATTAATCTTTTTATTTTCGAGTACTCCCTACTGTTATCTCCCCTCACTACTAAAATTTTTTATTAAAAACGCCAAGTGTTTAGGTTAGCTTAAAATTCAAACGATTCTTATGACATAATAACATTTGTGGGACTGATTTTTTATTTTACATTTTATTCCATTTTTTAAAATAGATTAATTTAACGTCAAAACAAATAGAAACATCATTGAATTAATTTCACATTAACTTATGAGAGCTGACAATTACTCAATTACTATATATTTATTTTTTTCTTGCTTTTTTTATTTCATATGTAGGTTTTCGGACTCGTAAAATTTTCACTTTCATTTTACACTAGAACTTGAGAAAACAAAATTATAGTTATTCTCATGTTTCCCGCCATTACCAATATGAATTTCGCGTACTCCTAACTGGTCCCCGTGCACCCCTAGGGTACGCGTACGACTGGTTGGGAACCTCTGCACTAGGCTATAAGGCAAGCTATATTGGCTTCTGAGCGTTTTTTCGCCAGTATCGATAGACTCTCAAGCAACCATAGAGGATAATTTACCCTGTTTATTAAATCTTCTGTCTTTCCTACATTCAGGAGGAAACGAAAGAATGTCGCACTAAGCAGTCTTGATCGCAGATCATGATAATTTTAAAAAAATTCAAAAATTAGACTAAACAGTGCACACTGCATAAACTAACATCATCATAAATACAAAAGTTTGCGTTTAAAATGGTAGAAAAATAATTTTCGTGTGATAAATCTTTCGAATGTTAACGGCGAAAACATGGACGAAGGCGTGCTATTTGGCTTAATTTTGAAATAAGAATATGCAAAACATGGCTCTGAGATGCAGATCCTAGCATCGAAAGTATACCTGTAGTATACCTGTAGCTCTAGATTCAACAATCTATTAGATATCACCAAAAGACATGCAAACAAATAACTAGCAACACAGTTTTCATATAGATAGACATAGAATTCCATGGTATATTGCTTTTGTACAGTTTAATTTAAAAACACACATTCTATTTCATCAACAAGAAAATTTCTTTCTTATGAACGAAATTATGAATTTAAATCATACAAAATCAATTTCGAGAAGCATAGATTAACAATGAGTTTTGTGTATTTCGTGAATTCAAAGTGGTTGAAACTTTCGTTTCGTCGTAAACTGAATCTCGCGCTTCCTTCGTCTTTTTATTTTGTATCTTAGCGATACAAATGATTAGAAATTGGTATATTTGAAACGCAAGCCTTTAGTAAATACGAATTTTATTTTAAAATTTGTTTTCCTAGCAATATGCTGAGACTTAATTTAAATTTTGAATTATTATTTAATTAAAAATAACGTCGCAATTCACTTTGAATAATATAAGAAAACTGTATTTAATTACTTAGATTTAATTCACAGACAGGATTTACGCTGGCTAGCAAAGAGCATGAATTTGATTTTCCCGTTCCCTAGTTAACTCAGATTAATGATCGGGAAGTTGTAGGTTAGAACCGTGGTACCTCAAAAAGTTATTATATTTGCTTATTTTATGCATGCTGAATTTAAGAAGAAGATATATACTCATACTTATCTAGCATGAAAATTGGAGAGTGTTGTGTTATTTTCTCTCAAAACCTCCATATTCTAGCATTTCTCGATCCATCTTGGCACAGATTTATTTAGAAAATCCGAAAATTATACTGTAATTTTCAAATATATATCCCGAATCAGGCTCGAATTCCCGTCATGAAATTTTATTTTATGCGCATTAATAACGAAAGAACTGAATGTAATTGCTCTACTAATCAAAATCATCATTAGGCTTGAGGGTAAATAAAATTCTCAGTAGATTTCTTTTTAACAGTTATTAAATGCATATACCGCAGAAAATAAGAATATTTGTTAACAGTGATCTTTAGAATATTCCCATGGTTTTTAATTAGTTGTTTAACAACATTTACAGTCATTATAGTGTAACTAGAAATAAAAAAAGGAATTTATTGAACATAATAATGAAATAAATTTTATCAGATTCAGAATACATTCGACCATTTTATCTTATTGATTTTTTGCTCTAGATGAAATTGTGACATTCATTCTCTTAAAAATGGGTCCATACGCATTTTTATTCCTTTACTATTGTCTTTTTCGTTGTGAATCATATTACAAACTGGATGAAAGAAAGAAAGTTAATGAAGAATAGTAAATATGCAAATAACGATGGAAATGAAAACGACAAAATTCTTTTTCGATAACGCTAGCATTGAAATGAAATGGCCGAAGAAAAATTAATTTCAGAACGTGGATCATCAAATGAAACATCAAGAAAACCAATTTCTTTTTGATTACATTATCTTAAAGATCTTTCATTTTCAATACTGTCTCATTCCCCTTTGCTTTCAAATCTTAATCTATATTCTTTCGAAGATGGATGGACAATATTGGAAAGCAAAACCGGAAACATCAGAGAATGTTAATATTAGAATTCTTTTTATCAGATAATAAATTCAATCGTATTACTTCCTTAAAGAAGAATAACTCAATAAGTTCTTTGCCTTGAACATTGGCTTATGTTTGGATAAGATGTCCTACTTTACATACCTTTTTATAGGAAAAATAAAGATTCTGTGATTCTAAAAATAAGATCACAAGAATAATACAATTAAAGAAATAAATGTCCTTAATCTTGCTGCACATTTTTGACATTCGGATCCTTTTATATTTCAGTTACGACTAACTACGACAAACAATTATTCAAGAAATTAAAGAAGAAGAAAATAAAAGCATTTATAGGAAATAAAATTATTTTTCCATAAATTTAAATAAGTTTGTGTGAAATTTGACTATATTTACAAAAAAATTTATTAATTCCGAGTAATAGGTAAATTCTTCAATTTCTAAATCACTTTATTCATAATTTTTATTAAAAAAAAATTCGGCTCGTTTACATTTAATCTTCCACCAGATGCAATTTTGGAAATCATTGTAGTAAAATTTGAGAAGTGTGACCTTTAGATTCGTTGTGTCCGTTGGAGATATAAAAAATAGATTATTTATTAAAGATAGATACTTACTATGATTTTTTTTATTTTCATCGTAAAATGTTTTAAACTCTTTGAAATAAAACTTAAGTTTAAGAATAATGAATGCAAAGTTTATTACAGGGTGGTCATAAATTATGGGACCCATTTCAAAAATTGATGAACAAAACCCCTATAATGTAGCAAATTCTTTTTTTTAAATGAGAGAGTAAATCAAAATTTTTTTCATATAGGTAACGTGCCGTTAAGATGCACTAAATCTGCTGCAAACAGAGATTCCTAACGAAATTATTAAAATGACTACCGTGAAGCAGAAGGCACGTCTGACTCGTCTCTGTTTCCACAAAAGCAAATCAATTATAACAGTTCAAAGACGTTTCCGGTTAGAGTATCAAAATTGTCGGTAAGAACTCCATCAATCGTTGGTATGAGCGTGTTAAGAGAACAGGAAAGATGCTGGGCGAGAATCGGTCTAAGAAGTTGTTGAACGAGGGAGGGATGCTTTCACTCTTTAATTGCTCATACCAACACTTAATGGAGTTTTTACCGACAATTTCGATACTCTAACCGAAAACATTTTTGAACTGTTAAAAAAAAAGATTTACTTTCGTGGAACCAGAGATGTGCCTTTTGCTGCACGTTAGCCGTTTTGACACTTGCATTGGAAATCTCCCGCAGAAGCAGATGAGAGCGCCATAACGGCGCGTTATCTATCTGAGAAAAAAACTTTTAAAGCTGTTCCCTCATTAAAAGAAAACGAATTTGCTACATTATAGGTTTCTTATTAATTTTTGAAATGGTTCCAATAATTTATGACCACCCTGTATAAAAATCGTTGACAATAATATAAAACTTAATTTCGAATACTATGTTCACAAATAATTCTCTTAAATTTATTGTCGCTACTTTTTGGGATGCTCTGACTTGGTAGCAATGCTTCGAATTTCAAAAAGGAGATTCGGGCCTGAAGACACAATTACAACGAAAACTCCAATATTTGTGGGTCATTAATGCCTGCAAATTGAGCGTACGGTGAACTATATTCGCAGCCATATACGCGTTAGTTTTCAAGAATAAAAAGGCGATAACATTTCTTTACTTTGAATCTCATTGTGCTTTAGAATTTTAAGTTCGCAGGAGTAGCAGTTTCAAAGCTGATGCTTTCTTTAAGGAAAAGGAACTTGAATCTGCCTTACAACAGAAGCTATTATAAGAATGCCTTAATATTTTATTCGGATATTTCTGATAGAATAAAACACATTTCTGCCCCCATCTTAACCTACCTGTTTCCCGAACTATAACAATCAGTTTTGAAAAACATTATAAGAAACATCACTTGGATACCATGAACTCTTAAGAATGTTTTACAACGAAAGTTTTATTAAGAGAACTTAGCACATTTCTTGTTCTGCAAACATATCTTCCTCACTTCTTACAAGTAGCCAATGTTCTTGAGCAAAATTATCGAACTGCTATTTGCTGACTACGCAATTCTAACTTTCGCGAGTTCCAGTCCTTCAGTCATCTAGGTGATACAGAAGCGCCATCTAGAAACATAATTGATAATTATATACCTTAAAAGCATAATTTTTTAAATCAATGTTTTCCCCTATATCAATTCTAGATATCTTACAAAGCTTACTTTTTCTCGATAAAGGACAGTATCAACTATCAGCTCCCCTTTGTAGTTTCTGCTAATAAACTTTCTCTCTTGTAACGAAATATATTTTAAAAGGAAAGACAAGTTTGTGCTACGAACGTTGTGTTCAATGAATTAGTTTCTTAGAAATTCGCGTTCATAATATGTTTCTTAAATGGCTCGTTTTACTGAGAAGAAAAAAGAATAACAGATCAGACATTTATGCTTTCTTATTGTGCTAGTTAAGTGCGTCACACATACGTTTAATCTGAAAAAAATTCTTTTAATAGTTGATAATTAGTAGATATATTTAAATGTAATGATGATTAGGTCATTTGTCTTCTGCCCACAAACATTCTGTTAAATTTAATTTTTATCATTTTTCATTGATCTTAATTATTTTATTTTTATTTACAGACAAAAATTACATCAAGAATTAAAGAAAAAATAAGTAAAACATAAAATTAACTACTTCTAATGTTTTCAACTTCTTATAATTATTCAAAATTTGCCATTAAAATAGATTTATAAATGTGTTTCTTTTTTAAATAAAGTATGCTTCAGTCTGGACTATATGATTTCTTTATAACTAATCGGTTTTTCTTAGGCATAACACATTAAACAAACAACATATTTTTTAACAGTATGCATTTATAATATTTAATTATAAAGAAGAAGATGTAAGAAATCATATTATATTAACTTCATAAATTGATATAGATGAATTTATTTTCTTATTCAAATAAATATAAGTTGCAACGCTTCTTTGGAAGATCTAAAGTTATAAATACTGGAAAAAAGCTTGGATTGTTCACTTCCTTATTCAATAAAACAAAATCAAGTTGTACAGAATTTAAATTTGAATTAAAATTGGGCCGAAAAAATGTGTTTTCTTTCAATCACTATAAAATGTTATATTTTGAGAAAAAACCTTTTAATTACACAAGCATTCTAACGTATAAACGATGAGAGTTTTACATAATTTTATGATCAATCTAACAAAATCATCATCAAATGTAAGTTCTTCAAACAAAAAAAAAGGAATAATTGATAAGTGAATCTGTAAAAAGTGTAATTTTAAGGCCTTTAATAGAATTCATTAGCTTCTTGCGTGAATGAATTTCTATGCACGAAATGATATTCATTGCAGTTTTTTATGCAGTAAGTTTTGTTCAAATGCTTTCATTAAAATATTTAAAAAATGCAGATTTTTTATTACAAGAAGCAAAAAAATGCTACATAAACCAAATAAAAAATAAAGTTTAGAATTGGGCAAGATAATTATTCACAATCCAAACTATTTGCATAAAACCAATGTATCTTTTGAAAAAATTAAAAGAAAATATAAAGAATTTATAGCAAATATGAAGAAGATGACATTCAAAGCCTTTTTTTTCCGTCTGCCCGTGCTTCAGATCATTCGTGTCTGAATTCTGAAAATCATAATTAAGGATTTTTTTAAATATATTTATTCTCTGTTGCTCTTTACAATCTATAAATGAAATGCAATGCAATTTCACAGTAAATAATAGAACGAAGCACTTTTTTGGTTTCATCAGTTTTGATTTATTTTTGCCATTCAGTAATATCTCACAAATCGACTCTACACAAACTATATACAGTTCCTCTTCTAAAATCTTCTTGATAATTTAGGTGTAATTCTAAATTTGTTTATGGAAACTAATTTCACAACGTATAAAATTAAACTTCAAAAGGCAACAGTTATTTTTTTCATTAATGATTATTTCTCGAAGAGTGTTGGAAACGTTTTTCGAAATTTCATCTGTAAAAGTAAAATTATATGCAAAAATCATCTATATCAGAATTTTGCATTATATGAAAGTTTGTTCATATTCGATTTATATACATTCAATGTTATTTTTGATAGCACAACTTCATAATACAGGGTGATCCCAAACTTTAACGGTTGGTACAGGAGACTAACAATCATTTATTGTATAGGAATGTATGGGCGCAAGTGAAGCAAGCAGTGAGGCGCAAACACAGGAAATAAGAGATGAATGAAAGACAAAGTGTTTATTGACAGCGTCGTTGACAAGCGCAATGTTTACAATAACTGTTCAAAACTGCGTTCACCAACAGTGATACATGCTTGACATCGTAGATGGAGCGATTGGCGTACAATTACATAGATACCAGGTATTTCACGCACACGTGCATCAGCCTCGGATATTCGAGCAAAGAGATCCTCATCTGATCAACAGAAGTCGCATAAACAAGACTCTTCAGATGTCTCCATAAAAAGTAATCGAGGCTCGATAAATCGGGAGATCGGGGTGGCCAAGGAACTAGTCCACCACTCCCAATCCATCGCGCTCCAAAAGTGGCATTCAGGTAATTGCGCACATCAGTGCTGAAGTGGGCTGGCGCCCTATCATGATGAAACCACATTCGGTTATGAAATGGCGATAGGAACACTTTGCAGCATTTCTGGTAAAATCTTTTTCTGAAAAATAAGATAACATTGGCTATTGAGTCGCTTCGGTAGTAGCTATGGGCCAATCAAAAAGTCGTCGACAATACCTCATCTCGTCACTCGCCCCCATACATTCCTATACAATAAATGATTCTTACAGTGTCCTTGTAACATTAATTCGGGATCAAACTGCATGTAAGAATCATTGGTATATCGTTTTGGATCCTGATTAGTTGTTTTTTTCTAGGAACGGAAAATGCTTTTTTGCATTCATTTCTCTACTTTCAATGTTGCAGTCTGTACTTCAGGATCTTCAGAAGAAGACAGAACTTGAAAGAGTATGCAAAAATATCCAAATTCACGGTGATATCGACAGCGTTCCTGACCTTGTTCAGCGAAGGATTTACTGTGGTCCCTTTATAATCCGGCACTTCGTCTCTTCGGCCCCTTCAGTAATCCATCGTCTGAGTGGAGAGCGTTAGAGGGAAAATGAGTCACTACATGTCGATGTCAGTGACCCTGGCCGGATATAAACAATAGACTGATGCTCAGAGTTTGCAATATTTTTTAGTATTTATTATATATAGTATGATTTTATATATTTTGTATAATAAACATAGGTTTCTGCATGAAGATGTTTTTTTTCTATTGAGCCTTCATTAATCCATCACTTTCGTTAATCCATCAGCGTTTCGTTTGATATCTGCCGAATTAGTGAGGGATTACTGTAATGAATTCTACTGCTGTGATAAGAGAAACTTTTCACAACGCGTTGGAAGAATATTTTCTTTTCATTCGAATCCTTCAAAAGTGCTGAATTAAAGATTTGCGTTAATTCTAGGAGTTCTGTATACTCAAAAGTAGGTTTTAAGAAAATGTCAAAACCTGTTAGTCAAATTGTACAAACAGCCCCATCAGCTAGAAGTGTTATTTTATTTCTTTTAAGATTCTTTTAAGATTTTAGAATTTGCTATCGATAAATATTTGCCTTTTTTTAACGATTTAATTGATCATATGACAAGTATTTTATAATAATATTTAAATTGTAACTCTTTAATACACGTTTCTTTATCAGTAAATGAGAATCTCTTTCCCTAATACACTCATTTGACTGTTTTTTCTAGTACATGTAAAATAGTTGTTCTGTATATTTTCTAAGATGATATCAAATCTAACGTTCCATGTAAAGAAGATAAAATATTGTTAGAAAAAAATCTTTCTGCGGGTGTATAGTGTAAACAGTCCAACACGCAGGATAATGGAGAATGAAGGTTTATTGACAAATATGCAGGAAAACACGTAGCACAGGTAACAGGAAACAATATATTTTGCACAGATTAGCCACGTAAACAGACAATAATTCACAGGTAATAACAGCTCAGTAATTTGAGATTTAGCAACACAGTCAGCAAATCAGTAATAACGATAATAACAGCACTTTCAATCGCGCTCAGATCACGAGCTTCGCTGCAGATGAAACTCCAAAGTTGTTCCAGTCGATCAACACACACTGCTCCCTGATCCAAGACCGGCCCTTATACGCTGTCCCCGACAGGCCGTGACGTCACATGGAGTTTTCTCGTACATTCAAGCGTATTTTCTTCCCTAATAAAGATATCGAGAAAAGGGACGCATTTTCTGGAATCATCGATTTCTCGCCAAGTTGTCGCGAAGGTCAGGAGTTCAGACCTGTCTGCTGCCAGTTATCCCTTACTTACTCCTGTAAAGCTCTATTCCCAACCATAAGACTAACATTGCTTGGAAGCGACTTTCCATGTTTATAACAATATGTCAATGTATTTTTCTAGCTACGTCTCATACTAGAGTTTCATAATATCAAATCATCAAATACCATAGAACTTTTTCGAATTTAATTATTTTGTACTTAATTCAACTAGGGGATTTTCTTAAATTCTCCCAAGTACAGTAACAGAAACCTGGATCACCCCGTGACAGCAGCTGCAATAGCTCAGATACTGAGACCGGAGTCCTAATGGCCATCACCGGCCACGGCCCATCCCGTAAGAGGTACTTAGTATCACACAAAGGAGGACCCAAGCCCCCCATTACTATACCCTCCAGGGAAGCTAGAGTCAACTTACTTATACGGTTTCTCATCCATGTACTTGTGGTGCCTCCACAGTGGGATTTCCAAGTTCAGTACATTGGGTTAAATGCATAATTTATAAGGATAAAAGTATTTTAAACATTTGTCTTAGAGCAGAACAACAAGGTATAAGATTATGTTGGCAAGAGAAAAAAAGGCATGAAAGGAGAGTAAATAGATTTGTTATACATCATGTGTACTAACAACTTCGAAGGAATTATTAAGTGAAACGACCTATTGATTTCATTATGTTGAAATAACTTCACTGATCCTCTTTTTTTCAATCCAGGTCATACTTCACTTGATGATGAATAACACAAAGCTATCAAAATATATAAACAAAGTAAAACACCAAAACATTTATTTGAACAGAATTTCTAACAGTTCTGCAGTTGATACACCAGAAAGAAAAGAAAGGAAACTAGAGAGTTTGGCTATTCATTGTGCACCATATTACTTATTATTTCATGTTCAGAAACGTTTAAAGATTGGGCGAAAACTTTAAATTCCCTCGCAAATTATTCTAAGAATGGGCCCTTTAACCTTATACGCTAAGCAGAAGAGATTGAATGTCTGCTAAGCGAAAATCAATTCTTCGTAAAAGAGGAAAGATATGTCACTCATGGATGGAACTCCCCTGTTCTCAGCTGCTGGGTTTTAATTCTTTATAACCACTACTCGGTATCTGATTTGAAGTTGATTCATCTTGTAAAAAGCGGCCTTCAACTATGTTTCAGGAGGCCCAACTGGTCTTCGACAAAAATTTTATTACAAAAAGTAAGGTAGAAATAATGGTTTTAAAATGCTTTATCAACAAACAAGAAGTTCTATAAGTGTATGATGAATATGCAGGTAATGAATGCAACAAATATAGTTAGTCATTAGGATGTAAATGGCAAGCCAGCACGAAGCCTTGTAACATTCCCCATCGTCGTGGAAGTTTGCCGATGGTGCCCTTTGAGCATTCTTAATGTGAAAATGATTTTTCGACTTCGGACGATCGGAAATTATCTATTTTAAGATTTAAGACCTTTAGATTATACAAAGCTTCATGTACCAGAAAAGTGTTAAAGACAAAAAAAATTGCAGAATTATTTTTGACCTAATTTGGTGCCCTACAATTTCGCATGGTGAAGATTATCTTATTTGGATATCTTGTTACAAGTGATTGTATTTATTTTTCTTTTCTTTAATTAACAAAATGTCTCACATATATATTTTGTGAAAAATTTTAAGTTATTGTCAATTGATTGCGGTACCTTTTTGTTGCCAAATTATATCTCTAGTTTGGAGCTTGCAAGATTTCATCCATCGCTCAACTTCAATTTAGCTGCAAGAGTTCAAGGAAGTTATTTGAAATATTTTCAACTTCTTTTATCAAAACAAAAGTTACGTGTTTCAGATCATTATTATAGTAAATTTTTTTATATTATTTTTAGTGCTCATAAAATTAACCTATCTGTCCAAAATTATTTTTAGAAAACTTTTATCGTAAATACAGTTAGAATCTCTAAAACTCAATATTATAATTACTATATATTCAAATATAAATCAGTTAATGAAAAATATGATTACTTATTATAGTTATTATTGTTTCGAAGTGGTTTAAAATTTTTTAAACACTATAAATAGACATTTAAAATTTAAACATTTAAAACATTAATACTAAAATTAACATTAACATTAAACATTAAAATTAACATTAACATTAAACATTAAAATTAACATTAACATTAACATTAACATTAAACATTAAAATTAACATTAATTTTAAAATTTTAACATTTAAAATTTTGAAACTCTATTAATAGAATGCAAAATGTTAAAGCTTATTTTGAGATTTTAAAATCTAAGTACAGATTCAAAAGTGTTTTATTACATTTGTGTTTGCATGATGAATTTTTAAGGGAAATCAAAATATTTAAAGGCATTAGTTGCTATTATTATAAAGATATTTTTGCTCAAGATGTAACTGCAATAAATATAAGAATCTCACTTTTCCGTTCTCGATGCAAACGAGAAAAAAATCTCTTTCTTCTTACAAAATATGGAAGCACAGCTTGAGGTAAGAAATAAAAAGATCTTGCATTTCTAGATTTTTCTACTTATGCTGCGTGGCCGTCAGGAGTTGTATTGAATAAATGAATTAAATTTTTCATTTTTTTAATATTATAAGCTCTTAATTTACATTCAATAACGGCAAATGTCAAAAATGAAATCTATTTTCTATTTATGACATTAATATCTTGTTAGTTAAAGTTTCAGTTGCTAAGGCCTTCAGGGACTTCTGAATTCAGCCGTAAATACAAATAATTTAAGTCAACATTTCGAAGGAAGCTGGAGTAAAAATTAAGGAAGCAGCAAGAATGTTTAATGAGGCAAAAATTTCATTTATAGGCCTTTCTACAAACATCACATCACTGAAATACTGAAATTCCAAAATGATGCGATTGTTGAAAAAGCATCAAATTCTTGTTTCTGATCGTATCATAGTTTTTCATAAATACATTCAACACAGATGACAAAAAGATCTGCATTTGCATCTGTCTAAGCTCTTTTTTCTACCTTCCAGACTGATAAGAAGATTAATCAATTGAATGAATATGATTTTAATATATCATTGTAAAAGAATTGAAGAATATGCATTGTCATCATTTATTACAATTATGAATTATCGAATAAATATAATTATCGTGCTTTACAAGAATGAAATAATGTACACATTTTCTGTAAAATCAGTATTGACATATTCCTTCTTCTGCAAGTAAATGCGTTGTAACCACATTTCATACAAATTTTAAAATGTTATATATTTTTCCTTCATCTTTTATCTTGAAAATAAATGCTACCAAATTTCTTGTCTTTAATGTCTTAATGATTATATGATAAAAGATAATTATCCAAGAATAAATTCAACCTTTAAATCTGTAAGACAAGGCTGACTGTTTTTTGTATTATTTAATTAAAAAGATAAAAATGTAATAATTTAACTGTTCTTACGTATGAACATGGCATCTTATGTCCGCAAAAATTATTTATCACTTTTTATTTGATATCAAGTATAAAATTATAAATATACGTTTAATATCATCATGCCTAATTAGGAAGCAGGTCATATCAAGATTTCCTTCCAGTCCTTACTTCTAAGTATACTATCACTTAATTAAAGCATAAACTAAATATTTGAATAAAAAAGCAGGTATTAGAATAAAAACGACATTGCTATTAGAAAAGAACCATCGACAGTTAAATTTAATTGAAAGAACAATGCGGGGAAAAAATTTTCGTTCGACTGTCAACTCAAATATTTACTACATATTTCGAAAGAGAGAGCTGATTAAACTTACCGAGATCCGTAGTGAAATATTTAGTTATAATAAAGAGATAATTAGCAGTGTAACAAAGAATTAGTAGAGAGAAATTTTTGCTATATGTCTGCAGACTAGTATAAATTTAGTTAGCTCGCGTTTTATTTCTCTGAAGATTTCCTGAGCGGAAACCTAAAAAATAATTTTTTTAAAAAATCAGGCGATTATAAGTATTTATATTCATGCTCCTCAGAGAAAAATATTTCTTCGTAGTATATTTTAAGGTATAAATTAGATTTTCATTGTTGCTTTATTGTGTTAAGACGTCATTAATTTTCCATTTAAATTATTGAGTCTCAGTTAAAATTTCTAATTCAATTGTGAATGCACTTAAAAATGCCTTTTATTTGATTATTGATTCTTGTCATATTCAAATTCTGCTGTTAGAATTTGTTGAAACTAGCTATCAAACTTAACTTTTTAAGTTCAATGTTTTTAAATGGTTTAAATGGAAACCACTTAAGAATTTCTCTCTGCCATGTCTTATATGATATCTAAAAATCCATTACAGAAAAAAAATAGAAACTTGAGTTAGGAATAAGTAATAATTTAAACTTATATGCGATATATTGTTTTCACCCAATGTGAACTCATAATGGACATAACTTTTTCTGTGAATTCATTTAATGTTTTCTTTGAAGTGTGGTTTTTTTTTAAAATTACGTAATTTTTTAAAATTAGCTCTGGCGTGTTCATATTAAATAATATATTTACAATTTTACTTCATGATTTACGACGATATCTTGAGAATTAAAAATAAGAAATTCATTCTAACAGTATATTTATAAGTGACTGAGTATATTTGAGAAAAATTTAGTGTTTTAAACAAAAATCATTGTCATTCTGTGAAATAAAATTGAATTTAAAAAGAAAATTGATATTTTAATGAATGCCTTTCGAACCCAAGGATTAATCGAAATACATAATGCGTTATTCATTGTCGATATGGCCATTCGCAGCTTTCGGATTCTAATTCTTGTAATATACAGCATAATTAAGTTTATAGAAATCATTTAGTTAAATATATGTTTATGGCATGCTCATTGACCAATAAATTGAGCTACAAACCAAGATTATTTAAATAATCTAATAAGAAACTTTAACAGGAGAAAGACACTCCAATATGTAGTTTTCAATTTAAATACTATAATTTTCGAAATGCTCATTGTGCTAGCTTTCGGAAGAAAGCTGTATCAAAAATACGGCAGAAGATATCTTCCTGAAGATGGTGTTCATACATTCTACATCACTATTAATTTCCACTTGAACACTTTTGGCATCTTTAATGACTTTAAATATCCAGAAAAACATTAAGAATGGGTTTTTCCCTATTTCAGTGTTATTTTTATTGCTGCATTTCTTTATCATTCTTTTACCCATCTCTAACAAGAGTTCTAGGTTAGTTCGAAAATGTTTTGACGCCAATAACCATTGTCTGCATCTTGAAAGCACAGCTGCTGAGATTATTTTCAGTTCCCATAATTGATTAAACGTCTCTTTAAATTTCATTAACAGTGTTTCAGTTTCAGCCAGAGACGTGGCGAGCGTCTCACATCTGGGGGGGGGGGGGAGATCCAAAAAATGCCGACTCTCATGACGAATTTCAACACTTAAAAGACAAATATTTTTATAGTGCCTAATATACATACATGTTCCTGCTATGATGCATAATATCATTTTCAATGGTGAGGATATGAAATACCTAAGGGCTCAAACAAAGACAAAAGACCTGCCTTCAAAAAGAACAGTAAAAAAATAAAGACAAAATTTAGCTTAGCAAAGGCACGATTTTATTCCATCCTCAGTAGGAAGTCCTAACTCTCGATGGAAAATAAACTCGTCCTCTATAAATCACTTTTGCGACCATTGATTAGCTGCGCTTTCCCAATGTATGTGTGTGGGTTCAATCCATCAGAAAAACTGTGAGCACTACAAGAAAGATATCACAAATGTCCTCAGAAACTAAATTTATTCGTAAAGATCTGAAACGCAAAACCATTTGAGATTTATTTAAATATAGCCATAAAATATTTGAACAAAATGGATAATAGATATTAACGAAGCCGCAAGAGAGATTCCAGTGCATGGCCCTAGTATAAGAACAGACGCAGAGCAAAGCTCTATTTAGAAGCACCCTCACCTCAAGACTTTCTGAATCGCCATATAGCCTGATTTGGCCAATATAATCAAAATATCAGAAATGCAGTATAATTTTATTAATATAAATTATTTCATTATCACTATAATTATTTTGAACTAAATTTTATTTCTTACCATCATTAAATTCAATTAATCATAAATAATACATTCTGATACATAAATAATATACATACATATAATATTTAAATAATACGAATAATAATCAATCCTTGGGGGCTTAACATATCATGCCACTAAAATTTCATTGATAGATGTGGACAATAAAAAAAATCACAGTCTGAAAGATCTCTCCTTTGGTCATTTCTTATTACTGAAATAATTATTGTAATTCAGGTATTTAAAATATTATGAAAAAAACACATCAAGGTGTGAATTTTTTTAAATATGCAATAAAAATATCAATTTTATTAATCTTTAATTTTTTACACTTAAAATTTGAGAATTATTTTATTTAGAATCAAAAGTGAAATGTTTTTACATAGTAGGTATTTGGCCAAATCATTATTCGTTATATCACTAATCTCGATGTTAGAAAAACACTGCTTCGAAATTCAACTCAATTTGAATTTCCGTTTATTACTATTATATACACGGCATTCGAACGGAAAAAGCTCATCCGAGTACTTGAAAAATCGCAAACATCCGCTGATAATATATATGAATAAATTTGCAGAATTTTTGAGATCTATTAAAACAAATCATGTTAAATAAACAAATAATTAATGCAACAAAAAGCAATGTAAAATAATGAAAAGCAGTGCAACTTGGCTAATTGGAATTTAATTTAGAAAATCTTTGTGTAAAAGTGAATACAGCATGAGAAAACGGCAATTTTAACTAAAAAAGGCAAAAAAAAAATCTGTTTTTAAACTTTAACACCTTTAATAAAGAATGCATAATGAATAAATAAACAGTGTGAAATTTTAATTAACAAAGTAAAAGTATTCATAGATTTTTTAAAAGTAATGTTAATAATCTCACTTAAAGCTTAAATTTAAAATAATTCAGAAAATGAGAAATATTTAATTGCTGTTTTGATTGGATACATTGATTGGATTCTTGAGTCAATAAAGAACCTTAAAAAGTTATTTATTCACGATCGATAAGCATACAAAGTAAGGACGAAAGAAATTTAGAAATATAAAAGAATTTACAATTTTCATTCTTGACATTTAAGTAAGCAAAATAAATTCGAATTACAGATTATATTTAGGCATTATGCGTATAGAAATTTTAAGAATAGAGAAAAAATCGAATTACTTACGAATTCGGATAAAAAATGTTTGAATTAACCAAGTTCCGCAGTAATAATAATGATTTGATTCACCTATAGTAAAGCAGGTTTGGTGTATAAAAGTCGCACTGTACTTTATCAGTCCCGCTTTCTGGAATGAGATTTCTTTATGTTGTCTTTAACTTTACCACGGTTCAGAATAGTGTCCATTCGAGTTTCCTGCCCAATAAGAAGTTAGGGGTTTTTGCGATGTAAAAACAACTGCATTCCCCCGATCATATATCTGTCAGTCTACTTCCACCCCTTTTTTCCACAAATGGTGCAATCCGAAGACACCATGAAATTACATGATTCTTAAACTGTCCTGCTCGCAAAAGCTTCCAGGGTTGGAAAAGAGATTATTTTGTGTATTTGTTTCCTTATGTGGTATATTTCAATGTTTCTGCACATAATTATCAAGATTTTGGAAGAGAAATGCTGACATTTTACATAAGAGAAAGAACGCCCCTCAAAATGAGAGCTAGATGTATTTTTCTAGCATTAAACACACAGACGTACAAAAAATAAATAAAGATGTTACAGAAAGATTAAATTTTTTTTAAAAATCAAAAGTGAACATATCCATTTTACAAAGTTGGTTTTAGAAGTGGATATTTTTAGTTTTGCTAAAGAATGAAGAACTTCGGGTAATTTTCCAAAGAGGAAAAAATAAGTTATGAGACAAAATTGAATGATACTGCACCCTCGTACACAGTTGGGTACTCAGATGAGAAAATTGTAACAAAACGCTTTTTGGAAAAAAGCGTATATGTTCACTTTTATCAGAAAGCTCCTCATATGTAGTTCTTCAAAAATATTTAACCTTTCATTTTTAAAGAAGCTTTTGTATGACCTTTTTTTTAAATCTAGGTAATGAACATTTTTAATAGAGAAAAAGGAATATAAAAAGTTCCCAAACTTTATTTTTAAGCAATAGTTTGTTGCTGAAGTCAACGGCATAAGATTTTGACATTTCTTAAAATTCCTGAAACAGTTTAGCATTTGAATAATGCAATTATTATTAGCAGCTAACAACTTTGCATATTTTAAGAGGCTAAATTTTACACTCTCAGGATTGAAGATGCTTCAATGCAATCACTGAATGTTACTGCTAGTCAAGTTTCTTTCTGTATAAAAAAAATCGATAATAGAAAAAAAGTATAGTAAAGTTGGAGAGAAAAGAAATCCATTCATTCATATAAGCTTAGCAAGGAAAGGTTAAAATATGTTTCACACCGAGTTAATATATGTCTTCTGTTGTATAATAAATCGCATCATTATGGCTTGTATATAAAATTAACAAATTTTTATATAAAATAATTTTTTTATAAATATATGATGAAAGCTAACATACTAAATGAACGTTATTAAAAAATTGTTAGCATCTCTCAAAGTTTCTCAAATCAATATTATAAAAAATTTAAATAATTATTTATTCCTTTTCTATGTCGTGGAAAAATTTTCATAAATGCTTTCTTATATTTAAAAATATAAAAATAATATGCAAAATAAGCCCACAGTAAACATTAAAATTTAAACTGTCTTTTCATTTTTCGATTATTGTTACTCAATTCTTCTATCGAATTAATGTTATTTTTTAAATTCTAAGATATTAAGAAAACGTAGTATTGATATTTTCTCTTTTACTCATCTGAAAGAAAAAAGTAATAAAGGCGTAAGATAGATGAGGATATTTGCATTAAAAACTCTTTACTTTCTAACATGCGAAGTAAAAAAAAAATAACAATTATAAACTCCAAAAAATTTGACATCGAGATTTTGATGATTTTCTACATTAGAGAACCAGAATGCGAAAAAAACATTTTCTGGAATTATATATGTCTGTCGCTTCGTCCGTCTGTAAACATCGGTGTGTAGTTATTTTGTCGGCAATATCGAAATGCCGTGCTCCCCGATTTAGGGTAATAAAACTCGGCAGTTTCGGCCTTGTGTGCAAGGACTTGCAGGGGGTGACAGTTTTATTAGGGAGTACACTAGAAAGTCTAGAGAAGAACGCTGCCGCTGCTTACAGATGGGCAACGGAAAATTTCGGGATCTACAAAACAGTGCCAACTCATTTCTCTTTCGTTGCTCTGAAAATTTAATTCACTTTGTTTTTTCCCAGCGTTTCATCAAATAATTCTGCAAATGTCGTGGATACGCAGAATAAAATAATACGTTCGATCACTTTATCGAAATTTGCCGACTCATTTGTCAATTTGCCGACTTCAGAAAAATCTGGGGGTGTGTGTGTGTCACACCCCCCTACCCCCCCCCCTTCGCCACGTCCCTGGTTTCAGCGAATGAATGTACTGCGATTTGCCAAATTTGAAATGATCATAGATGTTAGTAAAAACCGATGTTTCCAAAATGAGAATGAATGTTTATTCGCTTAATTAAACTTATTTTAGATATTTGTTTAAGTAATGCCCTCCCGAGGGCTCTCTGCCCACAATCACTGTATTTTCATGAAAAGCACCCTTACTTATCCGGCGGATTCTTATCCACGTACTCTTGATGACCCCCTTGCCTTTGAAAAAAACCTCAAAAAGTTTACCCTTGAAAATATCAGGGCAGATGGAACCTTTAGGAAACTAGAACCGAACTTTGCTTTTTGCACCTGGTATGAAAATATTGTTCAAAATAAAAGATCTCTGGCACAACTCGTGGATATTATGAAGATCTGTACGAAAGCATGATATTATCATTTGAGGATTGGATCTTCATAAAGAAGACTTCTCTCACTCACCAACCGTTAAAACGTTCTGTGCAGACTTTTTCAGTATGCTTTGTGTTTGTGTGTGTGTGTTTCTTTAATTTCATTTATTTTTCCTTCCATCTGTGGTTCTTCTTTACTCCGCCAAGGGGGCTTCGTATAACCAAAAACCTTATCTGGTGTTTCTCTCTCGGTGGTTTAACAATAATAATAATAAGGTAGGTGTAAATATAAATAAACCCTGAGATATAAAATTTCTGGAGAAATGACCAATGCTTTTAGCTAAAATTAGCCATTTAGCCAAAACCAAAAGAAAATTTTGCATCTACGAACAAATATCAAAATTTCGCATAGAAAAACTTTCATTTCATGTTATATAATAAAGTACGTTTAAACCAGCTGTAAATTAAATAGCTAAAAGAAGGAATTACATTATTAGTTTAAAAAATAACAAAAGATGTTCATTTTCTCCCAGCTGCTCTATTTACAGGCCCACTGATGTTCTGCTATCTCGAAGACGAAGGAGATTTCTTTATTTCTCCTCCATGTATTTTGTAGAATCAATGGCTGCCAAAATGTTTAGTGGTAGAACGGAAATCACTTATATAAAGAAGAGGAATCTATTTAAAAATAAGAATTCAGGGCTAATAGAACAAATATTCTTTATCAGACTTGAATTTATTATAATTCCGTTATGACAGACTCTTTTCAAACAAGAATTGCTTCATTTAGAATGCAGTTACTAAATAATTTAAGCAAAAAGTATTTTAACTACAGACGCACAAAACAATGTTTAATTTTAAGATAACTCCTCTTCTCTAATGCTAGACAAACATGCACTGAAGAGAATAAGTTTAAGAAAAGATTAACCCACATCATATGATCACCATAGCTATTAGAGAACAATTTTGACTCGCCTATTGCTACAATTTGACGCAACCTGACTATTTTTATTTAAATTTTCATTACTAAAATCAAACAAATTTAATTTACTTTTTTCTAACTAATTTTACAATTCCAATTCCTTATTGCTACGACAGGATCAGATATGGATATAGGAGCTCGATATTTAACTGCAGTTTTAATTTTTTATGCAACTGGACTTTTAATATCAACATTGTTACTAAAATATAAACCACGAAGTCAGAAGGGCTAGAAGAAACGTAGTAACATAAAATGAAACTAAAAAATTCATTTTTTCTCGTTTTTACATTGGATGACAGAGCAAAGGTTTATTTAAAAGAAAAGCAATTTTCTTAACCAAGTTCAGGTTGTTCACAACAAATCATAATCACAAGTTTCACTCGCTCCAAATGTATTTATTCGAAAAAGTAGAGAATAGCAAATTTTCTGGAGGAAACAGAGGAAATAAAAAATAAAACCTAATTTTTTTCAGAACAAAGCTGGGATTCACGCTCTCCCTGAGCGAGAAATATAGCTTCGCAGACAGGTAAACCCGACATGAAAGACGTTGGTGATATGAAACTTAGAATTTTCTAAAGCATGGCACGGTCGATTATGCTCAAACCTACAGGGGCTTTTGGGTAGATAAGCGAAAGGATGATACAGTTTGTTACAGACAGCGTGAATTTGTGTTCCGGCATTGCAAATTTTTGCAAGTAGTTCAATCATGGAATTTGATTTATTATAAATTTGAAATGTCTGATTGTGACACGCAAAGGCTGATATATGAGGATAATGCTATATTAACTTATACCCCATCGGGGGGACACCGTGAGTTCGCGGAGGAGAGGCTGCCGTATAAGTAAGCAGGCTCTCGTCACCCCGATGGCACAATAATGGTGGTGTGGCTCTTTGGGCCCACTTCCGAAGAAGGGTCGTACCCCGGTAAAACGGGGGGTTGCTGCATGAGCTGTTCGTAATGGAGGCTATTATGCTGGAACCACAGTGCCCGACTATCTGTTGCTGCGGCCGGTCTTTCAGTTGTTTACCCGGATGTTTAGGCAGGGCGGGGTGATGTTCCTTTGGTCTTATGTTAACTTATACACGAAACTGAATAAGTTCATGAAAATTCGCTTGTATCGAAAGGGCATTTTGTGGTGGTAGAATCACTCCTGAGTGTCGAAATTTCTTTTTTATGCTCTCTACTTTCAAATAAACACGATTTTGGAACTAACTAGAAGATGTGAGAAATAGTGTTGCTGGAAAAAAATCGATTCAAATATATGTTTGCGCCATGAATTAAACATCGAACGCTATGAATTCGAATGGGCGTTATGGAACATTATGGATAACTGTCACACATAGGTAGGTAAAATTATTCTCAGGCTTATGAGATTTCGAACTTTCACATATGATGAATTAAAAATAAGGGCAGGCATAAGTCTTGAAAATCTAATTACCTTAACCTTCGGTGGGGCACAACTCATGTTTGAGATTAAAAGTCAAATTTGAGCTTAGGGTTAAGGAAAAGTTTATCATTCTGAACATTCGGTCATACAAAGCTATATTTGCGATTTTAAATTAATATTTTGTATTTCCTTACAATTTCATAAAGCAAAATTTCCACGAATTCAGAAGGGATTTTACGTTTGTTTTCCCGTAAGGTTCCTTCAATGGCAATTATTGTCGTTGAAATCCTGAAATAACTCGGCATTTTTGAAACAATAAAATGTAAATGATGATCAATATCATCGAATTAGAGGCTGGGACACAGGTATACAAACTTTTGTAGGAATACAAAAAAATATTGAAAAAAAATTGTGGAAATCAAAAATACAAACATAATCGGGCAATTCATCTACCAGATTAAGATGCCCCTCACGTACATCAAAAGAGCACTGCAGAAAAACTAAGATACCCTAGTGTGAGTGGTAGGGAGCCATGAAGCTTCTAGGGTCCCACACCTTTCTCGGTTAAACCCACAAGCAACAAAAAAATAAGAGTGCGTCATCTCACAGATGAGATTCGCCTAACGGAATGTAAAGGTATCCGACTACTTTGAAAATCGATTTTTGGCCAAAATTCACAATTTTTTCATTGTTTCATCTGAACGCCCCTACTTTCTGGTTTCCAAAACTGTTTTTATTTTATTTCAAAGGCTCCCAGAAAGAAAACTAGAGCCTTTTTTGGAAACTTCGAGAGCTGAAAACGAAAACAGAAGTGGAACGATTGGAAAACAATTTTCAGTAGTTTCAACCATATAAAATTAATATTATTCTCTTTTTGCTTAATGAGAAAAATATTGAATTCGATGAAAGAGCAAAAATTTCTATTTAAAAATCACTTTTCTTGGTGAAGCTCAGTTGATCATGATCACAAGTTTCACTCGCTCCAAATGCGTTTGTTTGAAAAGGTAGAGAATAACAAATTCTCTTGAAAAAAATAAGAAATAAAATATAAAACTGAATTTTTCCCGAAGAAGGCTAGGAATAGGCATGTTTCACACTGTCAGTGTGTGACTTCAAGTGGAATATGGAACAAATCACATTCATAAAATAATACAAACAGCATTTGTAACCAACTACGAATATTTGCTTCAACATTATACGCTCTTTTTCTTCTCTTTTGGATTCACGGTTTCAAAATTGTCTGAATGTGAAATGTAGAGGATGGCACGTGCACAGATAGAAGGTTTCACTCAAACGTGAATTTGAAATATATCATGTAAAGCCGCTATCCTTCCAAGGTTATCTGGAAAAAAGAAATATTTTTGTTATTTTGGTCTGGTTTTCAAAAAATTTGAATATGTAGACTAATGAAAACGTGCAACCCAGAATTTCTGCAGAAATATTTAAGTTTTCATTACATCTTTCAGTAGAAAGTTAGTTATTAATGCCTCAAATATTGTTAAAATATGTTTATAGAAGTTTCTACCTCTGTCCGCTTCGATGACTTCCTTCAGTTACTAAAATACGAAGCTTTATGCAAGTACGTATTCATGCTCATTATTGGTCACACAATGTTCTGAACTTTTCCGCGATATCTTTATAGCGCATGTTTTAAAGATAAATCTTTTCTTTTCTTATTCAACTTTTGACTACATCCGCTATTTAAATTAACAAATAAAATGTGAGAAACTTTCACTTTCCCTAACAATTTTTAATTACTTTAATCTGTGCGTAAAAAGCTTTCACTTTATAAAAACATTTAAATTTAAAAATGAAAGAAGTAAGATTTTGTCTAGGCCTAAAAATGAAAATTAAGGTTAGCGTTAAAAGCATAATTGAGTTTCTGAAACTCTTCCAATTTCATGATAAGAGAATTGCAACTGGAATTAATTAACGGAAATGTTCTCCTGTAGAAATTATTATATATTAATTTAACATGACTTGCTTTGTGTTCAACTTTTCAATATAGAGAAGAGAAGTTAACAAGCATTTTCAATCTCTTCTCTTTACCTGATTTAATCGAAACACCACAGATTTTCAAATGTGGCTTGAAGGACACATAGAAAATCTTATGTATCTAGCTAATTCTGTTTTCGAGTTATCGCGTTCTTATACAACCAAATAGAGGGACCGACAAATAGCCAACTTATAGGGGGAATTTTCCCCTAATTTGATACAAACAGTCAACTTAAAGGGAGAATTTGTTCCCTAATTTGATATAAACAGTCAACTTAAAGGGAGATTTGTTTCCAAATTTGATACACTTCTAAAATGCTGGGGATAAAACCTATGCTAAATTTCTTCCAACTAGGCTGATAAAATTTTTAGTTAAGGTATTCACATGTAAACAGATTGGTAGACACGCAGATAAAATTCGATTTTCTTTTTTTTTTGGCGGGGGTATTCAGGATGGTCAAAATGTGAAGATTCAACAGAAACTCAAGGTGAATTTCTTTTAACGATTACATTGCTTTGTCTTTGTATAGAGAAAGTAAAAAAATAGTGTCATTGTTATATAGCTTTGTCTTAACATCACCTTCAACACAATGAGCAATAGATTTTACTTTTAGAATAAAAGATTAACGATAATAGATACATTTTTAAAATATTTATATTAGCAATTTTGAATCATTTTGAAAAAAAGTGTTCGTAAATTGAATTTTGGACAGAAATGTATTTTCACAAGATGAGACCAATAAGTAGGGTGAATCACCCCTGAAATCGAAAATTGGAACAACCCGATTATCAGAGACACCTTCGTCGTGTTCTGTACGATTTAGTTAACAGTAGTACATGGTTTCGTGCGCCTGTCAGTCTTGATCAATTTTTTCATCGACTGTTCTCTGTGCGGTGGTTTTCTGGCGTGTCGTGCAGCAGAGAATCAATTTGAAATTCTTGGGTAAATCAGCAGGCAGAAGTCATGAAATGTTGAAGCAGGTGTATGGAGATGACACCGTGACCTTGAAGATTGTGTACGCGTGGTTTAAAAAGTTTAGTGATGGGCGTGAACGCGTCAAAGACGAGCACTGGAGTGGGTGGCCACATCTGAAGCAACCTCGCTCATGGTTTCTGTTGCACGAAAATGCACGGCCGCATACCGATACTCTTCTAAAGCGCTTTTTGTCTCAATATGGTGTTACTGAACTATCGCACCCACCGTAATCCCCAGACCTGCCACCACCGGACTTTTTCCGGTTTTCTAACCTTAAAGTGACTCTCAAAGGATAAAGATTTACTGACATTAAGCACATTCAAGCTGCCGTAACACGAGAATTGAAAGCTGTACCAGTGAATGAGTTTTCAAGAGCCTTCTACGATTTGTACACATGTTTCGGAGGTGCATGGTGTTATTTTGAAGGTCTGTAAACAGCTTCCACGTGAGGCCTACTCAATGTAAGACATATTTCATCATTTACCCTACTTATTGGTCACAGCTTGTACTATCTATTCAGCTTACTCCTTTAGATGTTTGGATGCATTCATTATAAATGTCAAATTAAAACAATTGGATAAAAAAGATTCCTGGAAAGAAATGGGCAAAAGTCTTGTTTAATATATTTATATTAGATTGGTCTAACATAATAGATATTTTGCAGTTCCTTTGATCTCATTGTCGCTTTTCATTAAATATTTTAATATTAGACATAAACACACAAAAAATAAGTCATAAAATGGAAAAATTTATTTAAAGGGAATCGGGAAATTGTTAAACAAATCTTTCCTTCTGGATCGAATTTCTAACTGTTCTCCGAAATTTAAATATCATTTATCATAATTCGAATAAATCGTCATTCTAGTGAAATTAATAATTGATTTGAAAATACAGATACAAATCCGAACTGAAAACTTCTAAAAGAATCCCTGGAATATTTCAATAACTGCCTTAATCATTTATTATTATGAATTAAATGTAAATTAAGTGTTAAAACTAACATAATGAAACTTATTAACTCTCACAATTGATTAAATTATAACTCACTGATAAAGAGCACTTGATGTGATTAAATCTTGGGAATTTAACCTTCCGTCGGGAGCATTTAATCTTTGAGATGTAAGGGGTGGAACCTCTAGTAGCTTCCTGGCTTCCTGCCACTCACACTGGCGTATCGGGTTTTTTTCTCCAGTGCCTTTTTAATGTACGTGAAGGGAACGTCAATCTGGTAGATGAGATGCGCCCGATTTCATTTGTATTTTTGATTTTTTAAAATTTTTCTTGTATTTTTAAGGATATTTTCTTAATATTTTTATATACATGCAAAAGTTCGTATACCTGCATATTAGCCCCTAATTCAATGATACTGATCGTTACTTCTAATATATTGTTCCAAAAATGTCGAATTATTTTAGTCCCTCAACAACAGCATTTGCCGCTGCTAAGAAATCGCACTGGAAAACAAACGTCAACTTCCTCTTAATTCATGGAAATTTTGTTAATTGAAATTTCAAGAGAAACAAAAAAAATTTATTTAAAAACGCAAATATAGCTTTATGACCGAATAGTTCAGTTTGATAAGCTCTTCCTTTTACCTATAAGCAAAAATTTAACTTTTAATCTCAGAGATGAGTTGCGCCCGACCGAATATTCAATGACTAACTATCATTTCAACATGTGAACAATTGCTCAGGAAAATCAGTCACCTGAGGTCCAGAGGATAAGGAAAAATTTAAATTTGTTGGAGAGAAGAATTGAATAAAAGATTTTTTTCTGATTACTCCTAACAACATTACCTGTATTACACAGAAACTGTTTTATCTACAATAAATAACGAATAGAAAATGTTTATTTTCTAAAGGTCAAACATTCGTCGGATTAAAACGAAAAATACGAGATATAATTTTCGATTTATTTTTATACCATTGTAAGATGTGCATATTAAAGTGAAACTTCACATATTTGAATTACTACCAGTTATCAGTAAATGAAAATCTTCCAAAGTCAAGAAAGTATATATAGTCATAAAAGTCTATAGAAAAGCACAAACATTACCGAAACATCTCTTAATTTATGGAGAATGTAACCATTTAAAATGCAAAGACAGAAGACCTTTGGTAAATAGCCTTCAAGTGTAAGGTTCGAAAATGTCCTTAAAGAAAACGATAAAAATCAAGAAAGAAGACTAAAAAATAAACATTCGTGAGATTAATTTTTTGTTACTCATTTCTCTTCAAGATACACGACTTTACAAAACGACCGCTAAAAGCCCGAGGAATTTAATTCATTACCCATTATATCTGAGGGGAAACACAAGATAGAAAAGAAAAAAAATGATTAACAAATTAAGCAACGAATGGCAAAAGGAATGGTGGACAGCAAATATCTCTTGGTGACTGAAAGAAATTCAGAGGCCCTCCATCATGTTGAAAGATAATTAGTGCCAATCAAGGAGATTCATTGATAATGAAGGAAACGAAATTATTGTCCGTTAGAGACTTCATAGAAGTTGATCAATGCATTCTTTTCCCTCAGAAACTCTACTGTAATTCAGTTAGTGTAAATAAAGGGCGTTATTATCTTGTTCTACTCTTTTGACAGGCATGCCATGCCTTTCAGTTATGGGAAAAATTTATGCATTGAAAGCACTTATAAGTGATAAGATTTTTATAGGACTGATCATTACACGGTTTTCCATCCAGAAATGTCTGTAAGTAAGCAGTCACATAATAAGATCAATTGTGATTAAAATAGTTTATGCTGATTTCGTTATGTGCCAACATGATGTCGATTGTATTTACAACTATTCATGGGAGATAAATAAACATCTTCAAACAAGTAGCGTACAAGCGTACCTTCCAATAGAAAAGTTGAGTTGCGCCTTTATTTATAAATGATTCAATTTTTCATTTTACTATGCAAAATGGAAAAAAGAAATAAGGGTAGTATAATTTGTGAAATATAATATATCAAATAAACGGAAAGGTTTCCTTATGGATGCAAAGACCAATTTAAATTCTGTCTACTTGCAATTCACAGTTCACAAATAGAGTACACATTAAATTAAGTTGCAACAAATGAATGAGTTACATGTACATTTGATTCAATTTTATGTTAAGAAATTATTCTCTCTCCATATCTGTGAGCAAATATTCACTCACTTCAATTAATATAAAAATCAACTGGTTTGATTTGAATCATTTAATTAATTTGTTTTGGAATTATATCTTAAATTCGATTTCCTCTTTTTCTAAATCATATGATTCATGATATTCTTAATCATTTTCCAAGTCATTGTAAGATTTTTTCGACTGGAATGGGATGTAAAAATCCTTTAGCTGAGTATGTTAAGTTAAATAGTTAGGAAACAGATTCAGGACCTAAAACCTTAATAAAACTAAATACTTTCCTTATATGTGAAGTGATAAATTAGTCTTGGTTTAGAAAACACCTGCAACTGTTGAAAATTATCAAAAATTAAACCTCAACTTAGGAATGTGAGTTTTCAATAAAAAAGCGAAAACACCCTGTGCTCTATTTAGAAATGCTTTTCGAGCACACATCACAAAAACAAAAAGTTGACGAAAATTATGAATACAGGAACATAACTAAATCTTAACAAAAATAGCTGGATTGTATTTTCTATTTTATTAACTCTATTCCCTTAAGGTTTTCTCTATGTTACAAATATTTATTTAAAAATGTCTAATCTCTTTTTCCATCTCCTTCTTACTTCCACATCGATTAAACTCTACTAACTTTGGATTCTTATTATGCCTCAAAGAGACTGGTTTTATAATCAGTGCAAAGAAAAAGGATTCGCACGCACGAAGCAAAAAAATCTCAAGATCAGTATAAAAGTCGTACCATCTCTCTTTTTTTTGTTTTCTCTAGTTACTCTTTTTTACAGGAAAATACAGCTCATTCTTCTGTGAAATTTAAACCTGTATCGCTCATTTGGATTGAAAAGCAAGATATTTTAATCTGATTTATTTTCTAGAAGAGAAACGGTCTCTTTCATGATATTTAAAATGAATTTGATTCCTAAAAGAATTTCCGTGAGCTCCTCAAACATTTGAAAATGAGTATAGTGATACAAATAATAAATTTTTCTTTTTCTTTAATCTTTTGAATGTAACAGCTACCATTCACATCCAAAGGAAATATAATATATATTTTAATATCTTACGGACCAAACAAATTATTCTGTACTAATGCATTCAAAAACTTTCTGAACTTTTTTATTATGGAAGTATAAAACATTTCAGGAAATATTTATCAGTACAAGTACAGCACTTTGATTTAGTGTTTCCTTCTATGTAACTACCCTATACAACAATGCATTTTCTCTGTCGTTCATACAAAGATGTAAAAGCTGATTGCCAGACGCCTTTTACCATATCCTTCAGTGCCTTATTCCCTGCACTTACTTCGGGAGCTGACAATATTTGTTCTTAAGCAAATTCTTCATCCGAGAAAAAAAGAAAATTCACATGTGGCGAGATCAGGAGAAGAAGCTTGTTGTCGAGTTCCGGAATTTGAAGTTTTGACATATAATTCAACACCAGGAACGACCTGTCAGCCAGCCCATAAATGCACATTTGTCAGTTAATTATTAAAATTATGTAGTAATTGGGTAAGGGTTAATAAGTGCAACTATTTTAAATAACTTTCATTTGAAAAGGAATAGAAACAATGTCAACATAAAATACAAAACAATATAAAATTATCAGAGAATTAGCTGAAGGAAGTGAAAATAAAATAAATGAAATTGTCAATATTTCAACTGAAATATTTGCAGTGATAATGTGAAACTGCAAAGGTAATATGGAAGTAAAAAAACAATTGAAATTTTGATATAAAAATCAAGAAGTTAGTTTTATAGTCATCTCATTGCAACAGTAGTGCGTATCTCTGAAATACAATTAGCAGATTCGCAAAGTCCTATTAACGCCTCGGCTTCCCAACGATGACTAACAGTTCGTCAAAAGGATCTGAAAGAATAGCCAAGTTCATGTTTTCGGAGCTTCCTCTGGTGAAAAGGTATAAAACGAAATTCTTCTCTAGCGTGTCTATCATATACGCGCGTCCGTTGGAAGGTTAAGTAGCGTGACATCTTTCTAGTGACATACCAAGAAGTTCTATAATTTTAGCAATAGTTTTTCGATGCCCATTTTTCACAATCTCTTTAAGAAATTCCGACTTGTTCACTTTGAGAATACTGATGGCTGCCCAAGCCACTCATCATTCCTTTATACTTTGTCGACCCTTTTTAAACCGTCGATGAGATTCAAAAACTTTACTTCGAATCATTGTATAAGTTGAATTCATCATTCGAAAAGTCTCGGCAAAATATTTTCCTATCAACCCACAAAATTTGGGACTTCAAAGCTCTTCGAAATTCGACATCAGTTTTGATTGCTTCTAATTACGAGACACGCGTATTCGCCAAAAGTATTTGATCTGGATGAAAATATTATTTTGAATCCATTTTGAATATTTCTTAGCCCTTGAAAAAGTGGACTAGAATGGATTCCTTGTTTTATTGTTTTCGATTCACTCTGAGATTATTTTTTATTTCCTAATCTATTTTTTTTGGCTATCTCTGTATGATCTTGATCTTTATGAAATATGTTCTGACTAGTCCGGCACTATTTGCCTATTCAGTGGGAAATACCATAATTTATTAAGATTTGTAAAATATTTAAAATGTTCTGGAACTTTTTAAACATAGTAGTATACATTTTTTTGTGTGCAAATTATTGCGGTTAGGAGTTAAAAAGAATTCTAAAATATTATAGAAATAAGATAAAAAATAGAACGTACTGATATTTTGTGTTTGGTGTCTATCAGTCAGGCTAGCATATTTGTAGCTTTAATAAATAACAGACAAAAATTTGCAGAAAATAAACTTAATCTAATACTTAATTTTTTTTATTTTAAGATTGTGTAAGAATAATTTGATTCGAATAAGAGTTTTCAAAGTTATCGATGGAAATTATCAAAATTACGTTGGTGGAAAACAAAATCAATAAACCATCAGTGAAGAAGTAATATTGGAAATCTGGGAAGAATTTTTTTTATTGAAAGCAATCAAGAACGTCTAGCTGAAGAACAGAAATTTAAAATAATTATTGACCATATTTTACAGGTGAAATTTTTATGTAGAACTCTGCTGAGGGACGTTAAAGAATTTTTGAATTTAGAGAGGTTTCAAAGAATTGTAAACGAAATTTTTATCAGAACAAGAATGGTATTTAAAAGAAAACTGATCAGCATTAGTTCATTTTATACAAATAATCTATTATTATTTCTTAAACTATCTTTATTTTTTAAATCGTCAATACATAAACCTTTCCAAAGGAAATTAGCAATCCAAAATTTTTGAGTAAATTATGAAATTAATTACATCTGATTATAATATTTGCACATAACCAGCGAATGATATTTTAATATCTGAGAAATTTTAAATTCCTTTCTTTCTATCTTTTTTTGCTTCTATCAATCCACCCCAGATTAAATATGCCCATTATATATTTAATAACGGAACGAAAATATTTTTTAAATAATTATTTCTCATCTAAATGCCAATTTCATGAGGTATCAGCATTCAATAATTAATCGGATGTTTTAACGTGTCTTTTGCAATCAAACTATCGTATAAATTAAAGACTTTACATTCTTTTTAACGAGTATTTTGGAATTCGTCATTAATGGAGACAACATTTCAAACGCTATAATTGTCACTTTTTTATGGATGCTTTATTTCATATTAGAGAAACTTCGTATCAAATGATTGCAGCTTGGGTAATTTGAATTCGCTTTCATATGAATCATAAAAGGAATAAAGATAACGGATTTTACGACTTCGCTTTTTTTCTCTTCTTATACTTAGATACGTACAAATATTTTGAAATAAGTTTACGTTTATTTACGTATGTGTAGATGTGTGCTACAAAAATGACCGAGGCAATTTGGAAACACGTTTCGCTAAGCTGCCATTAAATAAAAACAGGCTAATTTAAATGAGGTCGTTTGAAGATATTAATGCGTTTTGTGGAAAGTAAAAATATTAAGGCAAGGCAATAACTCAATTCTCTTTATTGAAGTTATTATTACATATGTTATATATTTCTTTCTAACAGCATTTGAGTTTTTTTAAAAAGTATCTGGTGTATTCATTCATCTGGATATTTTGTATTGCTTTTACAGCAATGATTCTGCAAATTCCTCGTAACTAGAAATGATCAAAAATTAATTAAATTGGTGAGAAGAGAAGCAAAGAAAATAAAGTAAGAATCTTATCTTAATACACTCAAAGGTGTTAGTTTGAGTATAATTGGATAAGTTTTATTCAGTTTGGTTTCAAATCACGACCTAATATTTCAGTTAAATATGCAACGATTCATTTTTATCGCTGGATGGTTTTTTATTTTCAAGAACTAAATTTTTATTCTAAATTTTCTTATGCAAATCAAAGAGCAATCTGCAATAAAATGGACAGAATAATTTTCAGTGAAAAATAGGAATAGTAGAGACGTGACAAAAGAATGAACTAAAGTCGTCATGTAGGGCCCGGATGTTTACGAAATATCAAGTAACTTTCTTTCACGCCAAACTTCTAAGTTTGGGGAGTTTCGATTAAGATTAAGATAGCGATGGAAACAAAGATGAAAGCGATCTACATTGAGAAAACTATGAAGATCAAAGATTTGATGATAAAAAAGGAAAATGATAACAAAAGGGTGTATTTAAAACTTAAGGATTAAGGAGAAAACGGTAATGAAAACGGAAAATAATAACAAAAGAGTGTATTTAAAAATTAAGATGGAAACGGTAAGTGTTAAATAATATTTGAATTTGATTTCCATTAATAATCGACTGAAAGATGCGTTTTCGAGGTAATCACATTAGACCTGTCTGGCTTGAGAGACCTTACCACAGTATTAGAACTGCGCCAGCATAGCTTTAATATGCAAGCCTTTACTTACATCTTCAAGCCATTAATTAAAGGTTCGTAGAAGGAGGTAGGAATTTTATTATTATTAAGGTTATTTATAAGGTGCTGAATTTGTTTCTTGACTGAATTTTTATCGCTTCATGTTTTGTTAATTCTTATGAGTTGATTAATGATAGTGTTTTTGTAAATTTTAGAAGATATATTCACAGAACAATAAAAGAGAAAAAGGCTTAACACCGCCAGGAATAAGCACACAGGACTGTGAGAAGTACGAGGAAATGTCGCCAAACCAGTTATTGCTACTGCCAAACAAAGGAAGAAAGGGATAAAAAGGCCTTGCCGATAGCCCTAATTCACTGATTGAGATATCGTCTCACAAAGTTTTCGGTAATACTATTTTTTAAATTTGTTCAAACAAAAGCTTTGATTGTCTCGATTTTGAATTTTCATTCCAACAAATAGATTTAATACGAGAAAAGTGAGTGAAAATTGTGTTTCTATAAATCTTAATAGAAATATTAGAAGACCAATAGAAAGTCGGTTGACACTAAAATTAAAATCCTTACAAAACAAAAATACAAAAGTTATTAACAACCTGTTTAATATCCAGATCTAAAAAATCCGCTTCATACTGATAACTGTTTGTTTGTTTAAGAAGCAAGGCTGAAGGATAAATATTTTGCCACGTATTATTAAATGTTCCATGATTAAAAACAATAAGATCATCTACATATCTGAAAGCCTGAGGATGAAGAAGTAAATAATTCTTTTCAAAATAATGAAGGAGAAGGTTAGCTGTAGCTTAGAAGAAAAAGAAGATCGTTGAGGAATGCCATGAGGTCGGAGAAAAATACTTACCCCATTGTAAATAAAATTATTAAATATGCAAAAATTACATAATTTATCCCAATACTCAAAAGAAATATTGAGAAAATATTTTTGTAATAAAAAATGTAAGCGTTAAGCACCTCTCTGAGAGTGGCTAAAAGAATGCTTGTAAAAAGATCTTTGAAGTCAAAAGTCTCAATAGAAGAAATACTGTCTTTATTATTGTCAATGAAATCAATAACAGGTTTATTATTGATAATTATCCAAGTGAAACCTTTTAAACAGATGACATTCAGTAATTTTTTTAACAAATTAAAGAAAATGTATCCAGGTTGCTTCATGTATGAAGAAGTTTCACAAGTGATAAAACAATAAGAAAGAGGAATTTTGTGGAATTTTGGATTAATAGTAATGTAAGGAAAGCATAAATTATATGTCTTAATTTTGAAGAATTTATAGAAAGCAAGAATTTTTTTTGGTTATTGTACTCATATTAAAGTTGGAATTTTTGTACGTTGCTGTATTTTGAAGTTCCTTATCCAGACGATTACAGTAATGCTGTTTGCATATAAAGCATAGTTATTGGAAGCTTTGTCGATTGGAGTGACGATGAAATTTCTTTTTAAGTCTTCAGTAACAATTTTAATATTAGAAAAGTTAAAATAAATCCAAACAATTGGAATTATAATACTGGAGGAAGAAAGACATCAAAAGGTAATAAATATTCCATTTCCTCTCAATAAAATTTCAATGGGGATGGAAAAAGCATTAGAAGTTTTTAAACAGAAATCATCAATATTTTTCAATAATTTATGCGATATGGAAGGAAGAGAAACGCGGAAAAATCGGTCTGAATTTTGGACCTTTTAACATGATATTTTTAAGATCTGTATTCTCTTCTATGTCTAGATTACCAGTACCAATATGCCCAATAAATTGAGAAAATGAGTCTTTGTCACAAAAACATTTAGCTGTTTTTTTAAGATTTACAATGTAAAAAGATATATTTATATATATATAATGCTTTGTCCATTTTATCTTCTGAACATGATAACTGGAGCTATTTTGATTGGATTTGAACTGGTAAGGCCTGTGTTGGGTAGTAGGGAGGTTGAAAGACCCGAGTGAGTTCATAGACGGGCCTGCAAGCTCAAAGGATGTGGAAATGTAAGAGAAGTTAAGATTTTCATTCTTCATAATTCCTGTACGATTGAAGTTCGAAAGATAGTATAAATTCCAGAATTATCGCCTTCCTATTACCCAAAACTTTTTAGAAATTGCTGTAATTGACTGTGTCTTAGAAACATCTACATATTTTGCCTTGATGAACATGTAAGGAATTGTAAATATATATGCTACTTCGGAGAGCTTTCGTTAGTAATATTTTGTCCTAATTAGCAAATACCGCGCTTCTACTATGCATACATTACAAATCATAGTTCCAAAAAGACAGCTCAAATCTTTAAATATCTCCATATATTTCTTTCTGATTTTTTTTTAAATGTAGAAGACAGCTTTTTGCCCTGAACTCAGATTATGTTCGACTTTGTCTTCACACGCATCATCGACACAAATTAAAATATTTAACAACATATACATACCAAAAACACGGCAAGATAATAAAATAGAAGGATGCTATCAAACAAATAAGAAATAATATAATAAATATTTTTTCATAAGTTATATGCTTATTTTTGTTTAGTCGCAAGAGAGCTATTAGAATACAATGATTGTTCAAACTTTCGATTTTTTTTCTAATGGATGAGAATGTTATTGAGGCGAAGGCCAGGGACTTAACTTTTCTACATATCTAACGTCAAGAAGAATTTTTGTGTCTTAGACTTCGTAGTGAAGTATTTTCTGTCACTTTTTTCTCTCATAACACATCACTCGTTAATTAAGCTGCCACTGAAAGCCAGAGGAGTTCTTTAATTATTCATTATGTCTGTGTGAATACATAAAGGAAAAAGAAATACAGGAATAAACAAAGCAACGAACGGTAAATTATTCCTAATGAAAACAAAATCATTAATGGTACTCAATCATGTTTAATGATCATTAATGTCATTTAAGTGAAATCATTATTAATTATTTTTTTAAAAAATTAATATCTGATAGAGATTGTTACATTAATTCAGCAATGAATTTGGATTGCTAAAAACATCCAATTCTGGTCTCTAAATTATATGACAGATAAATTTTACCTATTCCGTAAAAATTAATACATGTGTATTAAACTCTCAATTTTTCCTTTAAAAGGGATTTAAAACATTTTTGAATGAAACGAAACCTTTGTAAAAATTCTAAAGCAGAAGAATAGGAAAATAAAACATATCAGCATACAAATCAAACATATATATATATATTAAAGAAAGAAATATATATATTAAACTTATAATAAAAGGAAAGTTATTAATTTCCTTTGGCGTATAGATTTTTCCTAACTTTTTTATGATTTAGAAAGTGTTTTTGTCTTGAATATAAAGTAAATTATTTATTATTAAATAATAAATAATTTAAATAATAAATTATTTTAAAGAATTTATTATTATGTAATATATTATTTATTAAAAATATGATAATTATCATGAATTAATATAACCTCATACGTTAACAGTTGGTAAACGAAAGTGTTCCGTTTAATTTGATTAATCACTGCAAAGCTGTTTCTCCTGAATATTTTAAAGAAGATTCACAAAACACTGAGAAATTTAAATGTATGAACATCTATCCCCCTCCAAGGGTACCAACAGCTTATATTCTTATAAGATGTTGCTTTAAATACATACGAAACAAGGCAAAATAAAATTATTTTCTTTAGCCAGCCTGGAGGGTGTTGGAGTGGAAGAATCCCCTCTCACAATCTCGTTCTTGGTACGTCAGCAACACATTTCTATAACATTATTTTTAATCTTTACCGTTCTTTCGCTGGTAAGCCATTAGAGTTACGGCATAAGTGTATACTGGAGCAAAGTTACAGGGAATTTTAATCTCGAGAGTGGAGGCAGCTTTCAAACTTTAGTAGCATTAATCGTTTGGCTTGAATCGTTGAATAAAAGCTGAGCATTGCATGAAATGGGACCTCTAAAACGGCTACCCTCTTGAAACGAAAGAAAAAAAAAGAAATATTTACACAGAAGTCGTTGTTAATGAATCAAGGAACAAACATGCAAATTTCGAAGAAAATCGAACTACATGTTTGTTCGTTGGCAACAAAGTTCTCTACAAATAGACGCAATACCAAACGGTCGAATTAAAACAAGAACTTGCATGGCACAGTTGTTAAAAGTTCTGAGAAAAATGCAGTAACAAACATATATGAAATTTAATCTTTTCCACTTCGCCAACGCCATTTAATCTTTTTAACCCTCTGCACTAAGTATAATTTTCCTGGAACTTTATTAACGGCTGATCTGTTCTTTGAAAAGCCTCTTATTCATGTATGCTCTCCAGATGCGCCCCTTTCAAGAAAAGTCTTTAACAGTGAACGTGCTGCATTAAATTTTAGCCTTAGGTTAATTTCTGCGAATTACTTTTCGCTAATAAGCCCTAATAGCATACTCTTTGCTATGCAACTCATTTGTGCTTTAATTTTCACCTTCAGTGTTTGGCATAATATATGCCGCATTTAATGCGGATGCGCTTCCTTAAACTTGGAAGCGTAGAATCTTCATGCGGTTCACGCCAACTGTGAATGCCTTGTTGTTATAAAAGAACCTATTGCAAGTAACGCTATTTTCTTCATATTTAAGTAAAAGAGGTTTGCGAAATTCAAGACAAACATGTAAAAGCGTTGTGAAAATATTTTTAGAGAAAGCATGCCAGAAATAAAACAAAATAAATCAAGATTAAATAAATTATTAAACAAAAATCGTAACATAATCCGTTAAAAGATTAAAGACAAATCATAGAATATATTTTTAGAATGGTTGTATAACTCTATATTAAACGGTAAATATTGATAATAATGCCTCTCCTCTGCATAACTAAATGCAGAAGAGCAAATGTTTAAAAGAAAATTAATATCTGTGCTTTTCAACAATGTAATGTAAGGTTGGTTAAGTGGATACTGACTTTACAGCTTCAGAAATTGATTCTGAGTTTAAAACTTCTTTGCTCCTCTGTTATTCTATTGCAATGGATCAAAAGGTGCATTGCACTTAACCATAGGCGACTGGTGCACCAAAAAAGTGGGGGGGGGGTCAAACGCGGGGGGGGGGGGTGTTGCGCCCCTAAAGCTGATCTTATTATTTTTTTAATTTGTTTTGTAAAATTGGGCTATATTATTGGATTTTAAAGTCATTATTGATTGAATGACCTTCTCTAAAAAATTCTGGACACGGCCTCAAAAATCAGAACGGATGGGCACCGTAGATTCCCTCCTTCCAATTCAAAATTCCATTTCAATTCTTATGAAATAATAACATGAGAAAAATATAAAACGCCTACCTATTAAGTCGATTCTTCTTTCTTTAAACTCGTGAATCGATAAATGATGTCGTCACAAAACGGCGTACTCCCAAACACAGAGAAGACCGGTCAGTTATAAATTTATTTGTTTGATATTATGTTTTACAATATACATCGGTATTATAAATTAGAAGAAAGATAGCCTGCGATTTTTGTTTTTCGCAAATTGTTCTATTACCTTAGTAAAGTCAATATCTATAGCATTTTCGATCTTCAAAACAGCAAGTGCAGAAAGCCTCTCTTGACACATACTATTTCTAAGGTATGATTTTAAAGATATTAAGCATGAAAAACTTCTCTCACATGATGCAGTTGAGACAGGTATCATAAGGAGAATTTGGACTAGTTTTGTCAAGTATGGAAATATGTATATCACAGATTTCATTTTCAACAAGAAAATTGCATCGTTTCCTCAGTTTTGTTATCTCCGTGGATATTTCTGGCAAAGAGTTGATGTATTTTTTGTACATTTTCTGAAAAATTTGTATCTCTCCCTTTATTTTTTCCATATCAAGATCATATGTTTCAGAGACTTTTTGAATTGATGAATTTTTTATAATCTTTGATGGATTGGAACATGTTACATCTTTTAGAGATTAAAAAATATCCAACTCATTTCCTTTGAACCTTTCGTCTATTGTGTTTAAAGCAGCATCTATAACTAGAAAAGCAATTTCTGTTTGATAGAGCGATTTAACACCTTGTGACATGCTGAAGGAACCGCCGCCTATTTTTGAAGACACCTTTCTAAAGCTATTTTCTGAAAAAATGAAATTTTCTTAATTTCAAGCTAAAAAAATTCCAAAAATTAAAAATGGATACGTATATTGTTCATTCACTTATTTTTATACTATATTCTTGAATAAAAAATAGGCACGTTTCTTACTGCTTTCTTGAAAATTATGCTCTCGTTAAGGGATTAAACATGAAATATGATCAATTCCTTATCTCTTAAATCTGCACTAAATCGCATTTCTATACTACAAAATAAATTACGTGCAAATTGGAAGTACACAAAATCAGTGGAAGGCAATTAATTTTTTTAGGCTTTGTCCGAGTGTGAATATGCAACTTGCGTATCTACACTCCCTTCTGGTGTCACTGGTGAGTCAAGCAACATCACAAGTCACTTAGACATGTCACTTGTCAAGCAAGTGACATCACTGTCACATGATTAACGTTTTCGCGCTTGCTATCTAACTACATTTGTCTATGTAGAGCTGTGACAAAGGCCATTTTTCTTAATGATAGTTACACTATAGGGTAAAGTTTTAATCCGTATTTTAAATTCTGATTGGTCTCGCCAAGATGTTTTTTATAATTTACATGAAAAATATTTTCTTTACCAATCACTGCATCCCCTCGAGTTTAAATTCGAATTTTCCTTTACCTGTAAGAAACATTTCTAGTGAGTGCTCCGACAAACAGACTTAATTATTAATTTATTAATTACTAAATTTTAAATAAAATAACATCATCTGAATCGTAGTAAATCATTACTGTTAGTCAGGAATCATTACTGTTTAATTGAATGCATTATATGATTTTTTAGTAAAGAACGATGAACATTGCTGTTCATTAAGATATCGCATTTAAAAAAAAAATTATATTTTTTAAAATCAAATGATTCGATATTCCACACTGAAAATTCTTTTCACTTACCCATTTGATAAGTTGTAGCGAGTAAGTTTTATCAGTACATTAAGCACCGTTTATAGGTGTCTTCTAGGGACGGAAGTAAAATGATCAATAAATGAAAAATATATTTAATTACAGAAACGAAAATACAGAAGAAGTCAACAATAGTCATAATAAAATATCTTTTGCGTTCAACGCAGCAGCATCCAGTGACTGCATTAACAATATTGTCTGAAGTCAACTAACCATTTAAGATACAATCAAACAAAAAAAATCATGCTTTAATAAAAAATTAAAACACATTAAGATAAAATAAATTTAAAAAATGGAAAAAATTGAAGAAAACTCGATTGGCGAACTTTTTCAAAGTGCCACTCACCATCGGAATTCTAATATGGATAAATTTTCTGTCAAGGGAATTACTAAATAGTCAAATAATATTCCATCTGTGGCCTGAATTTATCCAATCATTGAAATAAAGGAAAATAACCATTCTTAAATAAGAAAAACTTCATAAAGTCTTTTTTAACAAATCCTATAGAGAGAGTAAAATTACCTTCTGCCAAAAATACAAGTAAGAGTGACGTCTTCGGAACGCACCAGAAACAAAGGATATTAACTTTAGTTAATGCAAAGTTTAATTTTTAATATATCTTGTTAAATTATTTCACTTGTACTTGCTATAAATTAAAAGAAGTATAATCGAAATTTTAATAAACCACTTTGATTTCTACAAATTTAATGCTACCAATGCAAATTCATTTAAAATTAATAAATTTAAATTTGTTCTTAAAATAGTACTAGTATATTACTACATAACAATAATGAATATTAAAATTAAACGTTTAACGTAAAAAATGAGGAAAATCATCGTATACCATTATATCTTTATCACAAAATTTTTGTATTAGTTATGCATTTCTTATTTTTTACGAGTAATGTGCGTGCAGGTAGGCGCTTAATAAAAAAAAATTTAATCGTCATCTAACTTGCTGATTGTCTATGATCATTAGTTACAGCATTATGAAACGATGAAGTTCATTGAATGTTGAGTTTCAGTAGTGTTTGGACAAACCAAATAAGTTCAAGTTTTTCAATAAAGTCCATTGGTTTTAACCCTCTCTGAGGCGGTCCCGGGCTGTCTAAAAAGTTCCCCTTAACAGTGACGAAAGCCGGTCTGAGGCAATTGGCTTCTTTTGAGGGGATCCAAGGCTTAGGGGCTTAGTAGATAAGCGCAGTAGGGGAGTCCAATTATCCTAGCCAACCACAGCCCATTTCGGTGCACCTTAAGGGAAGGTCATAGCGGCGGGTGGGTTGGTAGGGAAAATGACCATCCAAGTTGGGAGAGTCCAATTCATGTCGTTTCCTCCCAAAAATCCCGGTTTTAAAGGGGGTAAAAGAAAAAAAATCGCATCGGGTTAAAGAGTTAAAAGAGGGTGGAATAATTTGTTAACAATTTTCTTCATCATGTTACCCTACTCCACGCTTTCCAAGAAAAGTTTTGCACTTAATTATAGCAGAAAATAATGATCAAGGCAGAAAATTTGCGAGTAAATTGACGTATAACTGAAGTTATACTTCATGTAAAGGAATAACTTTATTTTTACAATGGTTACAAAATTAATCGGGACTGTAATAAAACGGAATATAAATAAGAAACGTATAAACGTTTACTGTATATCAACTCACATTTATTTTTCTGTTTCATATTTTGGAAAATAGATGTTTCTTTTTCTGGTTAACAGTAATTTTGGTTTTAATTCACTTAAATTGGTTCTCTACAGGAAATATCCTACTCTTAATGAACTGTCAATAAAGCAAATCGTAAATAATACGAAAGAAGGCTTGCTAAGTTATTAGAACTTCCAAAAATAAGTTAAAAATTATAAAAAAATAGGCATTAATAAAACCTTAAAATAAAACACAAAAACAAAATAGAACGAAAAATACAATTAGAATGAAAGCAAAATTGAAGAAAATTGTAAAAGAACCAAAATGGCGATTCTCCTCAGAGGCCACACGCCATTGTAGCTCTAAAGCAGGAAAAAAAATTTCTGAATAAAGGAAAGACTATTAGTCAAAATTATTCCTTTATGTGGCCTGAATTTTTGTCCAACCTCTGAAAATAGGATAAAAGGAAAAAAGAAAAAAACATGACAGATACCTGTACAACAAAATCAAAAATGAGACAAACCAAAAAGTCATCCTCTTTCAAAAACAGACGCTCTAAAAAAGTGAAGCCAATAACATCAAGAAGCAAACCCCTAGCGCCATCTATGTAGAAGAATTCGAACTATTCTCCAGATAAACAGAAATTCTTAAAACTGTTTTTTTAGAAATTTATTAACTTCTGGGAAATAACCAGGATATCCGTTATCTTTTAATGTATTTTTTAAATTATCTAAAGCTTTAACAAAAGTATATTGGTTATTACAAATATTTTTAATCCTATTAATTTGAGAAAATATAGAATTTCTAAAAATTTTCCATTAAATAAATAATTTTCACAAATATTAGCTCTGCAAATTTCTAACCATTTATATTTATTAATTAAATCAGTATTTAGGTACAGATCATATACATTTGAGCAAACTTCAATTAATTTATTGTGTGGAAGACTAGTAAAGAGATTTTCAAAATGAAATGTAAAAATATTATAAATTTTATTTTCCTTGATAAAATTCAAAATTTTAGTATTATTGTCAATGATAAAGTTTTCTTCTTCTTTTATTTTGTTAAGAATAATTTTATCATTGACAATAATACTAAAATTTTGAATTTTATCAAATAAAATAAAATTTATAATATTTTTACATTTGATTTTGAAAATCTCTTTACTAGTCTCCCACACAAAATATTAATTGAAGTATGCTCAAATGTATATGATCTGTACCTAAATACTGATTTAATTGATAAATATAAATGGTTAGAAATTTGCAGAGCTAATATTTGTGAAAATTATTTATTTAATGGAATTAACTACTATAAACAAGTTCTCGGAATTCCTATGGATTGTTGCTTCTCCAGTGCATTGGCCAATTTATTTCTTCATTCATTTGAGAGAGAATTAATTAAGAATGAACTTGTTTTCGGATTCCGTTTTATTGATGACCTTTTATTATTTAATTATGATAATGTTAATTCCAATCTTAACTGCTATTCAGAGGAGCTTAAATTAAATAAAACTCATATTGAAGTGAACAAATGTAATTTTTTGGATCTGGAAATTAAAATTATAAATTCAGGAGTCTCGGAATTTATGATAAACGTAAAGATTTTAAGTTCAAAGCTATTACACTCTGCAATTTTCATATATGTCTTCAGTTTAAAATTTTAAGAAATTCTATATTTTCTCAAATTAATAGGATTAAAAATATTTGTAATAACCAATATACTTTTGTTAAGGCTTTAGATAATTTAAAAAATATATTAAAAGATAACGGATATCCTGGTTATTTCCCAGAAGTTAATAAATTTCTTAAAAAACAGTTTTAAGAATCTCTGTTTATCTGGAGAATAGTTCGAATTCTTCTACATAGATGGCGCTAGGGGCTTGCTTCTTGATGTTATTGGCTTCACTTATTTAGAGCGTCTGTTTTTGAAAGAGGATGACTTTTTGGTTTGTCTCATTTTTGATTCTGTTGTACAGGTATCTGTCATGTTTTTTCTTTTTCCTTTTATCCTATTTTCAGAGGTTGGACAAAAATTCAGGCCACATAAAGGAATAATTTTGACTAATGGTCTTTAATTTATTCAGAAAATTTTTGTCCTGCTTTAGAGCTACAATGGCGTGTGGCCTCTGAGGAGAATCGCCATTTTGGTTCTTTTACAATTTTCTTCCATTTTGCTTTCATTCTAATTGTATTTTTCGTTCTTTTTTGTGTTTTATTTTAAGGTTTTATTAATGCCTATTTTTATAATTTTTAACTTATTTTTCGAAGTTTTAATTTTGTTTTTCGTGTATTCTATCAGAAGCAGCTGCATATACGCCTTTCTGTATAATGCAAAATAATTTTAATTAATTTTTAATTCAAGTTCTATTAATTTTTAATTTAATTTTCGTTATTTTATCAATTTTAAATGTAGTATTGAAGAGCTTGACTGTTTTTCTTGGTTGTTTCAGCTTCTGATTTGCATCAATTTGAGCTATTTATATAAAACCTGCTTTATTAAAAATTACAAAATTTATCTGCCCTGGCCCATAGACGCATCGTTGAATCTCTGCAAGAATAACGAGATTTCTTTATCTTTTTGTATGTACAAATAAAATAAATCTCAGTGGATTTTCAATTTGATTTACATTTTTCATTCCTCTTTCAATTTCTATCAAATTATTTCTTGTTTAGTTTATTTTCTAGCAATTTTTAGTAAATTGCACAGGGAGACACATCATTACACCGGCGCAAAGAATCTGGAAGTTTTTCAACAAACGCAAGAAAAGACTCTTCTAATCTTGACGGAAAAACAATTTTTTGTTTATCTTTCTTCACTTTTCATAGTAATAGAAAAAAGCATATTTTAAGAATTTAAATCTATGCTATTCGTTTTGGAAACGAAATATTTTTCTTTGTGGGGAAGAAATGTCTTCTGTTAGATTCAGTTCGTGTTTTCACGAATTAATTTCTTTTAAAGCCTGAAATACACTTTACTTTTCTAAATAAAATTACAATTTTGTATATCCGAATTCTCTGAATATACTTGATGAATTGGTTGGCCAAATGTGAGTTATAAGTTACGAATCATGATTTATAAACGAACATGATAATGATAAGTGTAACTAAAGTAATAAACACAATTATACAACTTGTATAATAAGTAATATATGCAGTGTAATTCACTAAACTTTCTTATATTAATACTAACTGATAACCAGGCGTTGATCGGGATACAAATATTTTCATAAGACCCCCACTCCGTTTCTTTTATTCCAAATAGTTTCACAAACGTTCCCCAATAAATGTAAATCTCCTTTGAAAATTTTCAAATCTAACATTTTTAACAGTATGGTTTGAATGAAAATAAGAAAAGTTTGGAATAAGAAAATTTAACACCGGAAACATAACTTTTGTTCTTGTGTGTATTTGAATAATAATGGGGAGAAAGAATATGGGAAAAATCGCCCAAATATACCACTTAAAATGAAATAAATAAAAATCTAATTTGAATTTTAAAAATATTTTACAGCGTTAGCTCCCTCTTGTTCGTATCTATCACTGTGCCAGATTTGGTCCCTGTAATCGGTCTGGACGTGCATAAAAAACAAAAACAAACGAACATAAATACTCATAAAAATTGCTATTATATAATATATATAAATAACAACAAATAGCAAAAAGGGTTTCGGAAAATCCTACTATGAACGCAATATAAATTATAAAGCAGAGTTAGAGACTGATGTCATAAATGTAAATCTTTGAGGAGAATTATGTTAAAAAAATAGATGTTCGGAAAAGACACTGAATAATTTCTTAGGTCGTTCTTGCACAAAAGGCTTCAAGGCCTGGGGTTTGGTTTTTATTAAGACCATAGGGCACTGTTTAAGTTGGTATTCACTTAAAAATACTATTGTGAAACTGGTTATGAATTAGTTTTAGCAATGACACGTTTTTAAATAAAATTTTCTGCACTGCTGATCATACATTTTTTAAGATAAGAACACAGTAAAAGATATTTTATTTGAAAGACAAATCATTCTTTCATGCAACTGCTAGTTTTAATTAACTCTGTGAAGAAAGTTATCTCAACTAATTAGTCTGTTTAACAAAAAAATATATTGGTTCTGTTGGATCTTTGCATAACTTATTTGTTCAAATTTTTTAAGAAAGACGATTAACAAGTAATTTTCAAACGATTTTTTAATCCTTCACTAAATTCAGTTATCATGAAATATTTAGTCATTGATTTCTCATAATCGGAAAAATTCGAGATAATTATTTTGCTTAAAAAATCAGCAGTTTTTGAACTCTTTTGTTCATAGTCAAAAGGAAAATAAGTTTTAAAATATTTTAACAAACATGTTACTATATGAAATAATTTGAAGAGACAATTCCCACGATTAAATGTTCTTCAATGCGCTATATTTAAGTTTCAGTTCATAATAAACGTATTAATTGATGCTTTATAAATATTCTTATAATGCATCTAGCAGGACTTGAACTAATTGAAAATTTTTCAGCTTTCCGTGAGGTTTTCACCGTTTTCCATGTTCAATTTAGAAGTAGATTGTTCAGATTCATGTGTAAATTTTCTTAAACATTCCTGGCTTAAGTATTCATATGATTGCAGAGCTTTTATTAAATGCGAGGGAGTGTGGTTTATTTAATTAAAAAGTTGATTTTTCGAACCTGAAATCTTTGAGATTAAATTAAATGGTTCTTAAAAGAGTTGGATGATCTGTTTCGAATTTCTTGCTTAATTTTGATATTGTATACAAAGTTAAGTTAACAGTGAGAGAGAGGATTTTAATTATCAAAAAATTCGATCAGCAGATTTTGATGAATTTCCACGTTTTAGACTAAATGTTCACCTAAGGGAAGTCAATATTATATCTTTTCTCAAATGTTCGTGAAGTAAAAAGCATACGTTTTAGGGTAGGCCGAAAAATTTTTTTTTTTCGAAAGGCTTTCAGCTCGCTGCGCGGAAGCTGCCACTCGGAACCTGTAGTTGAATGCATTTTTTGTAGATTTTCTTTTACAGCTTTGCGCTGTTTCAAGCAGCTTTGAATAAATAAATCTCTAATAAACAAGGCTGACAGACACTGATATGCCTCAACATAGCAGCAAGTTTATCCGTTTCGGAAACATAGTTTTAGAGATAACCAATTAATTATCCATTATACCTAGGGTTACCAGAATTTATAAATTGAAATCGAGGCACTCCGGAGTGTGCGGTTGAAGAGTCTTGGAGAGAGAGAGTCAAAGTATAGTAAAAATATCTGAATGCAGCCTACGATCCTGTTTGATAACACTAGCACAAAGTTTGAGCAAGTGAAAAATTTATTACGTCAGAATGAAAAGAATGTAAATTTTTATTAATGTTTGGCAATTAAAAATGATAGTAATAAAATACAGAAGTTAAACAAACAACATTTAATTTTCAGTTTGAGCTGGGCTCTGGATAAGGAGCTTCATCCACTTTCTCATCAACAATGGTTGTAAACGGTTTAAACAATGAATTTTCTTTCACTAGAAAATGAATGCAGCTTTTTCGAATACGTCCGTTTTTCTCAATTACGACCAAGTTTGTCTCTCGCCGCATTCACTGGCGTAAATCTGGACTGTCAGGACAAATTCCGGATGCATGATAACCCTTATTATACCTGAGTAATAGAGTGATCTAATTTCCTCTACACGTTTATTTACAAAAGATAGTTTTAAAACGCGCATCTCTTTACCACATTCTAAATAAAACCTCGCAGAAAAAACAGTCAATTTTTGTGACTTTTTTATACGTTAGATCCAACTGTTTGAACAGGAAGGTTGTGTAATGATGTGGCTTGCATTTTACCGCATATTATTTTCAATAATAATTATTTTTTTTAATATTAGTATTCATAAATTGATATTTTCTTCTCTCGGACTCTTTTTTAAACAATGAAGAACCTGATCTCAAAATGATATTATTAAACTTCGACACCCTTTGCACAGAGCTAAGATAGAATCAGTTTTTTTTTATTTCCCTTCAAAGAGATGTTTTAATAAGTCTGAATGAGTATATAAGAATACCGTCCAAGAAATTTACGAAATCAGATTTTAATAAAATCATATTTGGTTACATCACCATGGGGAATGTAAGAGTTAATATCATAAGGAGTATGTCGTCAACATTAGAGCAGTTAACCGCAGTGATTTGCATACTCTCTTCCATCATACTTTTCCCGAAATCCGCTAGTGGCTGCGGATGTGTAAAATTCAACTTGGTAGCACTTTTTAATGTGTCCAGAATTTTGTCGTCTTATTTGAGATGAAGTGAATTTGCTGACAAAAACCGTTGGATTCATGTTCTGTGATCCAGACCAGTTCATATCTGGTATGAGTGCAGTTCATATCTGGCAATTGTCTCTAGAATCTTGGTATGCAGGTTCGATTATAAGACGCGCTCCATACGAAATTTAACATATAGGACGACGTTATATGGTTGTAAAGCTCGCAGCTGATCTACACTAGTGGTCTAACGACCACCCCCTCCCTAAAAAAACAATATATTGCCATCCATAAACTGCATTGGTCTCTGAGAACAACCTGTTTGATATGAAATACCAATAGTAGGGGATTCGTCTGATCATATTACACATCAACAGCCACCCACAGTCAAGATCATATATAGTGTCCAGTTGCCTGTATTATTTTTGGGCTGCAAATATCCGAGGAAACTTACCTAAGTATAGTTCTGAATGATTCTATTTGATGCTGCTCCTTGCACTGAGTACACCAGGAAATAGACGACGGCAATAGTGCAGCATTGACCTGTAATATCAACTATTTTCTGCAATGGAAGGCTGGCCGTGATGGTCTGGTGGTAATGTCTTGACTTCGGAACCAAGATGGCCCAGGTTTGAAGCTCATTTCAGAAAATATCCCTGGCCTGGTAAATGTTAAATGCGACTTCGGAGGTGAAGCTATCTTCCACTGGTGTGGGGAGAATGTACGGAGAGAAATGTATTGAATCAGATGTCGTACTCGTCAGCTACCGAGAATTCGAAATTACGAGCCCCATCTGAAAATGAGAATATAATTATTAGTATGAGAATATAATTATTCTCATACTTAATTGTTTGCCTGAAAACGCCCGGTATTCTATAAAATGCCTAGGTTTTCTATAGATTGGAAGGTATTATATAGAACCGTCACAACAGATATAATAATTCGATAAATCGATGCGTATCGATATAGAAACAACACTCATTAAAAAATTTTGGTAAAACTGAATCAATACAGTAACTATTCAGATGATTATCTCTTATTGTCTGAAACAATAAAATATCTTGCTCACTGTATCAGAACAGAAAGAATAATAAAAATATTGTGATTGCTTTGGGTTTTTTTCAAACGCTGCGAAATCGATAACGTTATTTTGGGATTTGCAATGTTCTTATCAGCTCCCATTTGCGTGCGATTTGCGCTGGAACCTTACCAAGAATTATATCATTTCTAATACAGTAACGATAATTTTCTAATATCCCTGGTACAGTACAAAAGTCTCTTTATCACACCATTTTGAATCTATGTTTCACATTAGTCATTCATTCTTTGGTGATCTTGTTTAATAAATTTGAAAGAGCATTAACGCAACGAATTTCGTCTTATTGGATTCACACGAAATAGCAATAATAATACAAAAGTTGTGATTACTTTGCTTTTTCACACGCTGCAAAATTGATAGCATCATTTTTGAATTCATGAGACCGCATGATACTAACCAGATGTGAAAAAAATCAAGAAAAATTCGTAATTGGTTAAAAAATTAATTTTTTTCTTCCTCTTACAAATTTCAAAAAATTAAGGTATGTGGTGTTGCTTGTTAAGTGACGATTTTCCAAAATCCGTGAAAATCTAAAAGCAGAGCTAAAAAAACCCTGCTGCAGATTAAAGATGAAAACTGTTGTTAATCAAACTGAGTCATTCTTAAATAGTTTCTTAATGTGGCTTATTTTACCAATTCCCTCAGTCTCTCTTTTAACCTCGTATCATTGTACACTAACTTTTAACTCACTAACCGGGATATATGACCGCTGGATTGATAAATTTCAGTCCCGATAATGTAGTACAATATTTTTCTCTTAAACGCGTTGAAATAAAATAATATCCAATTCCTATTCTAAATTATTCCATTTAGGGAAATGAGCAGTGCTATTTATCTCTAAATGAAAAAGAACTCGGATTTTACAGGTAAATGTTTATTTTCAAGTGTGTTCCTTGAAACTAAATATTTTCTAATGTTCCGAATAGAGGATTCAATATAGAATAAAATTTCTAATATAATTTAAAATTTTTATAAGGCATATTATATTACATAATTTCGGAATATTTGTGCAATATTAGAGAGATTTAAAATCGTTGCCAAAAAATTTGAAATGTAACAGAGCTAGCAGGAAATATTTAGGGATACATTCAATGCATACAAACTTTTCAGTTCTTTATTTTCTTCTATGTTTTTGTTCAGAATCTTGGTGAACTCTCTTCTTTGAAAATGTGATTAATATCATTAGATTTTTCTTTTTTAGTACTTGTCATCCTTAGTTTACAGCACATTAGTAACTAATAGCCAAAAGGTAAAATGTAAAGAACTGCTTTATTAAAAAACCTCTTTCACAAATCTGAATTACGACTAATTTAAATCGATTTAACCAAATATGAAAATTTTATCAAAACCTGCATCTGTCAACAATATCATATTACCCGAATGCACTAACCATTCTAATTATGTGTGTAGCTTGTTAGTATAGGAACTGTGTCACATCGGAATAAATATTTCAATGTATCACGCTTAAATCATTTGACCCACTCATATGGAAAATCCTTCATAAAACTTATCCAATAATGACCATAGCTTGAATAAATTCTTTTATTTTATCCAGGTAAATTTCAAATTTAAACTTCCAGCGGGTGTGCATATGTGAAACACTAGCCCCTTCGGGACAAACGCCCGCTGAAGGAAGCGTGCCTACAGGACGGAAGCAGGCAAGCGCCGACGGTGCCCACCGGCCGGAGCATTTTATCCGCTAAGCCTAACACGCGTTAAATTTCGTAAAAAAAGCCCCTTTACATAGAAATGAAACCATTTTTAAATATGCGGTAAAAGATATCATAGTCTATTCATAATAAAAAAGTGCAATTAAAATACTTGATTTTTAATAATAAAAAATAAAAATATAGTGTATTTCACTATAATTGAAAGTACCTAAATTAACATTAGATTATTGATGCAAAATATGAAAACATAGAAAAAAATAAATATTTGCATTTAATATTATAAAATTCTTCAAGAAAATTTAATAATTAACACTTCAAAGCCTTATAAAAAATCTATTTTAGTACTCCACTGATATGACGGAATTGGTACCGATATATTAATACTATCCTCTTCTAAATGAACATCTGAATATTGAGAACTTTCTGAAGAACTCTAATAATTTATTGTTTTGTCATTATAATCGTAAAAATCCATAGAAGGGTCATTTAAAAATTTGCATATTCCTTCCTCGGAAAGATAACGCACTCTTTTACCCATAACACTTTCCCACACTTTCTAACACGTGTTTTTGTTTATATTCCCGAAAATCCAATAATTCTGATCCATTGATTCACAAACACGTGATCGACTACAATATGACCTCGGAGAAAGAAATATTAATGTACTGGACCAATCTTCTGAAAACAACACGGAATAGTAACGACATCTAATATAAAACATTTTGTTCCAAAAGCCCAACGCATATATGCAGCACTCGGCCCAGAGAGTCAATTTCGCAGTAAAGCACGGGCCAGAGGAGAATCTAGAGCAAACGCCCATATGCGGCACTCGTCCCGAAGGGGCTAGAGGAGAATTTCGTTTTATGTCTTTTTACAAGATGGTGTTGCTAAAGCATGACTTGGGCTATTCTTCCAGTTCCTTTCGACGAACTGTTAGTCATCGTTTGGAATTCGAGGCGTTAATAGGACTCTGCGAATTTGCTATTTGTATTTCACAGGTACGTACGACCATTACAATTAAATGAATATAAAACTGATTTCTTGCTTTTTATATCTAGATTTCAATTCTTTTTTTACTTCCATATTGTCTTTAGAGTTTTATATTATAAATATTTCAGTTGAAAACTTGGCAATATAAATTATTTTGTTTTCACGTCCTTTAGCCAATTCTTTAGTCATTTTATATTGTTTTTGTGTCTTATGTTTACATTATTTCCATTCTTTTTAAATAAATATTGTTTAAAACAATTGTACTTAATAATCCTTACATAATTACAAACTAATTTTAATACTTACCCTTTTTAAAATGATATTTTCAATAGGGTATCTAGGAAAAACGCTCGAGCTTTCATGTTTGTATAGAGAGAGAGAGCCTGCTGGAAGGTTAATAAATATAACTTATATAGTAATTTTATTTTTCTTTGTTCTTTTCCGTCATTCCTGCAGCTCTTTCAGTAAAATAGCGAAGACTAATGAGGAAGTTCGCCTGAAACAAGAGCCCCACAAGTGATTACTAACTAAGAAATCACCAAGAGACCTCTTTGGGAGACAGAATCAAAGATTCTTACGTCTATAAATGTATTCTAATAAGCATTCTTGCAGCGAGGTCTGTAATTTAATCCTTTCTCACTGTCTGATGACTGCATCGGGAAGCCACAATTAAGCCTTCTTCAGTTTATCGGAGTGTTCTAAATGCATACAAGGGTCGTTTCTTATGACACCATAACTAGTTACCATATATATATTAAGATAAACTCCCTCGATTTCATTGACACTTATTTGACAACTACTATTTCAACCGCTAATTATTCCAGACAACTAACAAATTTCAGTTCGTAAGATTCGGTACTTAATAATTATTCTACGGTGACTGCTTTCATGGTGGAAGAATCGAACATTAATAGCTGATTATAACTATATTAAAATATTCAGAAATCCACGGCATAATATGGGAGAAATTCACCCCATATAATGGCGGTAATCCTTCTATAAAGTATTACCATAGAAAGATACATTTGGAGTTCTTTGTTACAATTATTCTTTTTCGAAAGAAACAATTTTAGTTTGCTTATATTAACATCCCAATTTGAAACAACACGAGGGCTATTTCGGGTCGGACCTAGTAACTTTGTACCGTGGGCAGATGACGAGGACGACACCTGAGCAGGCACACCCTCTCCAGACTGCCGCACTACGCCAGCGAGAGGACGTTTGACACTACCTTACGTATGATTTAAAGTGCAACAGACACAATACACGACATATCTTCAGTGGAATGGTGCTTCGAACCTAGAACCCTCCGGCTCGGATGCTGATACCTTAAAAATAGGCCACCGCAGCCTGTTAGAAAGAAAAAGTTCAGGAGATGAAAGCTGAATTCGGTAAGCTTTGAAACAAATCACACAATATCATCGTGATTTGCGAAAGCGTTTTCACACACAAAAGAACATTCATTTCCATTGATTACACAGATAGGTAAATTATTTTAGTAAATTTTTTGAATTAAGAAATAACAGACGAGGTGTGAACGTATTTGATAACTAAGAAGTTATTAATTAGTGATTAAGAACGATTTTACAAATAACAATAAAGAATCTTAAGAAGTCATTTAGTTTCTTAAAGCTTCTCTCTCATATTTTGGTATATTTTTCACTTTAAATTAGTGATCACTATCTACTTTCACATTGCGGTTTATCCACACAGAATACCGAACTACTACCAAAAATTACTATAGCAGTTTTTCAAGACTTTTCCGCTAAAATAAATTTATGTATTGTAAATATTTTTAAAAAAATGCTAATGAAGTGATAAGCATTTCAAAAGGCAATAGCGATATTTACTAATTTTGTTTATTCTTTGAGGTAAGGCAATCTGCAATTGAATTTTTTGCCCCAGAAGCACGCAAAATATTCCGAAGAATCATTTAAAATCAAAGCTGTACCATAAATCGTTTCTAAGAAAGTGATGAAATCTAAGTTCTTCTAACGATTGTCATTCAGCTTCTAATTTTTACATTACTCCTCACGATTTGAGAGAAAATATTTTAAAATTTCTTATCTAGATCATGATATATTTTATTTCTTCTTTTTACAAATGGAATTTATTTGCACTTCAAAAAAAGAAGCATACAAAATTATTATCAAAAGTAAATATCTTCACAAATTGCTTTAGCTTTATAGTTACAGATTCCTGCATAAATTGACATAAATATTATTGCTATTAGTAATGGGAGTTGAATTATAGCTTTTCTGAGATATAGTTTTTCGTCAGAAACATTAGCATCATCAAACGACCTCATGTTTAATAAAAACTTTCTTTCCTTTTTTATAGTTATAGTTTAACGAAACGTGCTTACAAATTACATTCGTCATAAAAAATATTTAAATTACATTCATCATTTTGAATTGCGCATTTACCATATTTAAAAACAACCTTCAAACAAACTTTTGAAAAATATTTAAAACAGTCGTATGGGGAAAAATTATAATTGATTCTATCATTTCAGATGAAAATAAATTAAAATTAACTGAGTTATTATTACTTCTTTCGAAGTTCAACCTTACAAAAAATGAAAGATAGATAAAAAAAAAAGTCTTAATGTGAGACACAGAAAAACTTAAATTATACATCTGTATGCTTCACTTTTACTAATGAACGATGTCAAAACACCCGTTAAAAATGAATAGAGAGCCGTTAATTTATATGGTACTTTGATTGCAAGCGACACATTAAAACATCCGAGCAATCGCTCTGCTTTGATGGTATATGAAACTTACATCAGTTATCCCTTAAATAATTAAAATGAATTTCCTTACGGTATTGAATCTTTTCTGAATCGTATTAACGATATTTATTTAACTTTGTAGCTTTTCGACATTCATACAAAAAGGCTACACCAAATGTTTTATTTTGGTCATTATGTTGCATCTATTAATAATGTTGACGGAGTTATAGCTACTTCATGATTTCGGAATTTTTTCAAAAATTATGAAATAGCCAATTCTTTTTAGTTACAATGTTTTTCGTAAGCATAAAAATAGAAACTCAATTTTATAATGGTACATAAAAGAAGAATATATATATATTTTAATATTTTCTATTTTTAGTCGTTGATTTATAATTCATTATGACAAATATTATGGAATCGTAAAATCAATTTTTTCTTAAATTCACTACCAGGGGTAAGGAGTTAAATTTATCGACTAACTGTTAATGTATCTGACAACGTTCGGAGAGAAATTTTAGAAAAAGGCCTTTAATAAGCAATTTCAGTTCATTTTATGTGTCAATGCTTCTATAACTTCAGTCAGTTAATTTAGTGTCACTTGGGATGCAGTAAAATGGGACAATTTAGAAAAAAATTATGAAAATTCGAGCAAATTTCAAAACACTCTAGCAGAATACTCTATCCCAGGTACTCAGGCAGTGAGCTACGATTTGTATTTAAAGGAAAAGTAATGGCAAATTGAGTGTCCTAAATCTGTGAAATTTCACAAAATTCATAAGCGATATTAAACAGCTCTAAATCCTAAACAATTAATTTCAGAATTATGTCTCTAGTTCACTGCCTTTATGATACTTAAACCAGTACTTACTTACTTAACTTACTTTGAAACCAGTCGGATACCTGAAGGCAACATATATTCAAAATTTCAAATATATCTATCGTATTCTCTTGAGACATCATGATTTGAATATGAAACTCTTGACAGAACAATTTTTTTCACAAAACGCATTAATCCAGATAGCACGTACGTTAGCAGCAAGTTTGAATTTACTAGATATTACCTTGTCATAGAAAATTTGACGCGTCAAGCTTGAGGCGAAACTGTGGCAAACTAACAATGCAGAATCGCCACCCTCGCTTGCAGAACGAGTTTGCCACAAGTTCGCTGTGACAACTAGCGCCAATCCTCCTTGCAATGCAAGCTTACTGCACGTTTGCAAAACAAGCTTATTACAAAGATATAACACAATAAGAGATAATTATCCTTGTCTCTGTTTTAAAAAACATCTGATTTTTAATAGCATCTCCTAGACCGTCCTTCTTTTTATTAATTCAATAAATCAATGAAAATTTGTGAAAAAACTAACTTTTTTATAAAAAAAAAGAAACATTTTCAATCTTTTTACTAAATATAGAACTCTCACTTTAAAGAAAACTATATCGCCTTTTTCTTAATGTTGAAATTTTAACGTTTATAAACAAAATTAAACCTAAAAAACAGTCAATGTTTGTTGAAAAATAATAACTTACATTTCAAAATTAATTACTTTTGAATCCTAATTTCATAATTTATTCTACTAGCAAAACGTAGTTATTAGCGAAAATCGCTCTCTCTTTGATTTCAAGTCATGTTCTCGACACAAAATTTAGAAAATTAATGAAATCAAGAAAAGAGTTTAAAATAAATCGTATACGAATCGAATCGAACGATGTATTAGAGAAATCTATCTTCTCCTCTCAGAGTTTATCTGGCAGAGTGGTTAGAGCGTCCGCTTAGCAAGAGCTATGACGCGAGTTCTAATCCGAGCTTTTGTTCCTACTCTGTTTTTGCTCTAGTTTGCAATGAATTTGACGTGCAAGCTTGCTGCAAGTTCGTCGCATGGTGACTTCGAAGCTGACGTTAACGTGCTGCAAGCTTGTTTCAAGCTTGCACTCTTTTCATGTCAAATTTGCTGAAAGCTTGCAGATTTTGCAGAGCAAGCTTGCTGCAACTTTGCTGCAAATTAAAATTGCTCTCTGGGAAGTATTAATTTATTTTTCATTAAAATTATATTTATTTATCTTCCTGTAAAATTCACCACAATTATAGATTATACTTTCTTTACTCACAATCTTACCACTTTTTTTCTTTCTGACAGCCCGTATTTTTTTTCCTAATATTTTTTGAACCTGGCAGAGGCTGTCTCTTCGAAGTAACGATTAGTTTGGTATTTAGGTTAAGATATTGTTTCAATGTATATTTTGCTCAGTAACTATTCCCAGTTCATTAAATACTCCTAGAAGACCATAAAATCCATCATAAACGGTAATACAGGTATCTATGGCAGAAAGGGTTCAGTTTGTAGCTCAACAAATGTGCTTTTTGGTAATATTATCCCCAGGAAACTATAAAACACAAAAATTTATTCAAGTTGGAATGGCTTGCAGATAGAGTGCAGTTAAACTTCGATTAACCATCACCGTCCGGAACAATGCTGCGTCGGGTAACCAAATAGAAGAATAACAGAAATCTCAAAACACGAGAGTCGTTTTCTTCAACCTCCGATGAAACATTGAAAAAGAGAAGAGTAGAGAACAAAATGAATTTATTGCCAAAAGTTATGTTCAGACATGGTTAATTTTTGACATAACCGCCGTAAAGATTCAGGCATTTTTTATATCGGTGGGCCATGTTTCAAATCCCATTTTCGAAGAACGTTGTCGCCAGTGATCCGAGATGAGGAAATTCAAAGCAACGTTCAGACAGACAATATTACTAGGAGCTTTGACATCCTATCCAGTTCTTGAATGAAAATGACCTTTGTACACATGTATTTACGTGACTTCACTGCTGGTTTTGGACGAAAATGAAATGTAATCCTTTAAAAATGAATAATACATACATATTGTATTTAATTTTATAAAACGATTCATATAAACTTTAATATAATCGTAATAATGTACAGAAATATATTGCAATACTCTAAACCTGCATTTTTAGACGATGACGGATAACAGGAACTGAAAGTTAAATGAATGAAAGTTAATCGAAATTTAACTGTATATAATAAGTTGAAATAAGTAAATTAATTTATAAATCAGAGTCATTGAATTTGATAAAACGATGGAAAATAGCTAACTTTCCGTTTCGTTTTCAGATAGTGTTTCATAATAAACTCGATATCCTAATTTTTATTTATCGAAGGAATAAAATAAACACAGATTTCGAAATCTAAATGAATGGGCTTAAAAGTGAAACGAAAAAATTGAAAATGTTGACCTAAACTTTTTTTCAGACGAAGTATCATTATCCTTAGCTCTGGAAATATTAAAATAGTGATTGTCATCGAGATGACATACTGCGCAAAATGTCCAAACTCTAGCATAGCAGGAAGTAAGTAAAAAAACGTTTACAAAATTGAATCTTTAATAAAAGCAAATCAAGTTAAATAAAAGTGTATGAAAATTCTTTTGAAATGCTGAAAAGAAGCAATTAACACAGACCTGGTTTTAATCAGTTCTTGCCTTAATGCGCTCATTAATAAATCTGTTGAAATCTAGAAGCTCACTCATTTTATTGAATATTGATTTATAAAAATTAATAAAATTTTCTCCATATTTAAGGAGAGATTTTTAATTGAATATTGCATAAAAATTTCTCTGACATTGACGGAGAATTTTGATATTTTTGTTGATTTGAAATGCATAACTTCAATGTAGCAGTGCAAAAATATGCATAAAATAATAGTTACAGAAAGCCCTCCCCCCAAAGTTATTAAATCACTTTCAACAAATGTTTCTTAGGAAAGCATTTGGAATTATAGACAAGAATTTCAAACTGACTCAACATTTCTGTTCCTAGTTCAAAAGTCAGACATGTCGAAAGCAATGATTCTCCAAAACATGAGGACAGACAGACAACAAGCCTTCTCAAACAAAATCGAAACTTTACTGCGTATACTTTTGAAGATATTTGCTTCAACAGACATGGTTTTAAAGAAGTATAATAAATCCAATGTTGCAATTTCTAGCATCTAATAACGAGCCAATTAATAATTTCTAGCAGTTAGTTACATTATTTGTACAGCTCCAGCTAGGTTTGAATGAAATTTTAATTAATATGCTCTTGGAGATCATGATCCAAACTTTTCAGAATTACGTTTACAGATATCAGTTCTAACATAATTAAAAATAAATCAACACTCAATACGCATATACACTCTTGAATTTAGGAATGGAAACGTTTTCCGGAACTCATATATGTTTCTAATTTCAAAATATGTTGTAAATATTATTAACTTTCTTACAGTAATTCGAATTCTTCATAAATTTCCTAAGCCAAAATCTCTCTTTCATTCACAGAAATCTGAATCTTCTATAGTATTTTCCATACAATAAAATTAAAAAGTCACCTGTCTGAAATTAAATAAGCGCTTCTTTTCATAAAACAGAATGCAGATAGCCAATGCAATTTAAACTAAGATACCTACTTTTAAAAAGTTGTGCTATGTAGCATATATGTCAGTCATAAGTATTGTTTTCTTGAATTTTTAAATGACACTTTGTTAACTTTTGTCAAATAAAAAATGCTGAACTTATAAATTTGTTAGTTGAGGTTAGTTCAGATTAACTTACATCAAATGTAACAAAAGAATACAAAATCTCAAAAGATGCTGACTAACATAGATACTCTTAAAATTTTGACTGTTTATTCAGAGATATCCTCTATTCAAACATTTCTCCTCTTCAACAAACAACTAATAATCGAAGCGCGTAGCTTTCGAACTTCAACAGTTTTTAGTTGTTTCAAACATCACAACGCCGATTGTATCCTCACATTCCCCTCTTCACAATCGGATATATGCAAAATCTTCTTTTTTGGTGGGATGTAAGCAAACACTTTGAATTGAAGAGGCAATAGTTGATATAATCTAATTAATCATTTGGATTCAAACTTTGTGATGGAGTTTATACCAAACGTATAACGTAATCATAATTTAATGAAATTCAAGACCAGGAGTGAAGAGTTACACGCGAAGCGGCGCGTCTTAGTAGAAAAAGTTTATATGTTTAAAAAAGAATGTTAAAAGTTCGCAGACCTTAAATACTAGGGAAAAAGGGACTCCCCGCAGAATTTCGTGACTCTGGTTAAAGTAGAAAAGCGGATCTCCAAGATTGAAGTAGAAGTAGTTAAAAATGAAGCTGCACTAAAAAGAAGTTATTTAAAGAAGAATAAAAAGATAAATCACATTATATATATACCATATTATTTCAATCTGGAGAGCCTCTAACTTGAATCACACACCTTGTCAGTCAGAATATCAATTTCCACTGCTTTAACTAAAAGCGTCTTCTTCCTCGGTAGTATAGTGGTCAGTATCCCCGCCTGTCACGCGGGAGACCGGGGTTCGATTCCCCGCCTTGGGAGGGACCCTTCGTCTGCCCATCAAACCGTTCAGTGAGCGGTCTGGTTACGGGTACGGAGGTAAGAGACGGCGTTCTGTTCTGCTTTAACTAAAAAGCTCTAACCAATATACAGGGTGTCCCCAAAAAATGGAACAAGCGTTTATTTCCTTAAATATTGATCCTAGACATATACTTTCAATTACAAAGTTTCATTAAATATGGTGTGAATTTGTAAGAAAGCACTTTGACTTCTAAGGAGATTGATAATAAAAATTAAATTTTTATACAGCCCCGTTGTGCAAAACTGCCAATTAGTAAAATGATTCTTTTACATTCATCTATTCGCATACAAAGTTGCACGCTTCTATCTGCAAAACTTACAGAGATATAAGAAAACAAATTTATTGACTTAAACCACTTTTTCATGCCTCTCACTGCTGTTTGATCCAGTCTTTCGATGTACTTTTCAGGGATAATATACATATTTCAATACGTTATTAAAAGCACTGAATAAGGAAATAACAACGCATTTGTTAATTCTTGTTAAACCTAAAAAATAGTCAAATAATACATAAATTGAAGTATTTACAAACATAAATAATCTTGTGAACCTTCGAAAAATATACAAAGCAGTGATTGCTTATCTGTTCAGAAACAAGCGATGCTATAAAAATATTACTATAACATAATTCAAATAAAATTTTCAAAAACAGTTTAACCTCCAAATGGTCCAGACTTGTAGTTGAAACTATCTGAATTGTTTTTTAGAAAATCACCGTCGTACCTTTTTCCGGTGAGTGAACTTTTAACAACAGAAAAGATTACGTAGTAACCAGTCAAATTCCTGTAGAGGCAATATGAATGTGAACACGAAACCTAAAAGCAGCCAATGAAAGAGAAATCCAAGAAAAGCAGATGAAGGGTTCCAAGGTGAAATTTCGGTGAATTTGAAGGGGCAAAAATAATTTTAGTGGGCCTAGCATCGAACAGAAGCATCCAAAAATCCAGTTCTAGCTAAGTTCAAAGACAGAAAGAATAGCTATTTACCTTTGACAATTATGTCACTTAGTTGTACCTACTGAGCGAATTTCTGTGCTTTCCAAAATTATTTGGTTTGCTGCCCCACCCTCTGTCCCCTTTTGTTTCTTGTATATTATCCCAGATTTTTAGATTTGCATTTTTGTAAACTTTTTCATCTCTCTGCCTTCGCCTTTATTTGCTAGACAGTTTAGGAGCGTCTTCCGATGTCTCTTCCACTTCATGTCCGCTACACTGTTTAAATAACCAAATAGTTATAGTCGTAGGGGCATGAAGTGGTGTTCTGTTCTGTTCTGACACCACCCTATATCTGTCTTAATTTTTCATTCGTTTTCTGTTTTCTTTTCTCGTTTTTTCCATAGATATTCGAACTCTGAGAGTGGAGAAGTAAGCGAATGAGAAAAAAAAATGAAAATTTAAAATATTTGTTGTGAATTCTGCAATCCTAAAGGACGAATCACCACTGCCTTTAGGTAAAACTTAATAATACTCACAACGCTAAAAGCAAATAATTTAATATTTTTGTTCTATATTAGGCCATTTTCCTGTTATGTCTTAAATTTTATTTTCTCGAGTTGTCCTTCCATTCTTTATCAAGTCCATAGTTGCAATTATCTGCCAATGAAATTGAGTAACAGCATGCGCCATTAGAAAATTTTTTCCAATCTATGATGATTGAATGATACATCATTAGAAAAATAATGGTATTTCGCAGTTTTCTACGCTGATTAAATTTAAATATCTTTAATAAATATCTCCATATAAATTCGTGAGCAGCCCTTTCAAATTTAAAAATCAATTTATCTCTGCATTTTTGCAGATAAATGCATGAAACTTAATTTATACATAGATGAGTGTAAGAGGAACATTTTACTCAGTGACTTCTTTGCTCTATGGGGAACGTATAAAAAGAGGCTTTATGGAGAACGTATAAATCCAAAATAAACAAACCAGGAAATTCACCCATAGGCAAGATGTCAAATAAATGTCCATAGTCTTACTTGTGAAGCCCACTGACGCCATTCTAAGTACCAGCCGTTCTGTTTTGAAACTGTAATGGCACCATATGTCTCTGCTACTTTAATATCTTTATCTCTTTAATAAAATATTAAATTAAACGAGTAAAGCTCCTTTTTCTGTCATTAAGAACGGATTTTTATCCTAATTAGCTCATTTTCTACATAAGAATAAACCTTATCTCTATCTAATACCACCCTTCTTCATTTGTTGCAAGAGTTTGTAAACATTTTCTGTCTTGATCTGCAATTTGAGTTCAAAAGTTAGATGGCTTTATAATAAGTTTTGCTCTTCTATGGTTAATGGAACTTCCAATAACAATTTCGATAAAATTTCTTATAGAACATGCTGTATCTATAAAAAGACACTTATCAATATTAAGTAGTCATCGAGGACTAAGATGTACAAACTAATGACCTTCTACCCGTCGCTATTCAAAATTTATAATGCATTTAATGAAATCAAAAGCTATTTATTAATTATGCTCTGCCAGATATAATTTTATGTCGGGCGCAATACAAATGGTCAAAACGTATCATGCATTTAATGAAATAAAAAGCTATTTATTTGTTGAGCTCTGTCATGTTTAATTTTCGGTCGGACGCAATAGAAATGCTAATACATTTGGACGCAACTCAATTGTGAGATTAAGAGTTAAATTTTTGCTTAGGTTTATAGGAAAGCTTAGCAAACTGAATTATTAGGCCATACAAAGCTATATTTGCGGCTTTAAATAACTTTTTGTATTTTCTTGCAATTTAAACTAACAAAATGTCCACGAATTAAGTAGGGAGTTGATGTTTGTTTTCCCATAAAGTTCCTTAGCAATGGCAACTGTTGTCATTTAGAGATTGATATAATTCGATATTTTTGAAAGAATATATTGGAAATAACGATAAATATCATTGAATTACGAGCTAGGACGAAATTTACAAGTATACAAAATTTTACAAGTATATAACAAAGAACTATTGAGGAAAACTTGGGAAATAATAAATACAAACGTAATCGGGAGCAACTCAGCTACCAAATTAACCAGCCCCTTACAAACATAAAAAAAGCACTAGAGAGAAGTGGTAGGGAGCTAGGAAGCTCCTAGATGTTCTACACTTTTCTTGGTGAAGCCCGCACTTAAGCACAGAAAAAATATGTGTGCTTCATTTCACAGATTAGATGTGCCAGACAGAAGGTTAAGATGTTTGTCTGTATTTTCATAAAATTAAAAAAATGTTGAAATTTAAAATCGAAGAAAAAGTAGGGGAACTCTTAAATTTAAAGATCTGGTTTTTCGCATACTCTTAGAAACTTCTATGATGTGAAGAAGATGTAGTAAAGAAAAATATATTTGCTATGTTTATATTTGAATGCTTGGCGTGTGTTTCAACTGTCATCGCCACATTTACTGAATTCAGGTAGCATCAGACAGAAAGAATAGATTAAGAAACTTCATATGAAGCTTATATCACTTCAGAGCATTATGATAATTCATTGATGATTAATAATTTATTGCTATTTTTCAATTAAAAGCAAACAGCTTTTGCTTCTGAAAACATCTCCAAAAACTTGAATTGAACTTTGAATTAGGGTTCGATTTTATTAGATTGCGTTTTATACTGATTAACACACTAAATAAACAATTTTCTAAAATTTGTCAACTCCTCTTTCTAGAAAAGAATCCTTTGTTTAAAATTATGCTGCATTATTTTCACTTAATAAATCAAAATAAATAAATTTGGGATAAATGATTAAAACTAAACAAACTGTTCATGTTTACTTCACCTCGTTTTTGAATCTCTATAAATAGTAAATGTTAGCCAAATTTGAAAAATTAAAGAAAAAATCACAGCACATCAGATCAAGGACTTCCATTGCAAGCAAGTTGTAGTAAAGTCTTCAATTGAATTCTCTGAATTTCAAGTAGATAGAAATTTTGCGAAAGAACCAGTCACATATTTTTTCATCTTTGATTAGCATTTCAAATATGAGACTATAGTTGTGACGAACGCAATATAATCAATATGCAATCTGAAATAGAAATAATAGTTTTGCATTTCTTTCTTTAAAAAATACATAAATAATATATAAATAATAATTATACGTAATAAATAAAAGATTTTCCAACTGAAATTAGATTAACTCCATTTTTATCTTTGTTTCCGCCAATTATTTGGTCTTTATGCTAACAAAAAAAATTTTTAAATAAATCAAAGAGTTAATAATTTCAAAAAATTGTATACACCAATACTAAATAATTCAAGTCTTTGTATATCCAGAAATAATTAAACAAAATGTCTAAGAAAAATACTTGGAAAACAAAATTAAATGGCTTCATGGCCAATACATTTTACAATCATAGAGGCAACAATTTCATCGGGATTTAATGTAGAAGTAACCAATGTTCTCTTGAAAAATATTTGGCGAGTTATGTTCAGTAGAGAATGAAACTTTTTTCCTTCTGTTCATTCTATATTCAATCAAAGAAATTTCAAGAGTTTGCAATAGAAATACAAAGTGTAATTCATAAAAGAAATCCGATTTCCTATTCATTCATGACCATTTTCAAAAAATTTAGAGAATAAAATTTTTTAAATTAGGAGCAAGACCAACGAAAACATATTTTTACAATAAATTGTAGACATTTGCTCGAAATTAATGGGCACTATTTTCTGGAACATTTTCAGGGAAATTCCTTGTCGGGAAATATGAAAGTCATTTTTAAAAGTATTTTTAGTAAAATTCATTGCTTACGAAATTCATAACTTTAAGTTTCTTATTCTATTGTTGAAATTAATTCTATTTCAAAGGATTATGTTAAGATTTTCTATACATGCTTTTTCTGTTACAAAAATTTTTGAATTTTGCCTCAGGCTATGAATTTTTTCTCAATAAAGAGATAAATGAATTTATAAGAAACGAAATAATTAGCCATTTTGACTGTCAAGTAGTTTTGTGGAAGTATTTATTTTATGTATTTCAATGAAATCTATATATCAATCTCAAAGGATTTAAGCATGATCAGATAAACATAATGTTTACCTGACATTCGTAGATTCTCTGAGATTGATATAAAGACTTCATAATTTATATTCATTGCTAATTTATCATTTTATTTTCATTGCTCCTTCGGCATTCATCTGTATAGCTGAAATTTGGTCATCCTTCAAAAATTGCCGCACCCTGACTGGGTTCTGTTTCGAGTCCCCTTCTACTCATCTGCCCTTGCACCATCAGGCAACAATATGTTTCAATTTCTTCGAAACTCCTTGAATGGTATAACGTTCAATGCAGATAGAAATCTCAATCAACACCTTGTTTAATTTTTTGATGATAAAGGTGCGAACTGTAATGAATGAGGAATTATGGTGCTGTCTGAAAGATGGCAAAAGGTTATCGAACCAAATGGACCTTGAAATGATTTTTTCTAATAACTCCATAAATGGTTTATCTGATTAACTGCAAATTAAAAAAATGTAGTTTTTTTTCTATGGCGATTAAGACATTTTTCAGGAGGCACTTCCTTTCAGAAAAAAAATTAAATATGCAGGGTGCTCACTATAATAAGGGCCACCCCATCTTAATTCCAGAACGACGGCAATTATAGTCATGAAAGTAGTGTCTAGATATAGTAAAACGTCTATGCGCTAGGCGATGAGACCCCATATATCGGCACCTGGTGGCAAACCCCGGAGTTAACGTTCCTATCTCGGAAACGATAAAAAATAGTGGAGTAATGTCAATTACAAAGTTGTAAAGCGTTATTGATTTAGTAGAAAAAGACGCCTCTTGCATATTAATACTAAGAACAGAACGCTCGAAATGCACATTTGATTAATCTCGATTTCCGAAACTGTGACGTCACAAAACGATTTACAAAGAGAAAAACCAAGTAGTTATCACAAGATACTTTAATTTTCGGTGCTCCCCGTCATCTACAATACAGATATAAGCCCTTGTTTGAATTTCACGGTGCATACGTTTTCGCATATAGTTGCGTACGCTAGCACAAGCATCAGTAATACGTCATCGAAAGTTCTGCAATGTTGACGGTAAGGTCACGTACACCTGCTGTTTGAATTATTCCTACAGGAAAAAAATATGATTTCAGTGTTTGGTCCGAAAAATATATATATATATATATATATATATATATATATATATATATATATATATATATTTCTTTTAATAATATTTCGTTATATTATAAATATATATATATATATATATAAATTGATTTTGTTTTTAAAACTTTATTTTATGTCATTATGGGCTTTTTTATTTTGTTTAAGTCATTATAACACGGGCAACGCCGTGCGCTTACTGCTGATAAATAAATAAAAACAATCTTTCTGATTTAGCTATTAAAACAAATATTTTTGGCAGAAGGTTTTAAGAATCATGCAGAGACATCGAATCCATTTTAGGTAAACAACCATCAACTCAAAGTCTCAAAAGCTTATCGTCTTAAGAAAATAATGAAACTAAGAGAAAAAGCTTATGTTCTTGCCTCCTTAGTGAAATTTCTTCGTTAAACATTTCTCTTGAAGACTACTTAATAAAGCAGGCACTGAAAGCGATCGGAACTTCATTCATTACCCATTAGATCTTACTGAATATGCAGAAGGAAAAGGTAAAGCAACAACAAACATACAAATCGAAGAATGGTGAAAGGAATGCAACTCCGAGAATTCCTCCAGGAAGCAAAAGAGGCACGATGGTCCTGGATAATAATTAATGTGCATTAAGTAACGTCTTTGCTAACTACAGTAACGAAAGTATTGCACGGTGGAGATCTTAAGTAGGCTGATAAATGTATTTTGTTCTCTGAAAACATCTACTGTAACTCTGTTAATGTAATTAGACAGCGTTGTTGTCGCATTTATTCTCAACTGTATTTATCAGGCGTATCTTTATTTAAAAGTTACGATTAAAGTACTACGCTATCGTTACGATCCAATGTAATCAATTATCCTGAGAATGACTTCGTACGAGCAAAAAAAATTATTGCAAAAAAAATTAATGAAAGGAATCAAAATCTAATTGTTAGATATATTTATCCTGGACAACAGCGGCAGTTTTAACCTGGACAGTTTTAATATTTTGACCGCTCTGAAAACCATATTCTGTATTAAAAAACTACTTTAATTTGAACATAACTTACTTAATTCACTTAGCGACCGGGGGCAAGGAGTATGGATTGGACGTCTTATGAGGCGTGAGGGAAACAAAAGATTAGTGCATTTGTATCACCTTTTAAACCAAAATTTGATGGGGAGGCCGAAAAAGATACCATGCCAGGAGCCATTTGTACTTTTTAAGCCCCTCAGGGCAAAAAATTGTACTATTCCCCGGACGCCACTTACATTTGCTACACCACAGCTGGACAAGCAACTAAAGCATGAATATTTACATAAATAAAATTGACCTATTCAGAATTGTCTATAGCCGTAATTATTCATCAGAATGAAATTTCGAGCACTTTCTTCATGAAGGAATTAGGAAGACATTTGGAAATATGGCACAAATATTGCGCCAGAGGACGAGTTATGGTAAAATGCAGCATTCATGAAAATTTCAGCGACTCTTTGACGTGACTTCTATCTCTCGATGAAATGGTGATATTTAAATAGTCACAATATGCTGTTTTCGATTGGATGGTTTTATCCCTCCAATCATGACGTATATATATAAGATCACGCTTTCCTGGGAAAATTGCTTCTTTTTTCAGTCGCAATAACTTCCATCCTCAAACGGTCGCAATGTATCTCGCGGATATAAAATCTCTTCCACAGTATGATCATCTGGGTTATTATTTTATTTATTATTGGGCAAGAGATATATCTCCTGCACTACAAATGTACAGTACGAGGCTTTTAGAGATAAGTATACAAAACAATTCAGTCAGTGAACAAAACAATTCTTTACAGTAAAAAAAACAAAAAAATACTAAGTAATGAAAATATACAAAAAGTGCAAAAATTAAATGAAGAAGAAACAAAGAGAAAATAGTAATAATAATAATAATAAAATGAAGCAAAATTGAAAGCCAAATTTTCCGAAATCAAAGAATTACTATCTTACAAAAGTATACAAGAAAATAAGGTACAAAATATTATAAGAAAAGGATTGAAAATATACAAAAATGGGTTAATAGAGAAAGGAAAAATATAAAATAAAAATAATTATAAAAATAAAAAGTGGGGATATATTAACAATCAAACGAGGGAAATGAAGGGAAAGAGAAAAAAAATATCGCAATAGCATTGAGCAAAGCGGTCTTCCATTTCGTGTGTTTGATAATTTCCGTATATAACTATAATAATTTATCCTAAAGATAATGTAAATGAGTATTCTGCACGAGAACTTCAAATTGTAATGCTTTAGAAAAAGATAGCAGATGCAGCTTGCATGGGTGTATGATATATATTGCACCTAATAGAGGGTTAAATAGCAATTCATCTCAGGGTCTTCGGAGATTTAAAGTTTCGACAAGCTCCGTTGGTGTTCCAAACGAATTTCGGAAAATGGTCAATAATACCGGGGAAATTGAATGCATTTGTATTCTTGCTGGAAGCGAAATAAAGTAAATTTCGTCATTAATAATTGTTCTTGTGCTACTGATCATGGAAGGGATATTTCTTCAATCTTCATTAAAAAGCAGAGCATTAACTACATTTTAACAACGTTATCAGTAATTGATTCCCCTTATTTTATAACATACTCCCTAGTATCCTTTCTTCGTTGTAAAATCTATCTGGATTTGCCTTGAAACACTCCACTGATTGACGAAGCACATTTCATCTTGATGGTCTAGTAAACAACTGACGCATCGATGGTGAAGAAAGCTTTCTTTCGCTTTTTTAAAGCCCTTTCCACTTTCAGAAGCTTCAGTATGGTGTAGATTATTACATCATATACCGAGAAATCCAATGACTAGATCCTTAACTTGATAGCTTTAAGTATCGCTGGTATAAAAAGCCTAAGGAGAACAATTTTCACACAGGGTATAACTGTTGTTATGTATTCTCTCTATTCCTTCATTTAAGTAATTTAAAACGTAGATTTTTGCTTAATATTTTTATCTGATATTTGATTTCAAGAATTTTATGACTAATCGTTCGAATTAATTGCAGAAGATTTCAGAAAATCAAGCATAGCAGAAACAATACATTAAATATCAGAACCGACAACAGGGTTTTCCAAAATGTTCCAGAAATAGCAAATCCAAAAAACACGTACTATACGGAAATATTCGCTAAGGCAAAACTCTTTCGCAACGATATCCACAATTTTTTCTTTTAAACCTTTACAAGCAGGTCAGTGATTAATTTTAGAAACATAAAGTTAAAATCAATCGATATTAACAATATTAATTACGATATTGTTTACCTGTGCCTGTCAGGCGCATTGCGCCCGAACTCGCCGGTGCGAACATTTCTCACGAAGGAGGGTTAACTCTAATAAAGAACATAAGTGTAGCCTACAAAGAGAGTTATGCAATCCTTTCACCCTCAAAGCATTTATCAGATCTATATATTGTAATTAGATACAAAATAGTAATAGTTGTTCATGGCTAAGTCGAAAAAATAATTATCCGAAACGGCTCCCCCACCCCCTTTTAGTTCGGTTAACAGGGGCTGTATTGTATCTCCAAATTTTTAGAGAAAGTAGATGTTTAAATTTCAGATTGCAGAAAAAATTATTTGAACTTTTCTGAAATAAAATGTCGACTTCACTACATTTTCTGTTGTTGAAGAAAACGAACGCTATTTAAAACGCAACGGAAATAAGAATATAGTCTTTCAAATAATTATTTAACTAAAATTGCAACTTTAAAAGCATTGAAGACTTTACAGTTGAATAATTACATCTGCAATATACGAAAGCTACAGAAAATATTTCTGCAAATAGCTTCAAATTTTGCAGTTATTCATTAAATTAAAGAATTATATATTTAATAGTTTAATAAAGTAAAGTTCCAATTCATCGATTTGAAATGTTTATGACTTTAAACCGCTTCTCTCACAATTTGTAGAAAACAACCTTTATCGTTAAAAGTCCGATATTAAATTTCTTTAAAGCTTAATCCTTCTTACGACAACCATTTATCAAGAAAGAAAAAAAAATTATGTTATTGGAATCGAATAGAATGTAATCATCGAAATCAAAAATAAAACGGAAGTCAATTTTGCGAACCTGTTTCAGTCAAGTACTCAGTTCTGTTTCCTGAGCATTAGCAGTGAAAACGGTAGTTATATACACTATATGCCCAAAAGTATCCGGACACTTGCAGATTTTCACATTTTTTAGAATTTCTCCGGAATGGTTTAACTGACTGCCTTTAAACTTCGGACATGCAAAGAATAGACAATAACTCACATTTTACATTGAAGATTTGGTCCTGAGGGCAATTAGGGACCGTCTACAAACTGATGAAGACAAAAACGTGTTTGGCCCACCCCGCTTCACAAAATACTGATAACAATATAAAACTTTCACAAATGGTGATGTATAATGTGCATAATATTTACAGGAATTTTCGTAAACTCAGAACAAATACTTGGGAAGATATAAAGGTTTTCTTAAAAAATCTCAAATTTTCCCACCTGTTTTTTGCTTATAACATGCAGAGTTTTCTGTTATATTATACGAAACTTACAGAAAAGATGGCAATATGTTAGAAAAGCATTTTGTAAAAATTTGGAAAAGAATGTTTGAATATTACAGGAATTATAAGCATGTTTAGTAAATAATGTTTTACTGCGCATGCGCGAAACATAGTGTAATTTTTCTTTCACAACTTTAAAGCCAGATATATAGCGCAACTTATATAAAAATATTCTGTTCAATATCATTAGTATTCAGAAAGATATCGGCATTACAACGAGCGGAATTTTAGCTCCTGTCGAAGAGAAGCTAAAAGATGAGGGGTTCTACACAAATTGATATTTTTTAAACTTATATCTTTAAATAGTTATATTGGATTGTATAGTGGTTAGAATTTGCTGAATACCCATGAACACATCTAATATTCGTAACGAATAAAAAATATATATGTAGAATTATTAAAATATTTTAAGAAAAGAAATTAATTAGATAAAAAAAAATCGTCTCGCCATAAAAGAAATATATTTAAAAATATCGTTTGGCCGTAAAATTGTACTATGTAACTTGTTAATAATCATGTAAATAATATAATTAAAGTAATAAAATTTTTGTTATTTATAGTGCCTAATTAGCTGGAATTTAAGTTATGCACGTAATTGATAAGTCTTCATGGGTATTCAGCAAATTCTAACCACTGTACAATTCAATATAACTATTTAAAGATATAAGTTTAAAAAAATATCAATTTGTGTAGAACCCCTCATCTTTTAGCTTCTCTTCGACAGGAGCTAAAATTCCGCTCGTTGTAATGCCGATATCTTTCTGAATACTAATGATATTGAACTGAATATTTTTATATAAGTTGCGCTATATATCTGGCTTTAAAGTTGTGAAAGAAAAATTACACTATGTTTCGCGCATGCGCAGTAAAACATTATTTACTAAACATGCTTATAATTCCTGTAATATTCAAACATTCTTTTCCAAATTTTTACAAAATGCTTTTCTAACATATTGCCATCTTTTCTGTAAGTTTCGTATAATATAACAGAAAACTCTGCATGTTATAAGCAAAAAACAGGTGGGAAAATTTGAGATTTTTTAAGAAAACCTTTATATCTTCCCAAGTATTTGTTCTGAGTTTACGAAAATTCCTGTAAATATTATGCACATTATACATCACCATTTGTGAAAGTTTTATATTGTTATCAGTATTTTGTGAAGCGGGGTGGGCCAAACACGTTTTTGTCTTCATCAGTTTGTAGACGGTCCCTAATTGCCCTCAGGACCAAATCTTCAATGTAAAATGTGAGTTATTGTCTATTCTTTGCATGTCCGAAGTTTAAAGGCAGTCAGTTAAACCATTCCGGAGAAATTTTAAAAAATGTGAAAATCTGCAAGTGTCCGGATACTTTTGGGCATATAGTGTATCTCACAAAAAAATATATAACACTGCCAATATTGCCGCGAGATGTTTTATCAGCAAGCTGCCAGGTAGTCAATATTTCTATTGCGAACGTCCATTTATTAGATGAATTAATGAAAAATAGAAGAGACTCTGTGATATTTCTTCTTCATCTTTTTATCCCCATAATACTCTTTATAAAATAAATTTTGAATTCATGATACTGGAATTTCAAATTTCCCATTTTTGCTGATGTTGTTTTAGCTGAACTTAAATGAAATTTCTATTTTTATTTAAAGCACTACAATAGTTTCTATATTCTGATGCTTTTAGATAATTTAAGCTTAACATACGGCAAGAATCAGCAAAACACAAGCCAGCCACTTGGATTTTGTCAGTTTTAAATTAGCTTAATAACCAATCAGATTATAAATTAATTTCTACAAAACTTGTTAGGTGTATTGAAATTTTACGTTTGGAAGGGATTGAGCTATATCTGTTGAAACTCTCTTAAGTACAAGAGTGTCGCCTGGTGGCGCTGCACGCTACTTCCGGTTTTTCTTCTATATTTTCACCCCCTCTCTTGCTTTTGCTATGTTATGTAGTGCCATGTTCGTTTTTGTGCTCCCTTGATGTGTTTCTATATGTTGCTTATGCTAAAATAAACGTATGGAAAATGACTGACTGTTGCCTTCGAGTCCTTTTCTGACAGGTAAGAGAGAATTTTGATTTTTATTATTTGGAATGTAACGCCAATATTCATAGTTTATTCAACATCCACCATCATTAATTAAGTTTTCTTTTAACGTTTTAATTATGAAAAATGCATTAAAGTTTATATTTAAATAAGATTAATGATTATACTTAAGACTTAAAGATTATACTTTTTACTAAAGAATACTTTAAAGATTATACACATATTTTCCAATAAAAGCAACATACAATTTTCTCTATTTCTGAAATTAATAATTTGTTCCGGAAAAGTTCATTTTAGGTCAATCGAAATTTATAATAAATTATTTGTCTAGTTTAATGTCGAGTTTGGAACATGAGAACAAATTAAGAGTTCAGATAATCAAATTTGCAGCTTGTTTACGTGACCCATAAAATTGTACACAAAAATTTCAAGTATATTTAAGAATTTAGAGATCTAATCTATCGAAATGTATACGTCTTATGATACTTTGTTATTATATATGAAACTCTCAAAATATGTTTTATAGTTTTTTAAATACATTGAAACTTCGATTAACCGTCAATTTCTGTTTTCCATCATCGTCTAAAAAGAGAAATGTAACCTAAGTTTATAGTATTACAATGCATTTCTGTACAATTCGACTCTTATAATGAAAATTATATTGATTCTTTTATGAAATTAAATACAATATTTATGTATTATTCACTTTTCAAGTAATTTATTTTTAGTTTGCTCTCAAGCTTGCAATGCAATCACGTTACTGTACATATGTATGAAGAGATTTCTGTTACCCGTAAATTCAGCTATCCGTCACAGCCCTGGTCCGGACGGTGACGGTTAATCAAAGGTTTCTGAATAAAAACTCCCCACAATTTTAGAACTGTAGGATCTGAGTACAAAGTTCCCAAACTCTGCATTTTAGAGGAAAAATATCTGTAAAAGTAGTTATAGAATACTTTCTGAAATGGAAAAAGATTGATAAGGGACGTGACAAAATTTTATGATTCGGAACGGTAATTTAACCAATATTTCACACACACACACACACGCATGCACGCACACACACTTTTCAAAATGCACAAACTGTGATGTATCATTGATTTTTTTCAGACTAATCTGTCTTCTTTCTTTGTCCGGTTAATTTATGATTTTAAATTTTTTTTTGGTTGTAAGATTTTATTACTGCTTTTATGCTTAAATTGTTTCAAAATATGACCTTGTTGTTAATATTATGTTATGATATTAAATCTTTCGTTTTTTAATAAAACATTACACAGAATTGCCTTTCTTCTCTGAATTTTTTGTTCTCTGAAGAACTTTTTTCTCTGAAGCTTGATCTTCTATTCTGTTCGCAGGCTGATTGCAGTGTTACCCTTACTAGCACAAGATGTTGTACGATATCTCCACGATGTTGTTCGATATCTTCACGATGTTGTTCGATATTTTGAATGCTGCTCAATATCGTGAAGATATCGTAGTTATATTGTAGAGTATCTTGTGTTAATTGGGACAGCTTCCTATTCGGAGATTTGTATCTTGAATATGCTGGAGGCAGATCATAAAAAAACCTAGACACTGAGGCCAAATAATGAAGAAAAGTATCTAGTTAGGATGTCCTTCATGTTATGTGCAAGCAATAACACGCAAAACAAAATTATAAGCGTTGCCACAGAAAACCCACTTATTAAAAAACTTTGAAGTAACTTTGGAGAAAAATCAGAATTTTGGAGTATTCCACATGTTTAAGTCCACTTTAATAAATAGAAACCCGTTTTAAGAAAATTACGAATACTTTTTTTATTTTTCTTTCTTAATTTAGTTTTGTATTTCATATCTTAAGAATCTGACGAAATCTGCAATTACCAGTAAATTTAAGACAGGTAATAATTTAGAGCAAACTGATAAGCTTTATATTTCAAAGAAATAACAATCAATCAAAATATAAAAATGCATTACAAAATATTAGCCACCAAAATTAAGAATATAAATATATATATACTGATGTACTAAGAACATCGAAAACTTATCTGAGAGATTACTGATACAGAGAATCTTCAAAAAAAGAATCCATGGTACAGAAGAGTAATACTGACCAAAATTACCCGTTATGTAAATTTATGTGAACTTTAATGACTTCTTGGAGTACTCCAAACTCCTTCCGAATATCTGTCGTGGAATGAAAACGGCATGACTTTTTACAAAGGAATACGGACTCTTGACATTATCATTAGTGCACCAAACATTTGCCCTTTCGAGAACATTATTGACGTTTCACGTCAACTTCTTAAGGTCTCATCCATCACTACCAAATTACGTAGACTAACGGCTGAAACTCAGAAAACAAAAAAAAATCCTTTCTTTCTCGAAAATAAATATTCAATTCATGCTCCTTCGAATAATAAAAGCGAGAAATTGCCTGAACTTTTGGGTATTTCGAACATATTTCATCGTCGATGGAAGTTGTAAAATAATCTGGCCTGACCCGAAAAAATGGCAGTTGAAAATGAATGAATGCATACAAATGCTAAGATGTTCATTTCAGAAAATAACTAAACTATATTTATTCAAAGGAGACAAAATAACAAAAAACTGTGTTAGTTGAGTTACCTGACAAAATTATGATGACAATTGTTTTAGAAAAAACATTTCCTTATGTGTTCTGGTTCTTGCTCAAGTTATATAATAATCTTCTTTTATCGGTAAAAAAATCGAATTCCGCGACAACGGCATTTAAGGAACTGTTGTTCATATTAATAAAGCAAAATCTAAGGTATTTCGATGTATACTCTTGAATTTAATAAAGTTTCTTTATACTTTTTTTATGGAGATGTATCCAGTCCATTAATATTGAATATTTTTTCATAAAAATTATTTAGTTAGCTCTAGAAGAATTTAAATTATTACGAAAATTTATTCCTAAACCATCAAAATTGTTCGAATACATTTTTTCGATTAAGATATTAATAAAACTAATTTTCATTGCATAACCACTACACCGGAATTCGGTGTGATTTCTTACAATTTAGCATGCTGAAAAATTGCATTTAACCATAAATGCATTAAAAAATATTCGTTAATTAAGCATAAATCTTTTTGGGAGTGTTTGCAGATATTTTACTCTCCTAAAATTCTATCACATCACTAACGTCTCCGTCCAAAATTCAGGAGACTTTAATACGCACAAGTAGGAATTCCCTCAAACCTAAGCATGCAGAATATTGGCTTTTCTACAAAGGCTGTTTGAAAAGTCATTTGTCAACTTTAAGGGTAGGTCAAACATATAAAAATAAGTCATTTTTCAATAGATCATCGTGTTGCAAATACAAAGGAGACTACTGCAGTCAGCTCTTTGAAAGCGAATGAATTGGGACTTGTCGTTCCAGAATCAATTTAGACTTGAATGGTGCCCTGTGGGATGGAGAGCTATACTCGTAACGAAAAGACATATGTATTTTATTTACGGGTAAGCGGAAGGAAACGGCCTTGCAGTACTTCATTTATATCAACAACGCTATACAAATAGAGGGTTGTCCCATCATCAGACATTTGAGCGTTTGCATTAAAAGTTATGTACAATAAGGACATTCAGACCACAAACACATTTAGGTCGGGAGTGAACAACTCGTTCACTTGTCTCAGAAGACCGATCATACATGAATTTGAACAAGATCCAACTGAAAGCACGCGAAAAATTTTATGATCTGTATGTTTCGTGTATTTCTTAACGAGTCTTTACATTCGCACTATATTCAACTTACCCAGTTAGTTATTCGAGCAGGAGACTACTCTTTGTGAATCACACTTGAAATTTAGTTTTGTTAAGTAAATTAATACCCTGAAATTCCTAAAGCCGTCCGATCCAAACCGATGGGCCGTCTCAAAGCAGCCCCAATCAGCACAACGGCTCAAGCCGACACTTGTCGACACCGGAGACCGGCAGCCGACTCATTGAATTCAAGACGCAACTGTATATGACACGCCTGTCCATGTGCAATAAGAACCAGAACCCGCTCCACTAAAAAGACCTGAAAACAGCCAAGTTCCACCGGAAAGGCCGTCAGAGCTTTTTTCATTCATTTGACAATAAACTATGCAAAATTCAATGAACAGTTAGACAGAAAGTTATACATTAATAAAAAACCACCTACAGTTGACAAACACATTAGGGAGACATGTTCTGGAAACGTATGAAGAAACAAGAGATGAACAGTCCTCATTAGCCTGTAACTTCATACAATTGTGAAGAATCTCTCGAGCTGAAGATTTAAATATGGCCCGAGTCACTAGCAGTCTATTTCCGTACTTGCCTAGTTGCCTAGCCAGGCACTGCGAACAGAGATTCCCTGAGGCCCGGGCAAACCGCCAAAGTTTGGGGTGGCACTAAAATGGGAGTGCAAAAAAAGTATTTCAATAGACTAAAGAAATAAAGTCAAATATTTAAAAAAATTGTTGTGAATAGATTATTTTAATCTTAGTAAGACCACCATTATCATATAGCAATTTTAGTTTGCAGCAAAGTTGCAGAAATCTTGCTCTACAAGCTTGCAGCAAGTTTGACACGGCAAGAGTGCAAGTTTGAAACAAGTTATTGCAAACGACAAAGTCACCATGCGTCGAACTTGAAGCAAGCATGTCGCGTCAAACTCATTGCTAACTACAGCAAAAGCAAAGTACGCAGACGAGCCTTGGATTCGAAACCCCGACAACGCACTTCCTAACCTGTCGACTTTGCCACTCAGCCAGCTCAACTTCGGTTGCCGAAGATAGATTGCTCTAATAGATAGTGCATCTACACGTTTTATTTAAACTGTCTTCTTGATTTCATTAATTTTTTTCAAATTTTGAGTTGAGAATGTGATTTGAATTCAAACAGAGAGTGATTTTCGCTAATAGCTACGTTTTGTTAGTGGAATAAATTATGAAGTTAGGGTTCAAAAATAATTACTTTTAAAAATATGGAACTTGCTAAATAAATTAAGTTATTATTTTTCAACAAGCATCGCCTGTTTTTTTAGTTTTCATTTTATTTAGGAACGTTAAAATTTCAACATTAAGGAAAAGGCGATATATAGTTTTCTTTAAACTGCGAGTTCTATATTTAGTAAAAAGATAGAGAATTTTTCAAGAGTAAATTTTTTTATAAAAAGACATAGTTAGTTTTTTTTCAAATTATCATTGATTTATTGAATTAATGAAAAGAAGGACGGTCTAGGAGATGCTATGAACAATCGGATATTTTTTAAAACAGAGACAAACATCAAAAACAGATATATACAACTGTATCAAGGTCGTGGTATGTAAGCGTGCCGTGTCAACTTTACAGCAAACTTACACTGCAAGGAGGGTGATCGATTATGCTTTGTTACTTTGCAGGAAGTTCGTTGCAAAGTTGTCGTGTCAAGTTTGTCACGTCAAGCTAATATCAAGAAAAATCACACTTGCTGCAAGTTTACATGCTATCTGGGTATATTCTTAAATACAGATGCAATCTAAAAATTCTCACAATAATATTTTATGGCATATTTCCAGATAAAACATGCATATTTCTATGTGGAATTCTGTTTGACATTTAGAATGCAGACATTATAGAATTTAAAAAATATGTTGGGTGATGATAGTGTGCGTGTGTGGTGGGAGCCATATTGTTGTTAAAGTTACTTCGGGCAGCCTCTGATTGCGAAACTCATTCCGAAGAGACCATTCCAAGAGCATTGCTCCACAGTGCCCTTTGCAAAAAGACAAGAGTAATTAGAAGTTTTACCCAAATAAGTGCTCCTTGTGTATAGTTTCTTCAGGATTTTGCTGCGCAAACCAATTTTCCAGCCTGTGTTTGTTTCACGGACGATGCTTCATTCTCAAACGACGGTATTATGAGTATACAATTAGACCGAAAAATGGCAAATAGGGGAAAAATTTATAAAGTTTTGAAACTTTGGTCAAACACTTCTTTGACCTCAAGGATATGAAAACCGAAAAATTTCACTCGTCAGGGGGGAGCTTCACCCTTTAGGGGAAAAAACTGAAGTGAAGTGGGGTGTTTGGTCAGTTTTTCCTAGATTTCTTCATCCCTACACATTCAATGTCAAAAATGGTATAGATGAATGTTGTAGAGCATAACATTCTGCTTCGAATGAGTACCAACACTATATATTTTACGCACGGGAGAACGTATCGGATATGTGTTACCAGAATTTTCTCATGGAAATCCGGCAGACTAGCCTTTGCACTTGGTTTCAGCAAGAAGGTCTGCCACACATGACGCATGACATGATGCCACCCCACACCCCTGGTGCCTATAACCTCAAAGGTTATCTAACCAGTTGGGTAGGTGCAGGGTGGATGAGTACAACAATTTTCACCACAGGACCCTGGGAAGCCACTCGAATGCCATACCCCGAACAACTTTAAATTCTCCCCTCCCCCATGTTTTAAACTTATGAAAAAACCCAAAACTTAAACTGGTGAAATTACTGAATCAGAACAAAAATGTGCCTTGTCTGGGCAACACACTCTTAAAGAGTTTAAAACATTTGCAGACATAAATGATAGAAAACATTTAAACAACAGAACTTGATTACATATAAAACATGCTAGAAACGCACAAAAAAGTTTGGAAAATGTACACAATTAGACACAAATATCAGAAAAAAACTTTTCTGAATAAGAAATGAATAAATAAATAATAAAATAATAATAATATTAATTTTAACACAAATTGTTTGTACTGTTGGTATTATGGCAGGTGATTACACCTTGTTCCTAAAAATCCACGTTCTTCCTTGCTTATACCATATGCACGGTGAAAATTTCAGTGGAGCACGAATCTAAGGATGTATAGGGAATTTGTATTCAAGCAGTTTTTTGCATGCAGGGATACCCTGCCTGGAAGTGGAGCTGTGAGGCAGTATACGGATGATAATTAACCAAGGAAATGAATCGGCCGTGGTGGGTCCCATGAGGTGGCTTCTATAATTCTCGTACTTGTCCCCCTTTTGATGTCTTATTGAGGGGTTTTCTAAAGAACCTCGTTTACGAAACCAAAGCTGCCCCGACAAAGGCTTTGTCGCAAAAGTGATTGAAAAAGCTGAAAAAATCCGTGATAGGTCTGGCATCTTTCAAAACGTATGCCGGTCCTTGCGTTGACGTTGCTAAGCGTGCATCGTTTAGGAAGGTAAGTCCTTTGAGCACTTATTTTAAGCACTTCTAACGTTTATTGTTGAAGTAATGTTGTTATTCATAGAACTTTATTGCTACTCTAATGTGAATTTGCATTTTATTAAACATGTGTTACATCTGGTGTGAACTTTCCTTTTCAGTATCAGAACGTCGAAGAGCCCCTTGTTTCTGCGTCCTTTATGTTTGCGACTCTATGCTCTATCGCAGAAATTATTTGTTTTTGTATACCGACCTACCCTTAAAAGTTGTCTAAAATCTTTTGAATCACATTGTAAAGATACGATGCAAGCTTGTTTTTCAATTATAAATATTATTTAGCGGCATATACAGAGTATACCGTCTAAATTTCATCGAACAGCTACTTTCTAAATCTTTAGAGGGAAGCTTATATTTTCTGGTAAAATACTTTAAATGAAGTGAAAAATTAATTTTTTATGTTATTTGAGTCAATAAATAAATTGCTGAAAAAATTACGAAATCTGAATTTCTTACCTTCCCTCTGTCTTATTAGTCATATTTAATAAAGTAATCTCTACACACCAATATTTTAAACAAAAAGGAGTTACGATCTTCTGCAACCAAAACTAACGGAGGTATGAAGCTTTGAATTTGATTACTGTACGCCAATCAACGCTAGCCTCAAGGAAACGACGTCCACTGATTGGCAAATCTCCATCGACACGACCGTTAAAATTGTTTGAAATGACGTGAAAGACACAAAACTTGTAGATATTGTTTCATTTCGATTAGCATTTGACTTTACTACATGCAAAAATACTCATTACTTTTTTAATTTTAAAAATGCTGCTATTGTGTTATCTAGCGTTTATATTTAATTCCTTGTTTTCGTATTCAAACAAAACAAAGGAATTTTTAATCATCTTCTCGAGATACCGTCGCTTCTTTTCTCATACATTAAAAATGAATAAAAGGAATTAATTTGTTCTTAGGAAAACAAAGCATATCTTTAATATAAAGCGTAAACATCTATTACAGTGATTCTTTAGATATCTGTCCGTTGCAATTATCTTTATATTTTTTTAAGAAATCTTTCACATTTTATTTTTCACAATTCTCTTTTTTGTACATATAAAATTACCTTCCTGCATATATTAATCCGAATGCTCCTCTTGAAATGAAGAAGAGAAATAATAAGCTGTATTTGTACAACGAATGAATCGAGAAAATTTACAGTAAGTCCATTGCTTTGAAAATTTTTTGAATTATTCTTAGAACTGTTTTTTCCATTGTTATACTCATTAATTAATAGCCTGTATCTTTCAATTATTATTTATAATAAACAGTATTTCTAAGGGATAATTTTCTAATTCTTCTCGGAAATTGTTTTAAATTTTTTTTTTCTTTTTTCAGTTCAGCCTTATTTTTTCTTCATTTTTACAACATTCCCTTAATGTATCTTTCATCTTATAGTACTTAAAATAAACACGGCTTTGAAATAAAAAAGAAGTTTTTAAACTGAAGTGTTTTTATAATTAAACTAACTGATTTCTTCTCTTTCAATGAAAAATGCATTGTATATATAGAAATTGTCACATTTGCATGCATAATATTTTCATATATAATGCGACGACAAAGTTCTCACCAAGTTATTATTTCTTTTGACTCACTAACATGTTCTTCAGCCACACTTATCACTTGCCAACGGTGTGTGTACTTGATACTATAATTAAACCTTATTATCCGACGTCAATAATTTAAATACGCTTAAGAGCTTGAAGAAAAAAAAATCAAAAGTCATTCCATTTTCGAACTATTCTTTAACTTCACTTTTAAGCATGACTTTTGAAAGGAAATTTGATTTAGAACTTTTTTTCTGAGAGAAAACAGCATTAATTATGAATCTGGAAAGCTTTAATACAATACATTCCACAATTTCTCCATATAATAAAAACGCCTGTTTGAGCTATTCTCAATCATGAATTATATAGATACGTAAGTTAATCTTAAATACGTTATATGATATTTTCCTCATTAACTTTTAGTATTCCAATACTGAAATTAAAATTTTGGCCTCAAAATGCAATTCTCCTTTAAAAACAGGATTCAATAATAAATCTACCAAAAATTACCTTGACGTATATCGTGATATATCCTGTTTATTTGTTTACAAGCCGCCTTCGGCGACCAGCTTGATAGCCAGAAATAAAATTTCAGTTGAATCTCTTATGCATAATTTCATATTCATGGTTCCCTTCACAAAGTAGTTTTAAACGTCAAATTGCTATAAACATTTAAACCGCATTCTTTTTGTAGCCTTGCACTTGTTCTTCACTTGCTCTTGCACTTCTGTTCCTTGTCTACATTAACTTAAAATACGCATTTGATTAAATTGGCTTAAATTACGCTGATAAAAAGAATTAAAGCATAGCAAATATAATCTTTTAGTTTACTGTATTACTTCATTGCATACTTAGAATCTTGAGGCCTTCCTTTACAGATTTCACAGAAATATTTATCAAATAAAAGAAGAAAGTAAAATCTGTTAAGATATTTTCTAAGCTTTCAACGATGGAAGAGAAACACGCAATTAAATATTTGTTTAAACAATGAAAACGGTTTGAAATGCGTTGCAAGAATGAAAAGTATTTTAAATTGTGCCAAAAATATTTTTCGAAATTTATTAAAATTAGAGAAAAATTCGTAAGCCAACTTAATTGATATCATTGAAAAGATAAATTTTTAAATTTTCAGATGGTGTAAAAATAATTTTTGTGCTGTAATATTTTCGAAATTTTTAAGGAAATACGCCAAAATTTAACTTAATTTTTAATTAATTAAATTTTTAATTAATTAAATTTTTAATTAAATTGTCCGAAAAAAGACTCGAAGGTGCACATTCCCACCTTTCAAAGTATGTTTGTGTCAATTCTCGTAGCTCTAGATCTAGCGGTCTGCTCTGTAGAGCACCAACGCACAGACACACACACATTCTCATTTATTATTAGTTGCGACTAATAAAGCAATAAAATGATTATTTGACACGGAATAAAAAACTATTGCTCCCATTTATTGCACAGTTCGTTTCATGTCTCAGGCACCAAATATCGCATTTTACACAGGCACGTGTGAACTGATATGTTATGTGACCTTATTTTAACTGATTTTTTTAAAGAAGGAACACTAATTGTTTACTTCCCTTTCGATTTAGAGACTCCAAGATGAGGTATTTCGAGCACGCAATTGATCCCAAATAGCCTATGAATTTTCTTCCTTCCCAAGATGTCCATATAAGTTGTTCTTATTTAAATTTGAGACCGATACTCTCTTGAAACGGCTCAAAAACTTCTGAAAATGAAGTTTGTTTATTGATAACAAATTTCTCATTTCTATATTATTTCTCATTATTTTATTGATAAAAATCCAGAGATTATTTTCTATACAGTTTCATTTTTAATTAATTTTTCTATTATATATGAATTCTATATATATTTAAAAATTACTTACAAATCTGTTACTAGAAAAAAACATAGTCATGGCGAGAGAGAGAGATTACTTCGACTTTTGAATATTTAATTGCTGTGGAAAATGACTAACATAAATCGTAATAATGAGAGTAATGAGTGTTGAATCATTGCCTTTCAGCAATTTAGTATTCCGTAAAAAGCGCTAGTGTCTTCAAACGACCCCATTTTAAAGATTTTTTTTCTTTCAGTTGCAGCGTAGCAAAATGTTCTTTCACATTGCCTTTGCCATTTTGAAAAGCGCAGTTTACATTTTTGAAAGTAACCGCAAACAAACTTTTTAAATTCATTTCACTCGGGGATGCTAAAAAGATAGGACGGTGCATTTCGTTATTTAAAACCAACAACAGTGATTTAATCTTTTGCATCAGGGTTATCCGAAATATAAAATGAAAAAGCGATAAATAAAAATAGAAAATAAGATTTAGGACTCTAGAAGTGTCATGTTTTATTGCTATTTGCTTTCTCCCTCCAGTGTAGAAGAATTTCAAAATACTCGTTGTAAACGAATGGAATGCCACTAATTTATATGATACTTATATTGGTTAATGGAAAAACAAAAAATTAAAAAAATAAAATATATAGAAAAAACAGAAGAAATAAACAATGATGATAATAATACACATTTTTGAGGCACCCAAGCAGCATCATCATGTGATTGCATCAGCAAAATTTTCTACAATTAACCAGCAAATCTCTATAGAATTAGACAACAAAAATTTTCTGATAATTAAAATAATTAAAACACATAAAAGAAAATTAGAATGTGAAAAAATACAATCAAAATGGAAGAAATGGACGAGAACTCGAATGGCGAACTTCTTCAGAGGAGCCACTCGCCATCGGAGTTCTAATATGGACAAATTTTCCGTTGAAGGAATGACCGATAGTCAAAATTTATTCCTTCTGTGTTCTATTACTACCTATTAGGTACTATTCTGTATAATACAAAGTGTTTTAATTTATTTTAATTTTGATTAATATTTAATTTTGAATATCTTTTTGTTAAATTTTATCAATTGTAACTGACACTTATATTGGAAAAGACACATTAACACATCCAATTAATTGTTTTTATGTAATGGCATGTCAACTCACATCTTTCTTGCCACAATTCTAATCAAAGAAAAAAATCAAGGTATTTAAATTTTCTGTATCGTACCCATGACACACATTTAATTTCCAGAACCGTTCGCCATTTACAAATAAAATCAATATTTAATAATTTATTTGATCATATGGTTTTACATATGAATGTAATTTATCTAGCGTGTTTGAGTTAAGTTATACTACTTATTTAAAACTTTAAGAAATTACTAATATTTTTAATCATTTCTCTCATGTAGATGCTGTTTAAAACTTTTTCAAACGACGAAAAAGATGCTTTTAGTGGTAGTCGTCTTTCAACTTGAAATTTCCTTTAAGGAATCATTAATCGGCCTCTTGAAATAGATATCTTCAACCATATTATACGCCTTCAATCTATTAAAAATATTCCACCTATTATATTTATAGGAGAAATATAGGTATAAAGTGATAATATTCTTTATATTTTTTATTTGCTAAATATACATACTTTTTTCTGAGTAAACTCTAAATATGATTATAACATTTAACATTTGTTCTCTTTTAGCAGTAAAAGAAAATTTTGATATTTTTAAAATTGCGTATTGATTTAATTTATTGTGATTGTGATTTCATACGCAGTTGTTTAATATTGTATATGTTTAATATTACCACTTCTGCTCCTGTCGATATTATTTCTGTTGTTTCTATCATGATGAATATCATTTTCAAAACTAAGCAAACACCAACTACGGTAAGTCGTGCAGAGATAATTTATTTTCTCGTCGGTGAATGGAACTTGCAAGGAACGAATTTGTGAATAAAGCTGTGTAAAATAAGTTTTTAATGAATGAGTTGTATGAGAATGCAACATTATTCGCAAGGTATAGCTCAGTGAAAAAAGTAAACACTGCGATAGATCACCGCTAATATTTCCTTCAGTCTGTAAATAAATTAGCCTGGGAGAGGGTAACGCGTTACAGAATTCCTTCCTATGTTTCGTTCAGAACATTCATTTGAAAATATTCCAAAGAATGCTTCATTAACAATAAAATTAAATGCATGAAATCTCAGTAAGCATTGTCTATCTTGTAAAATAAAAAAAACTGCTGAGAAACGTTTGACTCTCTACTGCTCATTTTAAAATATCATTTCGTTCAGTCATTAAACCAATCAGCGTGGAGAAGTTAAAGCGATATAGAACTGCTTCCTGTCTTTCGTTTAAAACAATAATTTCAAAATATTCCGATGAATGCTTCATTAAAAATAATCTTAAAGGCCTTAAATATAAGTAAACATTCTTTATCCTTGTAAAAAGAACAAAAACTGTTGATAAATGTTTGACTCTCTCCTGCTCATTTTAAAATATCGTTCATTTTTTGTCTCAGAGATATTAAAATTTTTCTGTGAGTTCTCTTGGAATGCAGTCATTATGCATAGTTAAGAGATGGCATCGCATGCCAGAAACAGGGACACTTTTTGACGAAAGGAATCACTGAGAATGATTCTGTGAATGCACATGACATTTTTAAGATTTTTTCATTCTAAATGAACATTAGTTAATTAGAAGTTACATAGTGACATATTAAGATTATTAAAATTTGCGAGAACAAGGAAGAATCATGTTTTTTGGAGAAAGAAGATCGAGTACTAATAGTATGAGCTATTCGACTTGTATCAGTGGACAAATTAACGAATAAATGCATTCAGGAGTAAATATACATCTAAGAGCAATGTGTTCATTTTCGAGCAAATGTATCTAACATTATTTTCGTGACCACTAAGGCAAAATTTGTGGGTAGGCTTAAGATAAAACTTAATCAAAGGTTTTTTTCTCTTAATTCCATGGAATTCAGTATTTCAGATCTTGTTCCCATTAAGCCCCAAAAAAGTTACTTTTAAATATAAAATTACTTCATGGAATTTACTTATATTATTTGGAAATAAATGTGACCATACGACTAAAAACATCCATAACACTACTCCATTCTCCAGCAACTATAACTTCAATGTTATTTAAGCAGTGTCGCGGACATGAATTGGAAGAAAAATCGCTCTTAGTCTCTCTTAGTCCTTTAGATTTCGAGCTTATACAAAAAATCAATTTGAAAAAATAACTAACATTCCATTATTTCGAAAAAAGAAGATTAAAATGTCTCCTTAGTGTCAAAGATGACCAGAATAAATTTAAATTCTTCTTAAGGTTAAATGACTGTTTCCTAAAGAAAACAGATGGAGAAGGAAGAACATCAAGAATAAAATTTAGTTCGACTTTTACCGAAATCAAGAGAGCGTTTTGTCGGTCTCACGCGAGTGGATCCTGATTGTCTACATTCGTATAATACCGTATCTATTCAGAATAACGTACTACAATCAATACGGTTAATACAAAATTGATTCGAGTTCGAGATAAAAACAAAAAAGGAGATAGAGCAGAAAATCTGAGCTAAAGGAAAAAACACGTTTTGTTTAAGTAAAAACACACATCACAGCAAATTTCAAAGAGGAAAACATGGTCTAGAATGAAGAGCAAGCAAAACTGAAGTGTTTCTTCTGTGGACGAATCAATTAAAATTCTTTAATTTCGTTCTTGGAAAATTATGGTATTGTTGCTTCAAAACTGAACAGGAACATTTCAGAATCAAATTATTTTGAATAGTAATCGCCGAACTATAATTTAAATTATGTATTTAACTTATAAGTATCGATGAGTATTCATTATATTCAATTTTCATAAAATTCAATATTACTCTTCGAAGATTCATGTTTAAAAAATATCAGTTTGTACAAGAAACCTCATCATTTATCTTCTCTTAGAGCGTACCGAAATTCACCAAGATGTAATGCCGATATCCTTCTGAATACTAATGGTATTGAGCTGAAATTTTTATATAAGTTGCTCCATATATCTGGCTCTTAAGTCATCAAACTAAAATTATGCTATATTTTGCACATGCTCATTAATTAACGTATTGTCACTTATAATGAAAGTGTCATACAATTTGGTTTAAAACTGTGCAAGTTATAATCAAAAAACTTGCAGACAAATTTGGGATTTTTTAAAGAAACTTTTATATCTTCCCGAATATTTGTACTATGTTTACTAAAATGTATAAAAATATTATGCACATCAAACATAACCACTGATGAAAGTTTCATCTCGTTTTCAGCTTTCTTTGAAACGGGACGAGTCGAAATAATTTTTTTGTCTTCATTACTTTCTGGTCTGTCTCCTAAATACTCTCTTGATCGAATCTTCACTGTAAAATGTGAGTTCAAGACTAATCTTTACATGTTCGAAATCCTAAGAAATTCCATGCAGATTTTCGGGAGATATTCGAAAAAAATATGCAAATTTTAAAGTGTCCACATTATATTGACAGCCCACTGTATGTAATTAGACACTCACTTATGACAGACATTGAAAGAGAATGATTGTTATATTGGAAGACTGCTCTTAGCATTTTGGCTAATTTTCTCCTTTCAACTACTACAGTGAACTAAAATTTGGTCCGCAGACGAGTTTTTATTGATGAGGGATGGACAACGAAACTTTCCATTTACGATCATGAGAACTTCTTGAGTGGTGAATTTTAAAAAAATCAAACAAAGAAATATATAATTTTAAAATTCAGTGATAAATTGCCATTCGCAATGGACGGGAAACTTTATTTTGAGTTCCACTGAAAGGGACATTACTTTTCAATGAAATGGGAAATATATTCAAAATTAGACCTTAAATATTTTTTTCATCTAATAATGTTTGTTAATATACAGGGTGTCAGGAAAGTGTTGGACACTTTTAAAAAATTTCTACGGGAGGCTGTCTCTGAGAAACGGTCGCTGGGATTGAGGGACTTAAACTTACTTAACTTACTCAACTGTTACTAAAGTAGCTCTATGTGACTAAATTAGCTCTGTGTGACTAAAGTTGCTCTATGTGACTAAAGTAACTCTATGTGACTGAAGTAGCTCTATGTGACTGAAGTAGCTCTATGTGACAGAAGTAACTCTTTGTGACTCTGAGATTATGCGACTGGAGTGTCTCTTTGTAACTCTAAATTTATGTGACTGATTCGTGATTTTGGTTGGGGTTTTCTTCGCGTAGAAAAATTCTTGTTCTCCAATGTAATGTATTTATTCATTTTATTATTATTGGATACAATTTCTATTAGTAACAATCTTATGTAAAATCGGACGATGGTACGAGAAAAATCAAATGTAATTAAACAATTCTGGAATAATATTTCGCGTGAAAGTAAGATCGATGAATGAATTGCCTAATGTACTTGGATAGTTTATAAGAACCATATTGCGATTAAAATTATGTTTAACAAAATCAAATGTCTTCTCGTTCCTCTTCGCATCTATATTGAAGTTATTTATAAGTTATGTGTATGTTCTAAGTCTATATGCAAGTTTTGTGAATGTCTCCCAACATAATGATCGGTACGTCTTTATCTATATGAAACTCTTGGTAGATGAGCAAACTTGATTCCGAGAATTTCACTGCGTGCGCGCGCATCGGTCACTGTGACGTCATCAAAACTCTTCATGATTTTCACCAAATTTGCAACTGGGCTGTGACTAAACCGTAATTAAATAATTCTAAAACTACTTTTGCAATATTTAATGTCTTACTTTTTCTTTTAAATGAAACTAAAACCAACTCTCTATCTTATTAGGTCGCGGAGCTATAAGCGTTTAACTTTGCAACGAAAAAAGTCACTATTTTTTTCCTTTCCCGACACCCTATTAGACCACTATGGAGGGACGTAAGTTTAAGTCTAAATTTTAAAAAAACTAATAATGTTTCAACTACGAATTTTTTAAAAATGAGTGCGAATTATAAAATGCTTTTTTTCAGATAGGCAACACGCCCCGTTTCGCGCGCGCGCGCGCGGTGGTCCAGAGGGTTGTAAATTGCTGCAAATCTAAAATATGTTTAGAGCCATTATCTGCAAAAATATGGAAATTGGACGAAAAATAAAAGCATGGACCTGTAGGGAATTTTACGTTCTTTAATTTTTGAATTCACATGTAGTGTGCAAACTGAATAGTTTTCGAGATATTGGAAAAAAACTGAAAAAAGAAACCATTAAACGCACATTGGCTTTTGCTGATCGGAATTGCGAATGGAAATCAGACACCGATGATGAAACTGGACGATCTAATTAGATGACCCCTTTTCTAAGGGTTAGATTAGATTTAAGGATCATTAGTTTATGTACTATAGTTAAGAGATAGCAGAGAAGAGGTCATCTAATTGGATCGTTCAGTTTCAGTCACCGGTGACAGATTTCCATTCGCAATGGCTACCGATCAGCAAAAGCCGATGCGCATTTCTGGTTTCTTTTTTTTCAGTTTTTCTTGAATATCTCGAAAACTCTTAAGTTTTCACACTACATGTGAATTAACAAATTAACGAGCGTAAAATTCCCTACAAATACATGCTTTTATTTTTCTTCCAGTTTCAATATTGTCGCAGATAATAGCTCTAAGCAAATTTTTGATTTCTAGTAATTTACGATCTCCTGGGCCACCGAAACGGCGGTGTGTATGCTGTCTGAAAAAAAAAACTTTTTCAAATGCACTCTCATTAAAAAAATATTCGTAGTTGAAACATTATTAGTTTTTTATTTTTATTATTTTTTAAAAAGTGTCCAACAATTCCCTTACACCTTGTATTTTATCAATGGGAAAAATCAGTTTATGTGCATTTTCCAAGTGATTTAAATTTTCAGAGAAAAAAATTTCGAATTATATTTATAAAAAAATATCATAACTTTCCACCAAAGAAAACATTACTTACATTACATATGTTTGATTTATTTTAATTATTTCAAAAAGAGCCCTTTCATCTGCATTCTATCCATATTTTTTCTAAAAAGTATTCTTTCATTAAATTAAGCTAGTACCTTTAACCTATAAAATACATAAATAAAAATGCAGAATCAATATTCAGGCTCCTTTTCTATGTTCAAAATGTTATAAATGGCTATATAAACATAAAAAAACTATCTTTTCTTCTTAGAATATGAAGATACAATTAGATAAATTCTTTGAATAAATGATATTCAGATTCTTAGGTTTTATTTATAAAAGAAATGCAGTTAGCGGTATTTTCTCAAAGAAGTCGCTATAAATATATTAACTTAATATAAAGAAAAAATTAATTCATCTTATCATTTCTTTCAGACTTATAGTAGAAATTACAGAAGTAAGCACTAAAATTTCAGTTATTCTTAGTTCCAAGTTTCAAATAAAATCCATGTGCTCCTTTTTCAATAGTTGTTTGAAACTAATTTCCGAACTTCCGTTCAAATTTTTATAAATTCATTATTGGAAGTTCTGCATATTAATAACGCTAAGAGAAGCTCAAGAATAGTAAATATTTAAAATTTCATTCACCGTTGAAAGTAGAAGAGTAAATTTCTGGAATTTTTAGCTTAAAGTCACATCTTTTAATAAGTAACTGATTTATAATTACGCTAAGAGAAGTTCAAGAATAGTAAATATTTAAAATTTCGTTCACCATTGAAAGTAGAAGAGTAAATTTCTGGAATTTTTAGCTTAAAGTCGCATCTTTTAATAAGTAACTGATTTATAATTACGTGAGAAATAAGTTTCTGAAACTTATAAGAATTTCTTTAAACTAAATTTTGTTTCATAAATTGGAACAAACAATAGATGATTAATTGTAAATAATTCTCTGATTATTTTGATAAAGATAAAATTAATTCGTCTTATCATTTCTTTCAGTAGACACTGCAGAAGTAAGCATAAAATTCCAGGTATTTCATAATTCCATGTTACAAATAAATTCAAGTGCTCCTTTTTCAAAAAAATGCTTCGAATTAATTTTCGAATTTTTATTCGAATTTTTAAAAATATATTATTGAAGATTTTTATATTAATAACTCTAAGCAAAGATCCAACATAGTAAATATTTACTGTTTCTTTCACCGTTCAAAGTTGAAGGTAAATTTCTGGAAATATGATCTTAAAACCGCATCTTTTAATAAGAAACTGATTTATAATTACTTGGGAAATTAGTTTCTAAAGCTTATAAGAGTTATGTTTACCTATATTTTGTTTTATAAATTGGATCAGACAAATAATAAATATTTCTAAATAATCTTCTGATTATTTTGATGGACTAAATGTTTCTGAAACTACCAATTAATTATGACACTGAAATTTCTTCCAGTAGATTTTTGTTTTAACTGAAATTAGAATAGACAGCCTCTAGTCTCTCTGAACATAGTAACAAAGTACGTCCAATTGCGACTATGGCCTTGAAATGACTGAATGGGTAGTGGGTTCGAAAACAAGAAAACATTTTGGAAAAAAAAATACTTCCAAATTTAAATAAGAAAATAATCCTATTACGACAAAATGGAACACCAGGTTTTAAAATAGCTAATTACATGTGATAAATCCCTTCACTTAAATCTGTGATTTTTTGTTTAAACTGATAAATTGGATTTGTTTCCATCGCTTAGGATTCAATACGTGATCAGCAAGTGTTCAATGTTTTTCTATGTATGGCTTTTATTTGTGCTGATTTCTGTGCTCTCTTTCCCCCAACTTCGACATCGAATTAGAAATCTTCTAGAACTACCCCCACCCCCAGCATATAAATAATTTCTCTTTCTTTTTATTTTTGACTTCCATGGAGTTGGCAAGTTATATAATCGGTGTAAAGCGACATCGGTAATGTCACTTTCCTGCCTCACTAGTCTTATGTTTGAGAAGAGAGTTTTACAGGGGTAAGTATGAGATAGCCGGGCCTGGACCCCGAACTTGGCGACAAATTTGGCGACCTCGGCGACAAATCGATGATTCCAGAAAATACGACTCTTTTCTCGATATCTCTATTAGAAAAAAAATACGCTTGAATGTAGGAGAAAACTCTATGTGACGTCACGGCCTGTTGGGGAGAGCATATAAGGACGGCGCTTGGATAAGAGAGGAGAGTCTTGATCGACTGGAACGACTTTGGAGTTACGTCTTCAGTGCGAGCTACAAAGCTGGTGAGCTGAGCGCTATTGAAAGTGCTGTTATTGTCGTTATTAGTGATTTGCTGACTGTTTGTGTTGCTAAATCTCAAAGTACTGAACTGTTATTACCTGCAAATTGTTGTCTGTATACGTTGCTAATCTGTGCTGTCTCCTGTTATTTGTGCTAGTTGTTTTCCTGCATATTCGTGAAAAAAATCTTATTTCTCCATTATCCTGCGTGTTGAACTTTTAACACCATATATCCACGGAACGATTTTTATAACAATATTTTAATGATCCGAATAACTTATACTGTCATAAATGATTTTATTTATAGGGTAAAAGTCCTTTATAAGTAGTAAAATGACAACTGAAGATGAGCACAATTTTAATTGTAGACATTTAATTATGGGCAATTTAAGGCATTAGCCCCTTTTAAATGAAAAGTGATTAATAACTGATTTTATTCAAGGCATTTAGACAACGTTTCAGATCATGAAGAGATGGACTGAAGTTGAAAGAATCACGTTGCGATAAGAATCTAAGGTGATACTAAAATTTTTATTAAGTTCAATATCTAAAATAAAAACGCATCTCCATTTTCATCTTGTGAACTCTCTATTCCAAAGAAAATACTACTTTAAAAATTAAAACAAAAATCATGCTTTTAATAGTATTATTTTTTCTTGTATAGATGCTTCGTGCTTTGGAGGAAAACGAATATGTGTATTTGGAAAGTACTTCACATGTCGAAGTATTGGTACAAAATTTTATATTTCTTTGCATTTTTAACAAGTGTCATTCATATATATGGTTGCGTTTTAGATTTATTATATTCACATACACTAGAAAAGATAGATAAGCAGAAATAAATTTAGGAATATTTATATATTATACATTACAAGAGAAATATATGTAATTTCTCGATACTGAATACTGTAGAAAGTTACAATCCTTTTTCTATATACTCTTCGTTTACAAGAAATTTAAAAGTTACGCATCACCAAGCATTAATTATTTTTCAAAATATACTCTAAATAGCTTTTAGAATGAGATATTGTTTAATAAATCAATAGAAACAGGAATTTCAAAAAGTATATAAAAAAATATATTTTGCTTTAGTTACTAGAAGTTCCTTTCGAACATAATAGAATGATTAAGTAAGTATTTTTATAACGTTCTTTGCAAATATATCATTGTATTAATTTTGGGTTTATTAATTTTACATTTCAGTTACTCTTAAGAAGAACATCATTTATTTGCATGGAAGATTGTCTTTCTACAATTACTTTTACATCTATTGTCACATAAAGGCCTTGGTTCCTGCTTTTCAACCTCAATCTCAACAGTATTGGAAGTTATTGCGAATCCATAAAATAAATTCTATTCCTCTCCGTTCCTCGGACTTTGGCAAACTCATCGTTTCGACTATTCTTGTCTCCTTAACACGCCAAAAACTTTATCTCCAAAAGGATATTTTCCATGGATTTATTCGAAAGCAGAGAGCTAACGTCCCAGAGTTCTCGCCAATGGAGACTCCCGATAAAACATTTCCTTTGACAAAGTTAGTTCAGAATATTGACAAGTTAAACAAAAGGCTTCCATTTTAGCCGCCTTATCACTTTTAATGCAAATTTCGGGTGTCCCTTTTCGAGACGAACTATGCTTGTTCTCCCTTTGTTAAGGAGAGCCTGGATGAAAATAATTATATAAAAAATATTGCGAAATCACCTATCGGCTATTGAAATCACAGGTTTATGAGAAATATTCTTGTTCATTAGTCTTGAAAGGCAAGACAGAATTGTTTTTTAACTTAAGAAATAAGTAAGAAATAACTTATAGAAAAAAATGTTGAAATAGGAATTTTGACAAAAAATACAGAAATGGAAGAATTATTCAGTGTTGAATTTTAATATGTCCCATTTTTCTTTTATGTAAATATATTGAAACTTAGAGATGCATTTATACACACATTCCTTTTTCCTTATGAATATTTAATTTTTTTAATCAAAATTCTTATTTTTTGAAATAAAGGTAATGACTCTCTGACTACGTATCCTGCGATTTCCGCAGGTTGGAAGCAAGTCTATTTTCTGCTGCATCCTGCGAGAGTACTTTTATAGCGTTGGATCATACTATACAAATAATGCTTTGCATATAAATAACAACTCGCTTGATTCAACGGTATTTGAACATGTTTGCAAACTTTGAATCTAAATAGTGATTTAAAAACAATACACAGTCGGAGGGTTAATTGATTGACACCCTTACTGGCCCAGCCTACCCAAAAGGGTGTAAGGGACAACACGGTCCAGTGGGGAAAATAGACAATCACTGACAGCAAGACAAGGCCATGTGCTCTCCAGACCCTAAGGGCAAGGAGAACACCCCTAGACCAAATACAGGATACTTACAACCACAACTAATTCGTTGCCTTCCCTAAAATGTATACATACTACACCCATTAACAAGGGTGGGGACAAATTACACAAGATAATTATAGAACATTTTCTCTTTTCAACAATATTGTTTTAAGCAAAGCAACACATTAAAACGCCCTAGTAAAATTTCATACATATAAGGAGAAAAGAAAACACTAAATACAATAAACACATGAAGAAAGACCAAACAATATCACGCAATTTAAAAATTTTATAATTTAAAAATATACTTCGCAGTTAGAATTCTTAATTACAATAAAACCAATGCTTCAACAACTCGAAAAATGTTTAAAACAGATGAATTCAGTAAGTAAAAAAGTGAAAGCAGTGCAAACTAGGGGCATAGGAAGGAAGAGCAGTACAGACATAGTGACCGAAGTATATAATCTCTTAAAATTTCCGCCAGAGGGACACTGTGTGAATACATTTGTGTCAGAAAACCTCCAAGTGTAAAATATCTGATAAAAAATATACACACACACGTGCATATATAAATATATATACACACGCACACATACACACATATATATTTAAAACAACACTGCGAAGGATGAAAAACACACAATTTTGACGAAAGAGCAGCGACCACAAAGACTATTGACTATCTAGTTTAAAACTGCATAATACCTCTGCAAAGAACCACAAATAAATAAAGAGTCCAATTAAAAATCCATTATAAAAATTTTCTCAGAAATGTCTCAGAAAAAAAACCAGATCACCCGGCAAAAAAACATTTAATTAAAATTCAACCATCTTGTTATAAAACCTTCAGCCGCACCACAACCATCACCAAACTCCCACCGCAATCGGCGGTCAAAAATGAAAATAATTCATTAAAACAAAATCTCCAACACTAGACGCCAACATGCAACAAAGAGTGAACAAATTCAGTGACCAGTTTCAAAAAGGAAAATTTACAAAACAAAAATTAAACATGTGCTAGCCGGTTGCACATATCTTTACAAATTTTTTTAAAAAATTTCGAGTTTCAATAGGCAACCTCTGTTGCCCTGTAGATTTTTAACCCAAAATTGTTGGTGATTCTCTGATGGTTCCTTACAGTCAAAGAGTTAATATCTAAGAGATTACTTGTGGCTTTCTTCTTCCTTTTTCATTATTTGCAATTAACTGTAACGGACAGCAATGGTAACGGGAAGTGCTGATGTATTACAATATAATCCTCCTTACAATAGAATCCTCTTTATCATTTTCCCAACCTTTATCTGCCATTGCAACATTGGTCCCTCTCTCCCTATCTAGCCCTGTTTGTTAGTCGTGTACAATCGGTCCTTTCTCCTTCTTATTGACCTCCCATATTTTGTTTATATAACTGTTTCAGTAGCTTGAAGATTTATGTTTTCAAAGGCGGAACCAGGAGTTCGAAGATGCCGATTTTAAATAGCAATTATAAATCAAGCCTACCTTTCAATATAGCTTTCAAATAAGTTTGTAATATTATTCTGAAAACTATATGTAATTCAATATTTAATAATGATACAAATTATCACCAGGCTATGGATAGTGAGTTAAAAATTTAGGAACAATTAATTAAGGCAAAATATTGTACCTGATCTTGATTTTTAATGCCATTTGTGATTAAATACAAACATTCTATAAAATAAATTGTTTATTAAAAGCATATCATTTCATACAAACAATTTTTAGTCAACTAATTTAAATGAAGTTTATACCGTCCCTCTTAACTCTTTTTAATACAATAGGTTATCTATATTTAGCCATTTTATTCTTACGCAATCCGTGCAGCTATGTGAATGGAAAACATCCCTCCAGGAAACAAAAAATATGGAATTCCCAGACACATTGACATCTTCGTTTCGGTTATTGCAGGCCGTTGTAAAAGAATCTCGGAAATTGAAAGATTTTTGCTCGTTCATACTATTACCCTTGCTGCAAAGAATTTTCTTCCTAAAAAATTTCAGTGACACTACCAGTAAGAAAATGAGTAAAAAACTTAGAACTTTTTGTCGCAAATCTCATGTATTCCACGATCAGAAAATAAACATGTGAAATAAGAATTTGCGGCGGATATGTGCAAGTATTTTTAGAAACCTTTTGAGGAATATCGAAATTCCAAGTATTTCTATTAAACCTTTACTTCAGTTTCCTTTTGTTGAAATTCCATGAAATAATTATGTTTCTATAGGAATTTCATAAAATTAATGTTTAAGTGTTTCATTTGATAAAACGCGTCTGAAAGGAACATACAATAAAATCTCCTCTATGCTCTAATTTTTGGGTTATAATTTTTCAAATGGATTTTTATGAAATACCGCATTATTATTCGACTATCTACCTCATTTAAAACATTTCCTTTTAAAAGTAACATATGTAGCGGAATTGTTTTCTTTTATAATTAACAGCAAGTCTCGAATTATGCAGATAAGAATATGTATTAATAGCATATTTTTGATGATAGTTGATGATTATCTGTTATAGAATTTCACAACATTCTCTCAAATATTTATACATTGGTAGTTTTATAGTAAAAAAAGCTATCATCTGCCTTTTGTTAGTCTAGTTACTGCTTTTATTTACAATACATTGATAATCAGACGTATGCTATAACACGCTGAAATGCAACAAAGTTATAGCGAAACATTTTTTGCAAGTTCATGATTCTGCAGCTTTATTTTGAGTGGTACCTGGATATAATACAAAACTACGATTTCCATGGCCAGAATCACACTCATGCAGATTCAAAACACGACGTTAATCTAGCAAACAATATCAAGTACATTTATCAATTCCTGGCGTCGGTTTTGTGATAGTTATGAACAAAAGTTATAAGGAGAAAATGTGATTGCGATGGTTTTGCCATAATCATTTTAAGATTTCCAACGTATAATTCATGGAAATTTTACAAGTTTTAAACAATCGATATTTCTGTTTTACATATTTTTAGAGTGTATCGCAGTCCTAGTATTATGAAATAAGTTCCTGCATAAACCTCGAAGAACAGTGAAGCCTGAATGATAGATAAGAAGTTTCTTCCTTATACTGAGGAATCTGATAATATACATGTCCAATAAAACAATCAGTAGACCAGTGTTTTCTTCATTGTAAGGGTTTTAAATTACGAAATTCTATGTGGCTAACTCTTTAAAATTAAATCACAAAGATATATATTATTTTCGTTAGCTATCATATGTATTTGAATTGTTGGGGAAAAAATGACATATTGAATTTTAAAAAAATATTGATTTGATACACACCACAAGATCTGCAAAAAAGAAAGAAAGGAAAACGGAAAAATTACTTCTACACTCTACATTTCCAATCAATGGACAAATTTCGGCAATATTTATTTAATATGAAAGCTTAGGACGTCTATATATGTCATCAATGGCCGCCTCAAGATATATCGCGAAATAAAACTTTGGCAGGGTCCCTAAGCTTCTACAACCCCCAATTCGCCTATTTATTTCATCAATTTGCAAGCATAGCTACAGTATATCAATATTATGGGCGAACAGATAGTCGACGAAGACGGCTAGTTTGTTTTAAAATATGAAAAGAAAAGACTGTTGGTAGTGACTTCCTTCTATCATGGAATATTTGAAATCTAAGATTATATATAAAATTCAGCATCTGTTTTCCAGCTTTGGAAAATATTTCACAATACAAACAAATAAACTTATCAACATGTGCACATCTATTCCATACAGAATATATCTCTCCAAGGATAAAAATCTCCCTTGCGATGCTCAGTTTAAAGCATGTAGATCCCCTCTTCGTGTGAAGATTGTTTGCTTTTTTGCATTCTATTTCCATTCTCCAAGAACTCTGTCAAGAAGGAAGATTGATTTATTGTTCCAAAGTCTTCCAAGGAACACTGGACGAAGTTGAGATGTTCGCGGGCTGTTTTCCCGGAAATGAGTAGGCCCTTTTCGTGAGGTATCACTGTACTACAGCAGTCAAGGACGTGTTTAAGTTCACTCGACCCTACCATGTTACAAGGATGACAATAAATATGTTACCACGGGTTAAATATGTGCAAATGATTCTTACCGGAGTTTTTCAGCTTCAGGTTATCATTAAGGGAAAAAAATCGTGTCTTCATTCGTTTCTATTGAGTTTGCGCACATAAAGTTCTAAAAACGTTTTCCTTTCAAATTTTGTTGTTTTTTTGTTGTTTTATTTCAGACAAAATACGGTGTGATGAAACAAAAAAGGCAAATAACCCTCTAAAATGTAAAAAAAAAAATCATTTTCATTTTATCTGATTGTAATAAAGAGTATGTGTAATGTTCTACAATACTGCACAAAATTAACGATTTTTCCAAATTGTTTATATGTTATATAACTTGAAGTATGCTGAAAAACGTTAATATTGATGAATTTAGCTTTTTATGTTAAAGTGATCTTCAAATAGTGACAATGGATTATATTTTCAAATTTTATACTTAAATCATTTGAGTGTGCCATTTGCTTTAAATATAATTTTTGTTCATGCTGTGAAAAAAAATTAATAATATCAATGACCGGAACATTTTTTCAATAATAAAGCTTCTTTTTTCTTGTTTAATGAAAATTTAATCATTTAAGACAATAGCATTACTTTCTGCTACAATGTTGCGAAGTAGTGGTTAGAATTTCCATTATTTATAATTTGTTAATTTTTTTAAATGTAAAATTAATATTTTTTTGAATTATAGATTATACTGTTCTTCATAACTACACAAACTAATGAGCATTTCAATATTTGTTGCAACAGCTGCTGCGTAATATTTTTTGAAAAACTTATTGACCGAGAGAAAGCGAGATCTCTGTTTTAACTTAACTATTCAAGATTTCGTCTGTTTGTAAATTTGCTTCTTATGCAGTCACGATCAAACGCTTTGCTAGATATTCTGCAGATTTGGCATAAATGTTCCTTGAAGCCATAAAATACGCCGCATGTTTAAGAATTTCCAGTTTTTACTTCAGTTTCAAGATGGTGGCCATTTTAATAGTTTTAAATTATTATTAAAACAATTTAATTAATTTATTAATTGCGAGGCATCTAATTGCAATTTTGTTAATACTTAAAAACCAAATATTTTGTTACTGTTGCTGAAAGGAAATATTTGTGTAAATAGTTCGCATTAATAATAAAGAGAGAGATAAGATCATATTTACAAGTTGAGAGTTATGTTTTCCTGTTTCGTGGTTGTTAAAAGAATGGCGGAAAAGTCCTGAGGATAACAAACTGCTCTTTACAGGGAAACATTCTGAATTAAATCATCTAGAGATAATAGAAGATGGCAATTGGCTGCTCACATTCTTAGCTCAGTTGCGATACAGGAAAAAAGAGAACCGTCTTAATTCATGAAAAGCAACAGAGAATGTTGTGCAAAATTGGAACGCATCTAAAGTTAGATATGTATCCACGCAGACAAAATATGAGTGTAACAAAATAATCAACAATGTCTGAGTCAGTGGCGGCTCGTCCATTAGGGCTGAAGAGCTGCAGTTCCCCTGAAATTATTTTAAAAGCTTTTATTTTCGTTCTTATTCTAATTGACTTTCTTTTCCACTTTAAGAGTTCAACGATAATCGGAAATGACAAAAAAGTAATAAAAAATGTAAAAGAAAGACGGAAAATAAATCAAAAATTAAAAAAGAGACATATCAGAGCTGCAGAGAATTTTGCCCCTCCTAGAATCGAAATTTCCCGCATTGAGAAACGCGAAGCTCTCAATCGGAAGAAAAAAGCATCCTTTTCTCCTAATGAAATTAGAACCCCGTGAGCTACACTCCGGAGCAGCTCACGATTAGGGCGTCTTCATCATTTGGCCTCTTTTCGCTCTGAGTAGTCCAGTCGTTAAGTAGTTTTTTAAAATCAAATTCTGGAGGAGATGTAATTTTTTGCTTCTTTGTGTTTTTTGGGGCGCTGATTACGAATCTGATGTTTGCCACCAAAAATTGTTTGTTCGAATTTTAGATATAGCCAAACAAACATTTCCCCCGTTTTTTGCTTATAACTCAAAAATTATCAATTTTTAGTATAGTATCATTATATACCAAAATAAACAGCATAAAATTTATTTCCTACAACTTAACAACTTAGGTCAATAGAACTTCTGGACCATTGCTTGTTTCTGAGCTGAGTAGCCGCCACTGGTCTTATTGAGCTTTAACCTGTCAAATTCTTTTCAAAGATTCCATTCAGTTGTAGAGGTCATAACGGAGTCTTGAAAGCTTTCTCTATCTTCAAGCTACACTTTTTGTAATATTTCGCGGAAAGATGCTTTACGTGCAAATTGTAAAAAATGAGTCCCCTCTTTTATACGAGGAAATAATTTAATGAAAAGTTTCATTTGGGAATTTCCTCCAAATTGCAAACTTCTGTAAGAAAGTGAAATTTAAGTCTTAGAATGTCGTTGGAAGAGGCAGAAGAAGTTGCTTACGAACGACAACTTTGTAAGAAACCCTGCATGAGATTAGATTAAGATGCAAAATTTGCATAATTTCAGAGAGCCTTAAAGTCAGGAAATGGATGAAAATCTCAGTCAGTTTCCTCGAAACGAAAGTGGTGTGAAAATCTCTTTTTCTATATGAGCTAGTTTATTTTTATCTCGAAGTTGATATTATCAATATGAAAAACTTCAACTTGAGCAGTCAAGCCCTAGGAAATTTAATATTGTCGCGTACAAACGCAAAAAGATATTACCCGAACAGGCCACGGAATTATTAATTGATTCCTCTTATGATGTTCTCTGTCAGAACAATAATAAAATGCTTTTCGCCATAAATGCTTGTTTAACTGTTAAGTATCAAGAAAACACAATGAATATGTACGTAAAGAAATGCTTGAAATTTTTCTATGTATTTGTTTCAATTTATTGTTCACATCATATACATTTTTTTAAAGGGTACAGACAAACTTTCTTAATGATGGAAAACGTGTGAAGAATTTTTTTTGTTTAAAAGTTATTTTCTGTTCTTCTTTTAATAATCAACTTAGACTGAAAATTTAAAAAAATGATATTGTTGTTTCATTTTTTTAACTTGCAGTATATTTTTCTGATTATATATCTTATGTCATTTAGGTATATGATTACAATGCATTTATAAAAATGAATTATTTTTAGTGTAATCCTCGATTGCTTTATCTGTTTATAATGTATCTGTATATAGTATTTCCGCTAAATGTGGATTTTTAGATTAACATAAAATTTCCATATTAAAAAATACGCTATTGTTTTTTAAATATACCTCAGAATTTGCGATTAGTTGCGCATATTTGAAAATTTGTTTACATGTTTAACGGCTGTTACAAGTTTTATTTCAATAAAATTATATTTGAGTACTGATATCAACAACAAAGTGATATCATTTACTAACACTACTCATTTCCATGTAATATGGAACATTATAAATTTCTAAATAAAGCATCTACATAAAATTCTGTTCCGGGTTTAAGGATTTTATTAATATTTTCTGTAACTTTCTGTTTTTGAGACATGACCAACTGCTGTCCTTAAGTTTATGAATTAAATTAGAATGATACCAGAACCAATGTTATGGAAAAATTCTAATATAACTAGAAGATGTGCGAATTTAGGCGGGACAAAAATAAAGAGATTGATATACATTGATTCACGGTATTCTGCAGAAACTGAAAGGTGTTTCTGCCTTTCTTCTTGAGCTTCTCTTCTACTATGGTTTTCAATATTTGCAGTACGAATCCTGTTTAATATCTCGTGGCTTTGTCTCACCTTCCTTCGTTCAATTCTCTATCTTGCTAAACTTTGTTTCCCTGCAGTGGCGTCTTCTCTATTCATATTATTTATCTCACTGAAACTTGTTCACTTTTATCTCACTCAAGTCATGTTGCGCTAACAGAAAAAAAGCATTGCCAAATACATAATAAAAAATGCATTGGAAATACATAATAAAAAACAATTGCTAAAAGATAATATTAGAAATAGCATGCGCCACAAATCCAAATGTGATCCGTAACGGAGTGAAGCGTGGGTGAATCAGCATAAATAAAAAAGAAGCAAAGCCAAAACGGAAATCGTTGTATAATGACACAGACCAAAGTGGCGGGGCTATTTTTTAACTCCGCCCCTGCGTTACGGACATTTCTAGATATTTATTATATATATTTGATGTTCAAAACTTGAAACATTCGCACAGTTTTCTGGAAAATTGAAAAGTTTAGCTTCGATTTTATTTTTGATGTAACCAACAGCACAATCGCATACTAGATTCCTTTGGTATACAATATTATTACTTTCTTGGATTCATTTCTTTCTCTTCATTTCTGAAATTTCATCTGTTAGATTATTAGAGGTATAAGCGTAGAGTGCACTTGTTGTATTTTAAATCGAGGAGATGGAAATGTGAACAAAATATATTGTTTCATTGCCAAATCAAAATCTGTGGTGTTCTAAGTCTGTAGTCATAGTGTAACATTACTTGAAATTTTGCTTATAGAAATTTCTTATTAGCTTAATTTCTCGCTAAGATCTTACACCACAGTGTGAGAAATTATGACTTCATTTTCTGTAAATTCTGTTCTTCACATTCGCATGATAAATAACTATAATGTTCCATGATTACTTTTTCACCGAAATATAAAGAACTCGTTGTCTTCTAAAGCTTTCCCGTTTGTAGCACGATATTGCAAAATTTAATTAGTGTAATGAGGGCTTACATTATAATTATTTAATCAAAAGCGTTTAATAAAAATTACAGAAATTTAAGACTTAAGAAAAACAATGAGAGAAAGTGTCTTGAAGAACATGATTAATTATTCTTGTACTAAGCAAAACAGAAACGTATGTTACCAAGTCCTGTAGAGCATGTTAAATGCAAGATTAATTATTCTGTACTAAACAGAACAAAACTGAAAGGAGGTTAACTAAAGATATAAAAACGAGAGAAATTTCCAGAGATAAGTTAAATGTTTGAAAAAATAGCATCATTACCTATTTTCTCAGAAGATTTTATCAGTTATGCTTCAAAAATCATTTAACAGAAAATTTCTCGGGATGTGAAGTAGCTCATATTACGTAATTCAGTTAACAGAAGGGTTGATTTTACAAAATTCTTTCTAAGCTTGTCCCATTTTTCTTTCTATGTTTTTCACAAACTAAATCTCATTAATCCGTGATACGTACAATAGGCCTTCTTCCACAGAAGTATGTTCCGTCATCAGTCCTACTTCCTCTCAAGCCGTGACGGAACTGGGAGCTCCTATATTACTTAAACATTGATTTCTCATCCTCGTACTCCATGGGGCTGCAGTGATATTTCACGGAATTTAGAATGCGTAAAAATTTCAAAACTGAGAATTTGAGAACAAAAAATATATCCAAACATGGTACACATTTTACTCAGTAAAGCAATTGAAAGCCAATAACTTATTTTATGGAATTCTTGTTAATGCTTTATATTTCGTCTAAATGTGGTTATTTTATTGTACAAGAATAAAGCAACTTTAATTATTTTAGCAATGGGTTGCTTATAATGCAATTATAGTTTTATTGAATTTCAGCAATAAAATTGTTTCTGTAGCCTTTTGAGAAAATAGCTGCATCTGAAAGTTTAAATATTGAAGATGGTATCTCATTGAACAGAAGAGCTAGAGTTCCTAGCTTATAGCAATGAAGCTATCACTTTAAAGTTGAAAGCGGTTAAAAAAATTATTCTACTCGTTTGAGAAATCTTGAATCGCATATAATATTGCCATGAATATACTGGAAACATTCAATTAAACGAAAAATCCGAACAGAACCATGACTCGATTACAAACAGTTATTAAATGACAACCTACATAATTTATTTCATAATTGCTTCGCAAATTTTTCAAATATATGTCAAAACCACAATGTTTAAGTAGGGGAAATTAATTTCAAAGAAAATAATTAATCTTCGTCACTAACATATTTTGAACGCTCTTGTATAGCAAATTAATTTTAAATATGATGTTCGGGTTTCGAAACAATCTTAAAGGTTTCAGCGATAAATATAGGTGACGTATACAGAGAAAATCTTCATTATCAGATATAACAAGCAACATCACCTATCTCAATTTTTTTGAAATTCAAAAGAGGAAGATTCAAATGAATTTTTCGCAACCAATAACGAATATTTCTAAATTTTTTCTCAAGTGTGGTTGGAACATGAGGTCTCATATTCATAGCAGTTCTTAACAAAACTCAGAAATATTCGTTATTCGTTCCGAAAAATTCATTTGAATCTTCCTCTTTGAAATTTCAAAAAATTGAGATAGGTGATGTTGCTTGTTAAACGACGATATAATGAGAATAATCCTGAAAGAGACGCATTATACGGGAATCATTCAGTATTAATCTTCGCAATGTATTCAGAGCAAATATTTCAGACTGAGTATTATGAATCTCCTGCAACATTGGGATTGTTTATCCTTATAAAATATAGATACTACTAACTGAGGATTATATTGTGATTATATGATAGGGCAAACTTTGTAGTTGAACCTTTGTTCAGTAAGTTTTAGTTATATCTTTTCTGAAAATATGTACCTACTTATTCTATCTGTTGCATATAAAACATACCTGGAACTTCATTTAAAACACTGTTGAGAACATTCATGATATTTAGAGAAATTAAACCAAAACTTTAGAAAAACAGTTTGAGGTATTGTAAAAGTAGCCATTTTCTTATCTTTTCATACTTTTAAAGGCAGTTTTTGCAACCATATATCTATTAAAATATTCCAACCGCTTATTCTAAATTAAGAGCGCAGTTTGCATCTTACTCGGATTGTAACAAGTTATATTTCTTTCGGTATCATCTTTCATATTTGCTATCAAAATTATTTTATTCTAAATTGAAATTTCAGTTACAGTTTTCACACTAATTGTTACAGTTACATTGTCTTCCTTTTTTTATCTACAATGATCTAACAATACAATGTGCGGGGAAAAATGAAAACAAAGAACTTGGCTTTTATAATACTTTGCAAAGAATGACATAAGGACCTAAATTAAGATGTTTATCTTTTCGACATCACACATTAATGGAAGATTCTCAATTCATGTCTGTTCAATTAAATTACAAAATTCATATTGTGTGTTATATGTCACTGAGTGAGGAATGTTGGTATTCAGCAATAAAGTATGTATGAATAACTGCAGCTCAGTTCAATTACAATAATTCCTCGTTTCGAAGCTACATGAGAGCTATTTTGTGAGACGAATCTAATAATTTTGAACCATGGCTAGAAGCAGGGACGGATTAAGATAGGTAAAGTAGGTAACTGCCTATGGTTCATGCCATTTGATTCACATGGTCTATATACTCAAACATATCCAAATTAAAAATTACGTATTGCTTAAATTTCAGAACATTATTCTTAGAATATTTTTCATGTTTAAAAATTTGTTTACTGATAAATGTAGCCAATATTTTTTTGCAGCTGGCTGAATAATTCACAAGTCAACAACTTTGGAAATCTTTGTGTTAGTAAATTAAGGTTCTTTCAGAAATGTTTTGTAAATTTTTAAATGTTAAATTTATGTTTATAATTAGTTTTAAATTAAATTTCCCCTGCAGGACTTAAATCGAACCTGATTAGATGACGTTTGAATCTCGACAGATTTAACGTTTACTAGACCCGTATACACGAAATGTGGGGGGGAGATGGAAATCGATTCTCGAAATTGGTCCTTCTATAACGAGGCCGCACAGCCAAGATGCCATGGTTCTTAGAACACTGCAAAATAAGATATTCAACATGTACTTTCTTATTGGCAATCAGAAGTCCATTGTTTGTATACCCGTTTGTAGCTCGTATACGTGAAATTTGGGGAGGGAGCTAATCGGTGAAATCGAGTCCCGAAATTACGGCTTTTCGAGAACGAAGCCGACCATTCATCGAGGCCTCCATGGCCTTTAGAACACTGCAAAATAAGATATTCTGCATTTATTTTCTTATTGACAACCATAAGTCAAAGGTTTGTGTACCCGCTTGTGGCCCATATACATGAAAGTTGGGGAGGGGGCTAATCGATGAAATCGAGTCTCGAAATTAAGGCCCTTCGGTAATAAAGCAGGCAATGCCAAGAGATGCCCATGGTTCTTAGAACACTGCAAAATAAGATATTCAACATGTGCTTTCTTATTGGCAATCAGAAGTCCATTGTTTGTATACCCGTTTGTAGCTCGTATACATGAAATTTGGGGGGGGGGGCTAATCGGTGAAATCGGATCCCGAAATTATGGCCCTTCGAGAACGAAGCCGGCCATTCCTCGAGGCCTCCATGGCCCTTAGAACACTGCAAAATAAGATATTCAACATGTATTTTCTTCCATTGTTAAGTCCATTGTTTGTATACCCGTTTGTAGCTCGTATACATGAAAGTTGGGGAGGTGGTTAATCGATGAAATCGAGTCTCGAAATTACGGCTCTTCGTTAACGAAACCGGCAATGCCACGAGGCCTCCATGGCCCTTAGAACACTGCAAAGAAAGATATTCAGCATTTATTTTCCTATTGGCAATCGGAAGTCAAATTTTTGTGTGTGAGTGTTGAAAATCAAATGCGAAATTATCTGCAAGACTCTGAGAAATTAAAGTATGAATTTAAGAGTTAAAAGCACGTATTTTATCATTTATTCTATCACTGCCATCATACTGTATCCTTTTAATTTCCTAAGAGTCGGTCTAATTGGTTAATAAGTGGATACAATTGAGTGTCTTTTATATTTTTAGTGTTCATTTTAATCTACCTATCCATGATAAATACGTAAACAAAAATAACATTTAACAAAAATTAATTTTAAGAACACATTATTATTAGTGTGCGAAAAAGGAGTTTTTTTTATTTTTGTAATTTTCTACGTTTTAATTCTAATTTTTCTTCTTTTTAATTGAAATTTTCTTCTTTTTGAATTTATAAGTTATTATTACATATATTACGAACTCTTGAAACCAATTTTTGTCTCAAATTGACTACTATGTATTGCTGTCCAATGGTTTGGAATCAAAATTAAGTTTAGAAAAAATAAAAATAGTGTATTGCCATCGACAATACACAGGTAAACAAAATATGAAAAATCTAGCTCATTAGGTAATTAGTGAAAATTCGGCTCAAAATTCAAATTTCTCCATTTAATAGCATGAAATAAATCAAGTTAAATAGAATTGTATAAAAGAGAAATTAACGAGTGAGTTAAAAAAAATACCAGAAATTTTCATGGGGTTCGTTTGCATGATCGGATGATAACAATTGAGTCATTTCATCTTTATACCTAGTGTTATTTTGAAACGGATGTCAGAAGGGTAATGATAGGCATTAAGAGGAAGAATAATTGCCGTAGAATATGGTATCGTGAACCACGTTCAGTCGGAGAAAATGGAAATTGATTCATTCAAGGTATAATGTCAGGTACGAGAAAAGTATATAATAAATACAAATATTAATTGACAGAAAGATTATAACGCAGTCTGTGGAACATATTCATGAAATAAAACGATTTTTTTCAGAAGAAAGGGATTATATTTTGAAATGACATGCGCTTGAATCAGAAAAATTTATCTTCAAATTTTACCCTTAGCTTCAAGAAGATAACGTTCTTGGAAAAAGAGAATCTTTAACTCTTTAATCCCGAGGTGAATTTTTTTCTTATATCCCCTTTAAAATCGGAACTTTTTGAGAGTATACGACATGAATTGGACTCTCCCAACCTGGTTGGTCATTTGCCCTACCATTCCATCCCCTGCTATAACCTTCCCTTAAGGCGCACGGAAATGGGCTGTGGTTGGAAAGGATAAATGGACCCCCTACCGCGCTTATCTCCTAAGCAACCTCAGAACCTCCCCTCCCCTCAAAAGGAGCCAAACGCATCAGACCGGCCTTCATCACTGTTAAGGAGAAATTTTTAGACCGCCAGGGACCGCCTCGCTTGGTGTGAGAGGGTTAAAAACAAGTAACATTTAAATGCCGTTAACTGCTTCTAAATATGCTGGAAGTTGAATATGAAGATTATTTAATTGGCTGAAATGATGCATTCACTATATTTTCATTCAATATGCTTTTTATCTCGCTTCATCTTATAAAAACCAGAGCTTTATATTTTGAAACAAGTAGAGCACAAGGAAAGGCATATGAAAGATTTAGTTTTTTATTAAACATTGTTTATTTCCATGACACGCTAAGAAGAAAAAGCTTACTCTACGCATAATAAAGAAAAAAAAACTTCAGTATGGGTGCTGAACAAAATGGTCTTTTCTTAGGCTTGTTTTCCGATGTTTCCTCGAAACAAAGTAGAGATGAAGAAAGTACAAAAGAGGGGAAGAAGAACTGTTTCAAGCTTCATTCTTTCTCGTCCACGTTTTTATTTCGGCCAGTTTTTGATGGAAGTGTGGGAATGTTTGTAAAAGGAAGTTTCACCGAAACTTTTCTCTTTGAAAAGAGAACACTTAATGGTGACCATATAAAATTGAGAGGAGAAGAAAATAAGATAACTATTCTTGAATTTTTTTTGTAAGATACCTTGAAACTGAAGTAATTTTCTTCCTCGGTGACAAATATAACTGAGGTAACTTTCACAATCTTCATGCAAAAAAAATACAGTCTTTGATGTCTTGCTTCTTTAGTATAAAAGAAATGTTCTTTTAAAAACTTCTGTATTATCCTTTCTTGTCAAGGAATAATTTTATTAGTATCTCAGCAATTTCTCTCCAAACAATATTTTCAGATCTGCTGAAGAGTATGTTTCTATCAAGATACGGAGCGGCCTTGGGTGGCCTAGTGGTAAGGTCTTGGCTTCGGCGCCGGAGAGTTCCGGATTCAAAACCTGATTTTACTAAAGATCCACCGTGTATGTGGGCGTGTTGCACGTTAAATCATACTTAGTCGCCAGAACGTCCCGGTGTGGTGTGAAAGTTTGGAGAGAAGGTGCCAGCTCAGGTGTTGTTCTCGTGAACTGACGCAGCTCAAAATTACGAAGTATATCCCAAAATAGCCTTCGCGTTGCTATAGAGTGGTACATTAATGTAACTAAACTTCTATCAAAATATTTGTAACGAATAAATAGTTTTTATGTACAGATGAGATAAGTTTTTCATTTATATTATTTTTGTTTTCTTTTAAAGTAAAAAAAAAATTATTTCTTAAATTATTTAAATTTGCCGATATAGAATCCCAAGAATTTTTAATCTCACATATGGTTTTAGTTTATTTCATTTTGAAAAATATTATCATTTAAATATCTTCCGATCGTGTGTTGATATAGTGTTACATCAGGAATGTGGAAGATAGCTTTCTCATTCCAAAATTAATTAACATTTTTTGCGTTAATATTACTTAAAAACATAAAACGGTATTTTCGAAAAATCTTTTATAATTAAGTAGTTGCATGAGCTTTATCATTTTAATTTAAATGCGATCATGTGATTACGGCTGCAGACCATTTGGCCTGCAAAGAGTCTGAAATGATAATTTTAAACCCTTTTGTCGCTGGAAGGATCCTCTAATCAACTGTGTTTAGAATTGATGGAATCTGGCATTATAATGCATAGTAATATTGTCTTAAAAACATAACATGAAACATTTCTCCATGTGAATGCCATTTAGATGTGTACAGTTAGTTTTCGATTTACTTTTAAAATCATAAATAGATTTGAATAGGTGAAAAGAGGTTTTAAAAATTATATTTTATCATGAATTGATAGATGAATTATTAATATCTAATTAATAGAGAAAGTGTTAATTTCGCATCTATAAAACCAGCATTTTTAATTTGACAGTTTCGGTTCTTCAATTTTACAATGTCTTAAAGTTCGTTTTCTTGCAATAAACAGTTTCGACAGTTACGCCGAAAAGTATCAGAACAAGCAAATATGAAACACCACTTGTAATCATCTTTTGAAAAAGGCAATATTGAATTCTTTTTATAAGATTTTAATTGATGTCAGTCGTATGCATATTTGGCCTATTCATCTGAAAAAAAAGACGCAAATCGCAAAAATATTAAGTATTTTAATAGAGTGCTTCACAGATTCTGATAATCCTATAATCCTCTATTTGTAAATTTGATTAGATAAGCAAGTTAAATAAATTTCTGTGATACCAGATTAGACCACTGAATTTCTTAAAACACTTTCATAACAACACTATTACACATTTTTTTTCATTCATGCAACAGAAATAAAAGTTTTTCATAGAATTAAAAGCCAGGATGATTTTTCGTTGATTTTTCTATCATATCTATATCTAGAACTTAATTTCTGTCTCAGTTATTATCCCATATACCACTAGCAATTAACCCAGTGTTTCCCATCATTTTATGTGCGATGATGCCCCACCTACACCTTTCTTAAATTCTTATGCCTCTTAACATAGAGGGTACACGGGGACATTAATAAACTTCTATTTAGAAAGCTAAAAAATGATTTTACCAACGGAAATAATTAGAACTAATACACTATATTTATGTATTTTTAATCTAATATAGGATTTAAGTAGAGTTTTGGTCATAAATGAAAATATTTATTACACCTTTTTCCTACAAATGAATCAATCTGTCCCATACAAAGTGTACATTGATGCACACGGAAATATCAAAAATAATGATGGTTAATAGGTCTGGGATCAAAACAAAATTCGTTTTATCAATAGAGTTTATATTCCAAATCCAGTTTTAAAAGTTTAACTAAGAAACAAATTTTTATTTTAATAAAATTTCAACATTTTTATTGAGACTGGAAAATTATTTATATTTACTAATAATACAGGATAATGCGTATGTGTGTGGTGCAAATAATATTATTTGGAGGGAGAGAATGTGTACCTCGAAAATTTTAATCAATTAAAAATTAAGGGAAATTTTCGCGTTCTTCCTTGATGACTTACGAAAAATAATTAGCATAAAAATAATTTTTACACGATCTAAAAATGCAAAAAAAATTCTTTTTGATGATATTAATTAAATTTCCATACAATTTTTGTCTCCAATTTTAATAAATTCGTAAAAAAATAATTTAAGCTTAATTTACAATAATTCTTTTTATTGTTGCAATGGAATTCAAACTGTTTTCATACTTAAACAAATGCTTAATTGCGTGTTTCTCTTAGATAGTTCATTTTTACATTTTTTTCCATTTCTGGAAACGATTTTGCAAAGTAGTTGCTGTTAAGGCGCATTGATGCACACAGAAGATGCGCATCAATGTGCTCCGGAGTCAAGTGTATCAATCTGTCCCAAGAAACTTTTTTTACTTAATACAAGTGGTCGCGCAAAATTAACGCTAAAACACTTCAAAACTTAATATAGTTCAGAAAAATAATTTTTTTTCCTACCTTTGGAATAGATTCCAGGGCAAGAAAATGTAATTAGTGAAAGAAATCACACAACACGTACTCAGAGTAAAATTTACTCGACTAGAATGTTAGAGGTTTGATTCATTTGTAAATTAACTTTTGACTTAAAATGCCAAAAAATTTACCGTGTGCTAAGGGTTACAGTGGCATATATACGAGGGGATATGAACATCTTGAACCATTGCAATCATCAAAATTTAAGAACTAGATCAATGTTGCGGCGTATTGTGAGGTCTCCCCTTTGATCTAAAGTTTTCCCACAGGAAAAGACCACCTACAAACTCTCTAAGACCCGAAGAAAAAGAGCGCGAAGTTATCTAAAGTCATAAAATACAACCCAGCTTACGCAACCGGAGGGCAACGAGACCGCACCGAGCTGAAAGACCTCCCAAAGTGCCGCCAAAGGAACACTTTAGGTTTTGACCCTCTCCCAATGATGAGAGGAGAAAGAGATCTCAGGTTTGTGGTTGGAGGTTGCGGTCAGCAACCCGACAAATCCCTGAGACTTAACATTTCGGCCACGCCTCATAGGTGCTGGTCGTGGGGGTTTAAAGTGTGAGGACGAGAGATGAGAAGAGATCCGAGATCGAATGATTTGAGAAAATTGAGAAATCAGAATCTCGACGCTCGAGATTTCTGGACTTGTTACGGGCGTTTTTAGACCCCGTGGAATTGAAGCCAACCTTTGGCTAGACGAGCTTCTTTGGTGAGCTGCAAACGCATCGGTGCATTCCTTTGGAGAATTGCTAGAAATATAGTGAGCGTTGTATACCTGACTGACAGATACCGGCCTCGGTAACTTGCATAACCCTTTGGTGGTTACTTCGTTTAATTGAGCGTTCAAATACCTCAATTTCCTCTTCCGGCCATCGGACTTACTGAACTCGCCCTGAGTTAAAATCAACTGACTGAACTTTGTCAGTTTCCCTCAATCGATTGCTTATCGATTGCTTACGAGTTGACTCACCCAGATAACTGTAATTAAGTCCAGTTACGAACATCTCTTGACTCTCGCGATCTCATCCGGGAGTTGTGCAAATCACTTGAATGTGAAATCTAAGTGTAAATTTCTTGTACAAATGCCTTTAATCAAGAAACATAATTAAATTTTAATGTGCTGTATTGCTGTGTCTTGTTGATCTCTGATGGGACCCCGGTATCACTGGGCTAAGACCTTACAGTATCAATCTACCCCAACTCCTACACATAGTATCTAATATTCAAAAATTGAATTGTTCATTGAAGAAAAATAGAGGGTAGGTTTTAGAATGAAATCAATAGGAAATTGTTTAAAAGCATAGTAAGTAAATTTTAAAATATGTAATGGTGAACTGAAATTCAAGTACGATTTTGTACAGTGGAACCTAGGAAATCCGAATATCTCTTAGCATTTCGAAAATTCGGATTATAAGGGAAATTCTTTAAAACATTCTTGATATACCAAATGCAGTAGTGTTAATTCAAAATAGACGTTTGATTTAAACTCTTGATGAGTCCATTTTAGAATTACCCCCTCCCCTCCTAACAATCAAATTGCCTCTACTGTGGGGAGTGGGCCACAAGTTAAGAAACACCGAATTAACAACATGCAGTTTCTCAAAAAAATACTGTAGCCGAGCAACAGCGAATTAGTCCACTGGCTTCCTCCTTTAACTGAATTATCAACACCGCCTGGTTCATCCAAGTATCTGCTAACTCGTTTAACAAGCGAATCTTGCTTTTTATTACCAGCGGATAGGCCACAGGCAATGGCGTTCATTGATTAACAAAATGGCAATATATAAAGTACCCTTCAAAAAGGAATGCAAAATAGTAGAATTGAGTCTATTTCTTCTGTATCTTATTCTAAGTAATATATATATAACTACAGCACAAAAAACACTGTATATTGCAAGAAAATAAAGTTCCATTTCCAAACACCCATCAAGCGTTAAATGAAAGTCATTTTATTTAAAAAAATATTTGCCTTAATTAATGTAATTGAAAATTTAAATGGTTCTTTTCTTTCAGAATGCCAATAGCTTAAAAAGAACAAATATAATCATAGTTTGCTTTTAAATATTTCAGCCTTATTATTTTTCTTTTTTCAAATGACTATATAGGCTCATCTGAAGATCAGTTTTCATGTGAGAAAATGAATTTTGGTGGAAAAATATTTTTCTTGAGAAATTGCATATTCCATATAGGATTTTCCTCTTTTAAATTCAAAATGGCAGAGAAATTAAAATTTTAGACTAAATAGCGACCATGATATAATATGTTATCTGTAGATCATTCATCTATTGATCTACACCAAAACATGAACCTCCGGAAAGATAATTTGGCCCAAATGCCCTTTGATTACATCCAGGTATTCTCATCCCTTGGCATTTTAACTTAACCCATCTGCGGCAGATGGCGAAATATTCCTTGGACTTTACCTAGGCCATATAAAGGTGGTGAAATATTCCACCAAAACGTGTAAATTATCCTTAGAATGACTGACCTATTACTCCGTTATACAAGCCCGCTTTAGACAGTTGTAAATTGGGCTTACAATCCTTTTTAGTGGGAAAATATTCAGAACAATGCTTATGTGAATATTAAAAAAGATGTGGGAATTAGATTGTATTGGAAAAAGTCTAGAAATATTATATAATTTTTGTATACTGAATTTGAAACAGCAATATCCATAACGTTTTTAGTCCATATGAAACAATCCAGAGTACTTTATAGGTCCATCAACCACGAACATTTGCCAGCGATCTAGCATTATTAGACAATATTATTATATACACCAATTAGAAAGGCAATTGCAAAAATTTCCATTACTATTCAGGTGTGTTTCGGCATCAGAATCTTTTAAAACCCAAGAAATTCGCAAAAATATAGTAACAATTTTTATATTGCGTGGTAACTGAGTTAATAATACTTTTGCCGTTTTAATGTAAGGATTCTAAGAATAGCCAGAAAAATATTTACGAGTGAATTAATTGAAATAAATTTTATTTCTTACTTGCTAATAAACCCGGTCTTGCTCGGAATGAAAACGTTTGCATGCATTTTATTAATAAAAAATTAACTATTTAATGAATTGTCACGAAACCTTTTGAAGTATTTATAACACATAAATATAACATAACAAATATTACAGTTAAAAAATATTAAATCAGCTGTTGTCGGCAGTTTGAACGCCAGAACGCAACAAAATGAAGGCAGCGCCACCTGGTGATAAATTGGATAATTATATCCGAGACAGTTTATAATCAATTAAAAAACATTTATTTAATTAATTTCCTTCATCGACTTGCTTCGGCAAGGGTAATTTGTGATTTCAATCCGGTAAGTCAGTGGTCCAAGTCTCACTCCAAAATTTTGCTTCCAGGCTTGAACTTCTAAGCAAAGGTATAATATTGCTATTTTCAAGAGCTTCTCAGCTTTATGCTTTTTGCCGGCACAATCTCATTCCTAAGTACATCTCTAACCAAAAGTTTGTTCAGAGGAAGTAGGGATGGAGGTTATTCCGAAAATAACCGGTTTTCTGTTATTTAGGTTTTCTCACCTCCGGTTTAACATGACGGTTATAACCGCTCAAAATAACCGGTTTTCGGTTTTTTTTTATAAAAAAACCAAACGCCGTTTGTAAACAATATTTTGTATTAATATTGTTTTTATTGGAAATCAGACCATTGGCCAATTTATCTGTTCATAAAAACTCTTTCAATAATCCGCTAACCAACAGACACCTCGAGGAAGCGGTGCCGATGATTGGCTTAACATGATGAAATTCAAATCTTCATAACTTGGTAAATTTTTGTGTAATCGAACCGAAAATCGATCCTCTCTTCCGATCCGCCTTTTTTACCCGGTTATCGGATTTAAAAAAATAACCGAAATAAAAAAAAACCGGTTTTGGGTTAAAACTGGTAGTTTTTTCCTATCCCTAAGAGGAAGAGAATGTAAGGAACTTTACCTTGTCTTTCTTATAAGGATTGACAAGTTCAATCATCACCATGATAACTGAAAAAAAACAACAAATCAAAACGTTGAAAGAAATTACACCACGGAATTCTTCTAAAATTAATTCTTTATGTCTCCACAGATAATGAGTTCTACTATAAGAAAATCTACATTTAAAAAAAGCGTTTTCAAACAGTGAGAAAAGAAATCACATGAATATTAAAATTGCATTATTATTATAAAAACAAAAATTCCGAAACTCCGAAAATTTTGAAATATAAAACCATTCACGAACAAAGAATTTTCCTTAAATATCCGCTAAATAAATTCTTTTATAAACAAATTTGCAACAATTTATTTTACGAATTTAAATCTTACATAAAAAAAAATGCTAAAAGAGTATGAAAACAACCTTGTCGTCCATCATCGCTGTAAAACGCAGGAATATCCTCTGATTAATTTACACCGTAACACAATCCATGCTTTTCAACTCTTCCGTAAATTTCTCTCTTGTGGTTTTCTTTATCTCCTAGCGAGTAGGAAAAAACTATAACAGTTTCCCCACATTTTATTTCTTTTCCTAAAGGTACATCATTTTGAGATAAAACTAAAGCGCCCAATGGCTCCCGCCTTTCGTCTGAGAAACAATCATTAATATAGTGGAGTCAGCTCGACACTTATGTGAAGCTTTGTTCCACGCAACAGTGATTAAAGTCTCAGGAGAAAAAAGGATTCTAATTTTGTCTCTTTCTTCTTATTTCTTTCTTTCTGACGGTCTTTGCCTACTTTTCTTTTCGTACAAAAGATAAAGAAGCAATCTGTCAACAAGTTCTTGAAGATATAATAGTACAGAAAGTTGACCAGGAAAACTATAACTTCTATTCTTAATTTGTAACAAATGCAAAATAAAAAGAAGGCGAAACTTAATAAGTGAAAGTATTAGTATTCAAATGACTTATTGGCAGGCAAGTTTGTAAGTAAAATCTGGGAGAATGTTTTTTCGTAACTTAGGTGATAAATCACAGGCTCTGATAAGGAAGGCAGCAAATTACGTTTACACTAACTAGACATCTACCGATCAATGCTCTCATATGGGATTGGGGAACATTTACAAAATAAAAGGTGAAAAAGTTTTTGAAAGAATGTCTAATTCCCTCTAGTACATTCATTATTGACTCAAGAATAATTTTCAAATGAATTACCTGTTTGTCCTGCATGTTTCTGCCTTTCAACTTTAGCAGATATAAGCAATTCAACAGTTTTGTCACTTTTAATTACACAAGAAAAAAATATTTTTTATCGATTACTTTTAACTACTTGAAGTCTTACGTAATAAAATTGAATTTCTGATGTATTTTCTGTTATTACCTATTAATTTTGAACTCTAGTCAGATGACGAGGGCGATACTTAAGCCGGCACCCATTCACCAAACTTTCGTGACTCACTAGCGTGTTACTTATTGAGTTGTTGTGTCCTTGGATCAATGGTTCCGAATCATGGAATTTGCACTCTGGTTCGATATTCAATAACTATGAACAGCCACCGAATTGATGGACATGGGGCAATATACATATTCTTTAATTTTTTAGCAGTACACTTACGTCTATAACAAATTAGAAAGGAGTTTTAGGCACGGAGATGGTAAAATACTCGTTAAATGTGATGTTGTGTTCTAAATTTTCTCATGTTGGAGTGGTGTGAAAGCAGATTGCAGAATAAAGTTCTTATTCAGTTTTTATTCTCTACGAATGATCATGCTTGAAAATTTAAAAAAAAGCCTTCCAATAATAGTGTCTCAAAATGAGACGCACGTCATTTCCATGTTAATCAGTTTCAGCACAGTGTCAGTTCCATATTAAGCATAATGAAAATATTATTATAAATTTAGAAACTGCTGCATGATTAATTTTATACCTAATATCTAAACCTAGAATTATTAAGTTTTACGATAATTTTTTTGTTTTAGTAATTTCTATTTTCTGTTTTAGTAATAAAAAAAATGCCTTGATTGTAGGTTAAATTGAAGTACTTAGATTCTACGACGCACTCTCAAAAGCCTTAATTAATTTGGAATAACATGCGGTTATAATATATAAATAATGTATTTGTACATAGTTTTGTTAAAGTCTAAATGGATACATTGTTATTATCTACAAGTTCCCCACAGCAAAGCCAATAAATAAGCTTTTCTGTTTAATCAATATATTTCTGGTGAAACGAAACAAATTTTTGTCACACCTTTTACGATTCTGTTTTCCTAAACGGATTTCTAAAATTAAATGCAATCATCAGGTTGGCAAATATTAGAAAAGCACCATTCGAAAATATATTTAATAGCAAAATTTATAAAGAAGACTTGCTATTTTTCTTGTTAAGCGCAAACATCTCTTCCGCATCTAGAGAACAGTCCGACTGCAGACTCAATAGTTCGTACTTCGGAAAGTTCCAGTCTATCCTTTCGTAGGTTGAGAGGAAAGCGCCATCTAGAGGCTGAATTAGTAATTATGTCTCTTGTAGCATTAAGTATTAGAAGTCAGTTCGGTGCCTTGGTTTGACAAGGTTCTAACTGCATCCGACTTAGTTTTGAGAAAACGAGTTTAAAGATTTCACCGTTTACAACTTTTTTATTTGTGATTTAATTTAATAAATATTTTCATAATTGCATTAAAAGGCTTTTATTTAGAAGTTCCATAGTTTATTTGAAAAAAAAATATCTTTAATTTCTTTGTTTTCGAACACAGCAAAATGCAGTTAGAACCTCGTTCAAAACAGAAATAGCTTTCGCCAAAGAGACATGGCTCTAACTGAACATAGAACTTTGTCAAAGTAACACGTTTATTATGGTACAAAGTTCTAACTCGATTCAAAATTGAATGAAAAAAATAACATTTTGTATCATGATAAATGGAAAGTCACTGCTAGTAGGTTTATTAAAAATGTAATATAGCATTATAATATTCCCTATCCTGTATAGGCATAAAAGGAAATGCGATTTTTATATTTTTCTTTTTTTGATCACTTACTTCTTTTTCAACCTTTTGAACCTTAGGTGTTACTTGGAACACACTCAAATTGCAGTTTTCTGAGGTATTTTTCTATTTAATATGTTTTTTCGAGTCCCTCATAGATGTCTCAGTAAACTTGATGTTTGCAGAATTCTCAGGTTCCAATTTATCGTGAGATGTTAAAATTGCAACACTAGTGAAAGGCACAATCTTATAATTTAAGAGCTTTGATCCTCCTTGAAAATCTTTAAAGTCATCAGGCCGCATTTGTATGACACGATATGGGTGTCTTGTATTGACTTGCTTTAAAATTTTAATTAATCCAATTGGAGAATAGAAGTGAGTTTTGTTCATGGCTTTTTCAATGTTGCTGTGAACCCTATCGACTTCTTGGACGCATGAATGTCCTGCAAGGAATACTTCATAGTTACTGATTTTACTTGAGGATTATCCTTGTGAGAAAACATAGAACTGAGTTTGAAATGATTGAATTCCGGTTTTGAGGAACACACGAATCCGACCATGTTATCAACACAGTTATGTCATTTTCATCATTTAGTACGGTCAGTATTATGTGAAAAACATTAGCAATATCAGTACCAGCGCGGCCAGATAAATTTTTACTCCAAAAGTCACAATATACTTGTTTAGTAGGCGTGTAGTACGCAATAAAGTTGTAGACGTTTAATTTTCTCAAATAAAATAAAAAAAACTAATATTAACCTGTGGAGTCAATATTACATTTTGTAAGTCAAATAGCAATATAGGCAAATGTTTGTTTTTCTTCTCCTCATTCCTAACTTCTCGCATGTTCATTTTTGACCTTTGATGCACGTCATACTCATATTTAACGTCATCCGTCAGGGTTTGGGTTTGTTTTGCCACTTTCTAGCAAAGGTCACATCTGTCGCTTTTTGGGGAGTGAAATCCAAGGTTAAACTCCGTGACAAAAATTCTGTAGTACATTGATTTCCTAACTGCAGTTAACTTTTCAGTGCAACACTGTTGGAGGTACAATTCATACATTTTCCCAATACTGAGGTGAGAACCAGATATTCTCTTTTTGTATGAGCCCTTCATTAATGGGACTCCACTACGTGGAAGGATTTTATGTGTTCTCTTACTAAAACTGAGTCTCCTTTGGATACTCTTCTACTATTTCCGTTCTTTCCTCTTTGGTCCTGGGTTGGTGTGTTAGTTTCTACATTTTTAGTTGAATGCGCAGTGTATACTGGCTTTTGCGATATAGATAATGTTCCTAAGTTGAAAGACTTGCATACCATTATTTTCTCTCCCTTCACAAAAAAAGTACTTAAAGTAAATCTTCCTACTTGACGACTTAATTTTTCTTTTGTTCCTCTCATTACCTGTTTCGTCTTCATCTTCCGCTTCGACTCGTTGTTCCGTTCTCAATCTCTTTGGTTTTGCCGTTAGCAATCGACACGTTGTGTTCATAAGAAAATGCCTTTTTTCTGCAGCTGTGCCTAAGTAATAATATGAATTATGAATATCTGAGCGCTCTGTGTCTGAAATATTTTCCCCACATTTAAATTTACATTGCAAATTACAGTTTTTCAATGTTTTCACTCTTCTTTCTGGCACATTTTTTCTCCTTTTGTTTATGTGAGATTTGCATGTTTGGTGTGCTATTTTCCTTGCATTACACTTCCATTTCATAGGATTAGCCACAATTTTCCTAGCTTTCTTTGGGGTTTGGTCACGTTCTTGTGTTCTAAAAATAATAAAAAAAATCATGACTATCGAGTTTGAAACAAATCTTTTATGGTAGGGCACGTATTATATAATCCAGAGGGGTTTTTATTCTTAATTAAAAAAATGTCCCTCTTTGGGGATGATAAGAATAATAAAAACTAACACCATATTATGGCCAAATATTTAACAAATAAAAATGCTCTTAAATTAAAAATTAAAATTTTAGCGGCAGGAGTAACTTTACCTTTATGAAAGTTAATTTTTTATTTTGTTTCTCTTTTATTTGTTTTTTCTCTTAAAAGTCGTAGGCCTAGGCTATTCCAGGCGGCATATCAAACATATACAACAATACAAAGTTGGAAATAAATATAGCTATCTCGAAACTAAACTTACTCATTAATCGCTGTGTTCGGAACATCAATTTGTCCTTTCTCTTCTATTCCGGTTGAAGTTTCATAATTTCATAATTATGTATATTAGTTTGATTCGGCTCGTTTGGCTTGGATGATAATTTTCTTCTTTCTTCAGTTACAAAAAAAGAAAGAAAGAAAAAGGTTAGCTGGTAATAGAGATGGATGGTAATAGGTTAGAAATAGTATGCTAACAATGTAGCTTTACATTATAGTTTATGCAACATAATATGCGGAAATATTATGCTCTTTAAAAACACAGTATTACAAAATAATTAAATATTACAATAAAGATACTTACCTCAAACTCTGAATGAAACTGTCATCGCTGCTCTCACTTGATGTGAACTAGACAAAATCAATTTTATTGCCTGTGTCGCTGAATAAATCAGGCAGACTTTCTAGATCGTCCAACTTATTTTATGTCAATGAATTTAACTTTATTCTATTGTAAAACAGTACAGAAAACTTTTATAATGAATGTAAATCCTCGTTAATTCTCATACAAACAATCATATCCTGCTAGACTAATGATACATCTGATTAGTGGTCAAAATAAAAGCAGATAGAACCTTCTCAAACTGAAAAGTATAATTATCATCTGCATTGATAGAACCTTCTCACGGAGAAAGTGCAGACAGAACTTTGTCAAACTGAAAAGTTTAAATATCGTCTGCAGTGATAGAACCATGGCACACTGGTAGTTCGTTTATTTACCATTAGAATTCAACCAGAGTCAGTTTATTTTATAGATCTAATTTAGTATAATTATATAAACTCATAATCTCATTTTCGGTAAAAATGTTAGTTAAAACCTTGTCAAACCAAAGAAGCGAGTTCCCTGCATTCATCATAGAAATGCTTAAATATCCCAAATTTTATACCTGACGAAATGTTTATCACCTGCTCTGTCGTTATTACTAATCAGCCTTAAAAAATCAAAACCATACAACAAAAACAAGGAACAAAACAAAATTTCATTTTTTTATTTATACTTTTGTATTAATACTTTTTTCTACTTTTTAATGAAGCTTTTATACCACATTTGTAGTATTTTCTACGCAAAAATAAAAATACGCTCCACAGCTACCCAAATGCTTAAAAATCAGTCAATCTGCTTCCAGGTTGTATGGAGTGGTATTCTGCGATACCGACAGCACAACCGCTGTAAACGCTGTACTTATTGATTTAGCTACTTTCTAGATTTACGCTCGTTTTATTCATAACAAACATCCATCCTTTATAAGGGAAAAGAATAAAAAAGAAAACGAAACAGTCACAGATCAGACATTCTTTCTTTTCTGCCGTAGCGGAGTTGCATCGCAGCCTCGCTCAATAGAAAAAAAACATAGAGGAACGGCGGATAGTATGGGCTTCTTAAGGGAAATTTTAATATAAAACTTATGTTATTTATTGCAATGAGCTATAACTGATCAAAATCATTCTTTGAACACTTTTCTTCAGGTTGATTATATTAAATAAATTTATATAGCCTTCCAAATTACATATCATAACTAAGTTTTAAGGCGAAACTTTTCAAAAATCTAATATGTCGGGTAGTATGGGCCACACTAAAGAACACAAGTTTTAAAATAAAAACAAATAATTTTTTTGTTAGAAATTGATATATTTTGATTCTGCAGCCAAATGACTACAATAGAAGTAAATTTTCTTACCAGCATTATCCTATCAATTATTTAATCTTAGTTAAATATTTAATTGATTTTTTGTCTTTGCAATGTACTTCTAGGCATACCGTAATGGTCGGATGCAGCCCTTAGTGATTCACTTTCTTAAAACACATTCAATTGCAATTAGTTTAGTTTGATTATATTAACATGCCATTTTGAAGCCACACGAGGGCTATTTTGGGACGGATTTCGTAATTTTGATCTGCGGTCAGATGCCGAGGAGTTCTCACTCCTCTCTCCAAGATTTCGGATCACACGAACTGTATGGCATTTGACCACTACGTGTGATTTAGTGCGCAACGTACCCGATACACTGGAGTCGGATTTCGATCCTGGAATCCTCCAAGCCCGAAGCCAGGGCCTTGCCACCAGGCCACCGCGGCCCACCTTGCAGTTGCAAGATTCATGGCATCCACAGACCATTGTCCTCGACCCTCGTCTTCAGGTTTATCTTGCAAAGTTAAAAAGTAAGTTTTATCCACAGGGTTCGTACTACCCGACCGACATTGAAAAGAAACACATAGTGACGGCTAAAGACGCGCTAAAGGAAGAGAGATGAAACCCTCACGACATAATCTAAATAAAGAAAGCTAAATAATAACACTAGTTTCATAAATTTATTCTTTCTTGTAGAAGTGCAAGGAGTCGTCAAAAATCTTACGAATCAACCACTTAAATATTCACAAACAAAGAAAATTTACTAAAGAACGGCATTAAGCAGTTATGTCAACCAGCTATTTGCACACGGCAGAATGATGCTATTGATGTACTGTAGGCATAATAATAGGCTGCTATTTACCGGCAGGACTTAGAAGCACTAGGTGGCCCACATTACCCGCCGTTATCCTAATATTTCTTTGAATGAATAATAAGAATAGAAGTATTAAAATGAATTGATTGAGAATAATTCTGTTAAATTTAACTTCTGTTAGCCTTTATATATATATTATACCTTAATATTCTACAATTATAAAATAAATAAAATATTTTTGAGAATTTATTAAAATTATTCAAAATATTCAACGACAATTAAATTGGTATTATTGAAAAAATAATTTTCTGAATTTCAAGATGATGAAAAATCATTTTTGGGGTCTTCTTCAGTTATCAATGAAAAACTCCGACGTTTTGCTTAATATTTATTTAAATGAAATTCTAATTAAAATTTCGAAAAATATCCCTGCAAGGTGCAGAATCACTTTCTTCAAAGTGTGTGTGTGCCAAATTTGGAACTCTAAATCTCACTGTCCATTTGTTAAATTACAATTAGAACAATTTCCAGTTTTAAAGTTGATCGACATACATAAACAAATTCCATTAAGATGATAAGTAAACCAAATGGTCGTCATAGACGGCGAGCCTATAAATGAAATTAAAATATTTTTGCCTGACTTTCTGGTCTTTATCCCATTTCATTTTATTTATATTATTCAGAATTCCTCTCAAATTTGACAATACACTGAATGTGTAAAATACATCTTCCAATACAATCTTCTTAATATAATTTATTTATGTTATAGAAATTTTTACAGAACGAGACTTTTATCGAAGTAAAAGAGAAGCGTTAACAAATGACAATGGTCTTGTTTGCCACGACATGCTTATGAGCGAGTACTGGTAATGTCTTTCGTGTTTTTATTCACCAACTTTAAATATTAGACAAATAGAAAAGTCGTATAATTCAACATTTTACATCATATGAAATGCTATATATAATCAGTCTAGGTCGATCTAAAGTATCATGTTATTAAAGCATGATCAGATACAATATATCACGTTTTGGAATCTCATAAGCTGTTGTTTTAGGTTCAGATTATAAATGAAGTGCAGCATTTGCCTACTCCAAATGTTGCAGTGATCACTTCAGGACCTTCAGAAGAGGTCAAACCTTGCAAGAGAATGCAGAAATATTCAAAAGTGTCATGATAGCGACAGTTCCTCTTGCATCATTAGTGGTTGTTCACTACCTTGCTAGATTGCTCTCCAGATCAGCATCATTACCCGTGGAAATTGGTCAGTCTCGTCCGACAATGGAGAGGGAATAATGTAATCTATGGTCACATTGAAACGTGTAGGAGACCCTTCTCTAACAAATCCGGTATTTGTCTCCAAAGACGATACGGTGTTTGGCGCGAGTTCCCATTTATCCTTCAAGCAAACAATTGAATTACGGCTGATTAATAGAAAGCCCATGAAATGTTCATGAAAGCCCATTTAAATACTTTTTCTGTAGCTTCAGAATATAGGAAATGCTCCAGAAAGCACCATTTTACTTATTGTAACAATAGGAATAAAGTATTTTAAATTAGAATCGTTCGCAGTCAGCAAAGTAAAAGGGGTTGTTTCGTGGAAATTATGACATTGTACGGCTTAAAGGTCAGAAAAAAACATACGTTTTTACTCGAAAGCTGACGAGTAAATTAATTTTTTTAATACACTTAATATTACTTAATGGTGTAAGAAATCTCTTTAACTGTTGTGAAAACTGTTGAAAATATTATTATTTTTTCTCGCAAGCAGACGATTAAATTAAAAGACAAATTTTTTAATTCAAATTTTCTTATATATGCCTCTTGATGGAAGAAATATTTTTAAATGTTGTGAAAACAGTTGAAAATATTATTATTTATTCTCGTAAGCAGACGATTAAATTAAATGGCAATTTTTTTAATGCACATTTTCTTTATATGCCGCATGATTGATGAAATCTCTTTAATTGTTGTGAAGCCAGTAGAAAATGTTATCTTGTTACTACCACCCTTAAAAAATTCTAGAAATTAAGTGTTTAGGTTACTCTAATTTTAAGAGTAATTTTATATTTTTATCAGACTTCCTTCAGGAAATTTTAAATATGGTATTCATTAGAATTTTCCAATAACAAATGTATTTTGTCGCTCGTTCTAATTAATTTTATCATCTCGACTTCGACTGTTGTCAAAGAGTAGGAATATGAAATCTTTGTTTGGAGTACTCGTCTCTGTTTTGGTTTTCTCTTTTATTAGTTAATAACTGGATTCTCTTTTACATAGTTAGTTTCTATACTTTTAAATTATATATATTTATGAATGTTTGTTAAATGCATGAAGGAGAAATATATTAACTCGTAACATATCCTTCTGTATACATAACTAAAGCAATTCTCACTTAATTACTATTAAGGATATTTTTCAAGTGCGCTTATGTTTGAAGGACGGCTTCAAAATGATGCATTTGTCACAATTTACGTTTATGAATGTTCAGACCTTAAGCTGTAGATAGAATTACATTAAGTAAAAATGCATTATCATTATTCTGAATTCATCAGGAAAATAAACGAAATAAATATGTTAGTGGAATTTGCCTATTTTGGAATTCAATTTTTAATTTGTTCTGCTTTACGTAAATATGTAATTTTCTTGAACTCTTTCATCTTCAAGATATTTTGCTAAATAAACCTCTTAGGAACATAAGACTTATTTAGATAATAGGATAAACACAGAAAAATCCCACCACCATAGGAGAGAAAATAGACTAGTCCTGCACAATGTGTGCCATCCGATCCGAAAGCAAGATAACTTAATAATTTTCTTGTGATGAAAAAACGAAGCTCTGAACATTTTTTTTCAATTGTTCATACATAAATTATGTTTTTATCTCTTGAAATAATGACACAAAAGTATAGAAAAATATACATCTATATTCAAGTAGAAAACACAAGACAGACAATATACATAAAATAATTATAGTGTAGAACGTCGCACTCAGAAGCCAGGGCGTTTTCATAAAACGACCACAAACAAACCTCACATATCACACCTCTTCCGAACTCTGGCGTGTTTGCAAAAAAAAACAACTTTGCTCTAGGAAAAAATTGCGCCAAGAGTTCTCTCAACAATCGCCAATGGTAGCCAAGCATTACATTTATCATAAGTGATATAAATTTATACCAATACTTTCAAGCACAACTCTGCGATTCCACAGGGATTAATAACTGCAGATTTCTGCGGTTGACACAGTAGACGGAAAGGAAAGGACAAGAGCGAGAGAGAGAGAGATTAGCTCTTCATTGAACACCATCTTAATTATCATTTCATGTTCAGAAACGTTTAAATAGAGGAGGAAAACATTAAATTCTTCCTAAAATTATCCTAAGAATAGGCGCATTAACTTTATATGCTAAGTACACGAAGGCGAAAGTCTACTAAACGAAAATCAATTCTTTTTAAATGGGGTGATATATGTCACTGTAGGTTGGAACTTCTCTGCTTTCGTCTGCTGGGCATTAGTGGCTATATTAACGACTCGGTATTTTAACGGAAGTTAAATCATCTAGTCAGACACAGTACTCGCTTTCGTTTCATCGTGTCGAAGAAAGGTGTGGCGTTTGTTGTCAATGTAAGATTCTGGATGTAAAAACATTCATTTTGGAGTGCTTTTTTATTTTGGCTTGTTGTAAAGAAATCTGCTTTTCTTGTAACATTGACAAACATTTTGTTAGTATGCATTGTTTTTTTGTAGGCAAGAATCAATGAAAGATCTCTGCATGCTATTTAACCGCTTTTGGGCCGGATAGATAATACCTAATCTGTCCAAATAGAAACAGATATTTGAAAATAAATCAACAATTGCTGAGAACATTTTAATGTGACTTGCCTCTTTATCTATTTATATACCGTTCACAACGTCTCTGTCATTGCTGGAATATCTCGTGAGATTTTTTTAGGGACAGAACGCTGCCCCATGCCCATGTTACTAATGTCATTACAGCAACTGTACCAGTTGAATGGACATCGGACGACTTTTTTAGGTTAACATATATGTCTCGCAGGCAAATTCTCTTCTATTGTTTCAAATCATCGCCTTTTTAAAGTAGATTTCAATTTTAGAAACGAAAGAAAGTCATTGGGAGCTAATAGAGAGTTAAAACCTGTTGTGATCCATTTTTGATCCACATTTTAATGATCCAACAAATCGTGACTATTCGTGACGCGATTCAAGTTTTGATCATCAATCAAGAGACAATTCAATCAAAATTATCAATCAAAATAAAGTGAAATGAATTGTGCCGATGCTTACACCTTCAGCAATCTCATGGGCATTTTAACGACGATTTTCATGAATCAAAGCAGGCACTTCCTTGACGTGAATACTGCCGATTTACTTGGAAGAGAACCCAGTATTCAAATTGTCCGTAGTGAATATTCTGCCCAATTTGAAACGTTGATATCATTCATAGTATTGAGATTCGCTAGAATTAGCCTCTCTGCAAGTTTATTGTAAGATCAGAAATGTTTCAGTAAAGCTTTTTGAAAATCTAGAAAGCTTCACACAAACTCGTTGCTTTGTAATTTAAGAAATTTAAAATATCGCATATCACAAAAAAAAACTTGTTTACTCTACCGCTCAAAAGTTAAAAGTAGGAAAATGACACGGTGTTCTCAAAAAAGAAAAGTGGAGCAGCAATCTCAAGGTTAATGCTTCTTCATTGCAATGGGGATGGTGGGTTAACGCATTAATGCTCTAGTCTGAAATTTCTTTTGGACAAACCTTGTATATCAACAGAATTTTTCTCAATTCTTACTAGATTGTTAGAACTGTAGTATCAGCTATTCATTAGGATTTCCTTACCTCACACATCTTATTTGTGGGGTACTATAATTAACCTTTATATGGTTATATTTCGCTATCCTATTATATCGCCGCAAGATTGATTGATATTATGAGAAGACAAAAAGAAGAAATTACCGGGTAGTTAATATGAAATGTAGATTTTATTTTATTGAATTGTCTGGAATAACTTAGGTGCAAGCACTTTCCTGCCTCTCCAATAAAATACTCGCCTTAAGAGATGTTTTAGCGATTTTTCTCCTTTTAATCTAAAAGTTAATAAATAAACATTCTAGTAAGATATTAAAGCTGATATTTGCAATATCTACACAAACATTTCTAAAATAGGTTATCATTTCCCAAACTATTTCGATCACCTGCACTCTGGTCTTTTCACGTTCCTCTAGATAAAGGTGAATTATGGATCAGAAAATCTTTGAAAGATCAGACGTTCTGTGTTAGGACTTACGGCCTTATGTAAGATTTCTTTACGGTGAAACTTCATTCAGTTTGGTACCAGAGAGGGCATGCGATAATTTACGAACGAGAAAGGTGATAACTATAGCATAAAATGACATTAACCCTCTGACTGCCGATTTTTAAAATTACTATTTAGATGCAACGTCTGAAGACATGTTCAAATACCGTTGACCCAACCTTATTGTTATTTACTTACATGCAAGGCTTTATTACTACAATATGATTCAACGTTTTAAAAGTACAAAATAAACGGATTAACTTGCGAAAATCATAGAAGGCAGCAAAAAATAGACTTACTTCAAACCAGGAAATCGCGAAATAAGCAGACAGTTGGTTAATTACCGTCAATATTTTAGCATCTTTCAATTCCATATGTTAAATCTGAACTTTTTCAAGAATAAGAGAACGTTAGGTGTTAAGTAGTTCAGCAGCTTTTTGGCCTGAGCAACAAATTTTGGAAGGAGTAAAAGAAATGAAATTTGAGATTTTTTACTGTAACTTCTGTATTCATATTTATTAACGACAACTGTCAAACAGAATTCCATTCCTGAAAGAAATTTCTGGATAGTTCCAGTTTCATTTGTTTTCTCGCTCATGAACTCAAGTAAATTGCAGAAAATTGCCACAAATCAATTCCAAGAATGTATAACATGAATTTGAAATAGCTAAGGAAGAAAATTAGATGGTCGAACAAAGAAGTTAAATGTGACAAGCAATTTTACTCATATCTCGCTAAAACTGAAAAAATAATAAATCAAATGTAGAAATGTATCGTCATCTGTTATTCATGTTAATAATAGTTAATGTCAAAATATATTTAAAGTCTTTTCTAAAATGTGAATATAACTGTGAGAAATTAATTTATCATTTTGCCACAAGGACTATATTTCTGACATCGAAACTGCAAAGAAATATGAAGGGAAATAGATTTCAAAAAATTACCTGAATACAGTTTTGTTTAAAACACATTCTAGTTATCTCCAGTAAACAATTTTCGTAGTTTTAAAAATAGAGTTTGGATCATCTCCCGACTCTTGATATTTATCAAAAGACATTTTTTCAAAATAATATCTTAAGGAAAAACTATAATTCTAGAATGTTGAAAATATAGATAAATTAACGTTTTCTTAATTCTGCTATTTTCATAATACATGTTGCTACTAACTATTTGAAGATGTACACTTATGTCAGTCTAATCCATTTTCTTATTTCCGCAGGTTTATGAAAAAAAGTAAATAAATAAATATAGCTCTGAAGAATTTAAACCCCTTCAGACCTGGTGTCCGGCACAAAGGAGATCAACTTTGAACTGCTCCTATTAATTCAATATTTGATGAAATTACATGCTGTTTTCTTCTATTTGATTCTCGACTTTCTTATCATTATAATCTTTGCAAGATTTTTTTTATTTTTTTTGATAGAATCGTTTCATTTATTTAGTTTTTTCGAAACAAATCCAGAAAATCTTTGTTCTTCACAAAGTGAAGTTCTGTGATGAATTCTGTTTTTAGAGTAATTTCGTCAGTTTAATCCTTTTCTTGCCATTTAAAATGCTTGTGCAATATTTTATTATCTTTTGGCAATAATTTTACGATAAAGTTTATGTGATTGTTCATCTTTCCACAGTTGAAATATCCGGTATTGCCTGGATGCCGGACATTGGATAACTTTTTTAATTTTCCCCCTTTTTTCAGACCAGGAAAAATAGAAATTTGTCTCCGATTAATTCGCGGGATGCTGGAAACTGTTTTAACTCTTTTATTTGCATGCTAAAAAGAATTATTTGAAGTTTACAGTTTACACAAATTTTCAGCTGGTGAATTATGTGGGGATCCCCTAAATCTTCGAAATTTTCAGACATTTTTCCTGTTTCATACAATAACTCACGAACGACAAATTTCTCAAACACTTTGTCATTACAAAAGTTAAAGTTCATAAAATTCTACGTAGAATGCATGAAATTAGACGAAGTAATATAGACACAGGATAAGTTTGAAAAACGTCGATTTTACCATTTTTGGCAAAAATTGCATATTTTGGAATTTTGACCTCATTTTTTATGTAAATTATTTTATGCAGTATACCACCATTTTGAATATGAGGCAGTATCAGATCATTGACGTGAGACCTGATTCTATTTTTGAACACTCCGCTGGTGTGATGCGGAAGTTTGGAGCTGGGTGCCATCGCAGATGTCATCAACGCCTTCTCACCGCAGTTCAAAAGTACGAGGTCCGACCCAAAATAGCCCTCGTTTTACTTCAAAACAGGAAGTCAATATATCTAAACTATCTCTGAAAACTGCTGCAACAATTTTCACCAAAATTTGCTTAATTTCGCTTACCATCTTACGATCAAAGTGCAAACGATTTTTTTTTGTCTAAATAAAGAACTTATCTCGGACTAAATTCATTTTATTATGCAGTTCTGTTATTTATCAAAAGCATAAAATATGAAGTATGAAGTAGGGAAAAGTTTTATTTTATAAAATTAGCAGTTTTCTGAGAGAAAAAAAATCAAACACCTTAATGCAGTTTGGCATGTTTGAGTGAGGTGAGCTGCAAAAGTATTTCTACTTCAAAGTCGTTATCACCGTCTTCTTCCGAAAGTTCTTCAATATCTTCATGATTAGAATGAATTACATCATAATACAAGCGTGGCCCATTATTTATGTCTTTAGATTGGTGCACGACGCATATCTGTAGTTGAAGTAAATCCGAGAACACTTCATTCCTTGCTTTTCTACAACTACAAGCATTCCATATCTCCTAGAACATTGGCATACAGTACTATTAAGCAGTTCTTGTGGGACATGTACGGCTGTTGATGTGACAAGGAGCAACCCATGCTTTGTTGCTATCCAATCCCATTGAATCGGGTCAATCGCAGGTCCAGTCCACAAATTAACCTCAGGAAATATCCTCCATGAATAATATCGAGAAGGACCTTCAGTAGGGGGAACAATAGCCAAGCTGAAATAACTTTGTACTAGAGATTTAGTAAATATTGTGAAGCTAGTCTCATTTAGTGCGCATGATTGAAGAGAGAGCATACAAAGCAACAATGATTTTCTTACCAGCAGCACCTAAATCATGAGCAGCAGCAATGCTGGTTTTTAAATACTTCTGTAGCCTTTTGTATATCTACATATTCATCAAGAAGCAGATTGATGAATTTCATTTTCTCTTTTCTAAATATGGCTGACGTTCCACTGAAATCGTGAAATAATATATTATCTTTCACTTTTCTGACATTTAGAAATGTGCAGGGAAATAGAAGAGGTTTTCTGTTTCTTTTTTTTCCCTTGCCTCATCAAAAACAATCGATTACTATCAGGAGATAAAGCAGTAAGGATCACTAGGAGGTCTATGTCTCCTCCTACTATAATCACACAATTAGATTGATAAGCACGTTCAGCAATCTTACTAACGATTTTGCATCAGCATCTTCCACAGCTTGATGAAAAGTGATGTTTTCATCAGCAGATGTTTGAATCAGCACTGAGATGAGGCGTTTTTCACTTCCTTCATTTGAGAGAAATTTTTATTTCTGCATAATCAGTAACATTTTCTCTACAAATTCGATGTTTGCTGTTTCTTGTATGAAAGCGCTCAGCGGATTTTGTGTTATTTTATGTCGGTTTATCTGGATAGCCATAAAATACTACGCCAAAAATTTTTGTTATATATTTCACGTATTTATTAGGGTTTGAGGATAACTCCCCTCTGAACTTCCATGCTACTCGGTGAACTGATTCACAGTTACCGAAGATTTGTCTTTCAAGAAAGCTTGTTTCTCAATGTCATGCCACAAACCTCCACGTAACTCTTCTGGCTCTTAACCGAAGGATGTTAAGTGAAGAGTAGAAGAAACAAATGCGCGAGAGACGAGGTGGTAGCCGCCATTAATGAAATTGGTCTCTGCACAGAGGGTGCATGTCTTGTAGGAGTTCTCGAGATGAACTCCGAGTGGGTAATTATGAGTAATCGTAAACGTGAATCGTAATTGTACATATGTATATAGCTCTTATTTAATCGTATATAGTAGCTCTAATAAACTAGTGTACAAAAAGTGAATTTATTGAAGACTGAAGTAGAGAATTACTACACACCATACACAGTTATTACACCATACTTCTTTTGCTACTATCAATGAAATATCAATGAAAATTAGGCTTCGTCTTTCTTTTACTGTAGTGACCTGACCTTGTAAACTTTCATTACATGTAGAACACTCCGAATCATCCATCACTTTCCACTAAATGTCACACCAACGTAAGTACTGTGAAAAATATGGAAGTTCCTGATATTCATTGTTAATCTTCTGTTTTTAACTTTCTTTCAGCATTTTGCTTTGCGTTCTTGCAACATTTCGTTTGTATCATGTATCATTTTCGTAAAACATGATCTTCATATCTATGTTGACGTAATCTTAGAAATAAATGTTGTGTTTGTGATGCGAAGAGATTTACTGAACCCAGCTTAAATATGAAGAAATTTGACAATACAATAGATATTACTTGCGACTTGTAAATCGAATTTGTTGAATAAAAGGTTTCTGAAAAGCATTCAGGCTCACAGAAACAACAAATGCCACACAAGAGAGATATATTCGACAATAGAGGCCAGTGGCGCAACGAGGCGATCGGCTTATAATGTGAATTTTTCACCTCCGGCATAATCATCATTAATAGTTTAACATGTGCAAATGGCTCTCTTAAAATATTTCGACCCATGATCGTATTTGGTTTTAAAATATGCCATAAAACCACTAACGATTTTTAACATTGGCCAGTGGCGTAACGAGGGTAAGAGATACCAGGGGAATAATATAATTCTTTTTAATTCAGTCGTCACCTGTCGCTTAGAAAGTGTAAATAGAGCTCGAAGAACGATGGTATTATTTTTACATCTCATCATCATATTTTGCTTCAAAAAGTGACATAAACGCGGTAATGTTCTGACTCCATGGCACCCCTTAAGATTAGCGCCAGAAGCATATATATTCCATGCCCCTATTTCGTTAAACCACTGAAAGAGATCCTGATAAAATAAACACTCATACTGATCGTTTCAGACGACGCAGTGAATAAGCAGAACGCTTTTCTCGAGTTCTTTATTAGGCCCGTTTTTCTATACGGAGCTGACCTTCGAAGAAGGTGAGCTTGATACGTTCGAATGTTTCTTTTAGATACAAGATTTAACGCCGCACCATATCTGAAATATCGGTATTTTCTTATGATGCATTTTACTTCACAGTTCAAAAATCCTGAATTCACTACGTTTGCCAAAAATGCTAAAAACTGACGTTTTTTGAACTCACGCGGTGCCTATACTACTTTTCCTAATTTCAGAAATTAGGTACCATTCGACGTAGAATTGTATGTAATTTAAATTTTGTATTGACAAAATGTTTGAGAAATATGTCGTTTGTGAGTTATGGTCAAAGAACGGAAAAAAGTCCTAAAATTTCAAGGATTTTGAGATACCCCACCTAAAGCACCAGCCGAAAATTGGTGCAAACTTCAAATAACTCTTTTCACATGTAAATAAAGAGAATAAAACAATTTCAAGCTTCCCGCGAATTAATCGGAGACACGGCCATTTTTTTGTCTTATCCTGACCTTGAAATTTTATTTATGAGATACCCTTCCCTGTAGTACATAGTACACCAAAAAAAAATGTGTCTCTTCATTATTTCCTAATTCCGACAGAAGGGGCTAAATTGACCCGGGACGACGCGCAAAGGGCCTTCAAGGTACGGTGCCTACAAGAATTTATTACAAAAAATGAACCCCTCAACGAAAAAATTCCCGATTCACAGTAGCTCATTCAAGGTCATGTACTTGCTGACTATAGGTATTTCAAGAATTTCCCCTCATTTGTTATCTCAGAAAACAGACAGTCGGGCCTCCGAAGCCTGATGCGTAGTCTCGCATTTCTGTGTAGGACTGCTAAAGAGAACAGACAGACCACAACACTTATCACTATTCCAACTATAAATATGAGATGTAAAGATCAGAAAAGCTTTCATATGAAAATAAACTAATTAAGAATTAATTAACGAAGAAAATAAAGAAATGTTGTTGTTGAATTAGTTAGAGGTCATAAGTCAAATTCTGAAGAGGAATCAGACAATAAATGGGATATTTGTGAGTCCAACGATTATTTAGAAGACTGGAGTTAAAAAAATGGTGAAGTAAACGGTAAGATATGTGTACTTAACAAATGATGTAAAAAAGAACCTCTCAAAAACATGAGAACTTTTACTCACAATATCGTCATACAAATACCCGAAAACTTTGGTGAAGCAAAAGTTGTATAATGGGTTCAAATCCTTGGAAATGCTTATCGATGAGACAAATGATGCATTAGGTAATTTTGGACAGGAAATCCAACTGTCTCATAAAAACCTTGGAAGTACAAGAATTCATCGATCTTCTTCAATTTATTTCGTTACCCAGAAGAGATTTATTTGAAAATTATATTTTTAATGTTTCAGATTATGTACACTAGTGCAACAAATATTTCCTATTAAAATAAAAGTAATTTTTTCTCGTTTTATTTTAAAAAGAGGACTCCCGGCCTATTAATCCTGACGCGCGTCCTAGAGTAAGTGTAAGGAACGCGTGTCCTCTTGGGTTACAAATCTAAAAATACGTATAATTATTATGTATTAGCCGATCGAAATACTGTAAGCACTTTCTATAAAATCGATATTAAATTATTCATCATGTATGTAAATGCATGGAGTAACATTTATTATGCAAAATTTTAAAATGCAATGTATTTTTACTTTATCGCCTTTCTTGGAAACGAAGGCTAATAATATTTCTGTTCTTAAAAATCATAATGCTTATATGATGAAAAAAATTTATCCAACAAATAATGCAAATTTGAAATTTGAAAAATAAGATTGTTTTAGAGATAACAAAACTATCTAATAGAATGAAATCACATCTTGTCTTCACAAAACTTATTTATCATTTTCACTTTATGATTGAAACTAGATATAAAATGAAAAAATATTTTTTATTCTCATCATGCCTGTTTAGGAAGCAGGTTATATCGAGATTTCTTTCTAGTGCTGACTTTCATATCTCTTATTAGCTACATAAATTTATTGAATCGAATATCTATCGAAAGTTAAATTCAATTGAGAAAATAATACGGAGGAGGAAAATGTTTTTGATTATCTTCACAAATATCTATTATATATTTAGAAGGAGAGAGTTGATTTAATTCACTGAGATCCATAGAGAAATATTTGATTTGACTAATAAATAATTAGCAGTAAAGTAAAAATTTAGTAGAGAGATTTTTTTGTTATACGTCTGCAGTCTTGAATAAACTAAGTTAACATTTGCTTCCTTTCTTTTACGCTTTCCAAGGTGGAGTGTGCAAAATAAAACAATTTTTTTACAGACTTCAAATGGTTATAAATACGCATATTTATGCCTCTTAAAGAAATACATTTTTCTTTCTATTTTTTATAAGGTATAAATGAAGTTTTGTTTTTTGCTTTATCAGACTAAGAAATCTGTAGTTAAATCGTATCTGAATAGAGAGAGAATCTTTTATTTATTTAGTACTTTTCTGGGATATTCAAACCATACTTTTATAATTCGCTGAAGCCAGTTGTCTAATTTACGAAAGCTTCACTTTCTAAAAAAGTAGAATGAAAATGCTATAATTTTTGTAGTACCACGTAAAATAAAATATCTAAAAAAACATGTTCTACTCATTTCAGAAGAAAAAGATATAAAATTAAAGTTACGAATAAGTATAAATAAAACTTCCGATATTACGCTTTGTACACTTGTCGTATACTAACTAAATATGAAACCATTGATTGTTCTTTGACATCTAATTTTTTTGCATTCGTAGTTTTACTTAAAATGTTCGATAAAGTTATTCTTACATCTTAAAAGTACTATGTCACAATTTTATATCAAGTTTTAAGAAGGTTCACACTTGGCGGGAAATTGAGTTCAGTGTCGAAACTACGGAAGGCTGCCATGTGGAAATTACTTAACCTTGTTTGTGTTTTTTAAACCTTTTTATTTGCACTTTACGAGTATGTAATAAAATATTTATCATCGTATTATTTAATCAAAAGTTATGATAAAAGCAAACCTCAACAATAATTTATAAACGCTCTGTTATTTCAGAAGCTACTAATATACTTGAGAAAAATTTAGTTTTTACATAAAAATTATGTATACTATCGGTAACTAAACAATGCACTTTAACTGACAATTATTCTATCACCTATAGTGTTTTTGTAACACAAGTGCGAGTAAAATCATTCATTTTTTCATTCGTAGTTTATACAATCACTTTTAGCTTTCTCAGTGAACGTTTAAGTTCAGTGTATGCACTGCCTTAGAGTGAACATTCTGTTATATGCAATGTCAAAATTTCATAGGATTTGGAAGAAAAAACTGCATGTTTTTGTATGTCGATGTACAAATTTCTGAAAGGGGATGGTTGAAAAAACATGGCAGAGAACATCTCTGCAATGATGGCTTTCACAGATTCTAAATCACATTTAATTTACGATTACACAATTTTTCCATAATTAATGTCATTAAAAAATCGCAACGTCATTTATGCATCCCTTTTCTAGTGTTAGTGTTATTATTATTGCTATCTTTCGTCATCATTCTTTCACCCATCGCTCACAATTGCCCTAAGAATGCCCTCTTGAATGGTTTAACGTCATTAACCATTATTTGAAACTCAAAAGCATAGCTGCCAACATCATTTGCAATCCCCGTAATTGATTAAATGTCACTTTAAACGCCGTTATCAGCGTTTGAGTGTCAGCAAAAAAACGTGTTGCGATTTTCTGAGTTTGAAAATTGACGGATGCTCAGACAATTAGAAACTGAAAGAAAGGTTTACTTGCCTAATTTAACATAGATTTGGTTAAGTGATAGGATAAAATTTTCATTCGAAAAGTGAGTAACTTCACGTCAACTTGACGATAGAATTCGCTTAGTTTTCTGGGATAAATAAAATTAATTCTTTTATTTCTGATTTTGAGACGATGAGAGTTGCGTTGCTTCATAATAATTAATTTGGATTCGAGAAGGTGCAATTAATTTTCCATTACAAGTTCACAAATAGTTAGCTTTCAAATTACGCTTTGTTTTTATTTCAAAAATTTCAAATGATTCATCATTTACATCCTTATTTGTTTCTAATTCTCTCGTTTGAAAATGCGAGACTCGTGATTAATTGGTAGAATAACCTTTAAAATCTGGAGATGGTTTAGTTTGAACCATTATTATTAAATTACGAAGTATAATTATTGTATTCTCATTTCGAGTTCAGCGAATTTAGTTTTTTTTTCAGACTTTGGAAACTTTATCTGTTATGTTTTTGAGTTTAACTAAATAATTTACCATAATACTTGGCCATAATTAAATGGAAATAATCACATACTTTACTTCATCAGTAATGGAAATATTCCCCAACCGGTTCCGGAACATATAATATATGGAGTTCTCAAAGTGGACCAAGTCCACATTTTGCTCATTTTGCTCTAAAACTTGCATGATAATGTAGAAATGTTTTATCTTCTGTGTAATACGGATTCAAGTCCACAGTTCAATTTTATTCCCCAGTCATGAAGAACTATTAGAAGCCCACTGTTATTTTTAATGCAGACCATCAATTCTGAGAGCTGTTTTCTCAAAAATGAATATCATGGACATAATTCTGAACTCTCCATATAAAGAAATGAAAACTAAGTTAGCTAAAGTCAAACTTCAGTCAACACAAACTTCAGTGTATCAATATTTTCGTTATGGAGTTTTTTACTGTGTTTTAGTATATACTTGTCGTACATTTAAAGGTTGGCGTTATTTTGTAGATGGGGAGAGTGGGGTAAAACCGGGTACCTTTGATTCTGGCGATATTATTTTTCCTATCTTGAAGACAGATACTGAGTTACACTCTACTAGTCAAGTAAAAGGAACAGTCATAGTGGCGTGTTGTAGCTGTTGAATGCACTGCATCTGTGAAGGTTCAATTGTTTAAAGACGTCAACTCTCTATAACGTTCGTTTGATTTTAAACTGTTCTTACTTGAATATCATTACAGTTGTAAAAACTATATTTAGTCTATCTTATTATATGTTTACTAAGGATTCATACCCTATCAAACAATAAGGATTTGCTCCAATAAACGCGCGGTTCTATATTGTTTTTATAACCTCTGCACGCGAGGTAAAACCTGGTACTCTATGTGGCGTATGACCGGTACAGTCAGCATTGATGATTCCTCCGATTAAGACGATAAAAACGCGTCAGACGTTGATTGTTTATATTTTAAAGATGTATTTTCTAATTTAAATTAATAAGAAGGGTTAATCTAATGTAAAAACTGTCTTAGCTGCGCCCACGAAAGCTGCAGTGGCGCGGAAGAAGAGGACGACTGCTTTACATGTGAACTTTGTAACTAATTTTTTAAATTGTCATACAAAATAAAAATGATTGCAACTTTTCCTCTGAAAATCGAGTTTTCCTAATTTCCCATAACGTTAACATGCCCGGTCTTACCCCACTAGTGGGGTAAAACCGGGCACTTAGACTTTTTTATAAAAAAAATCATTGATAAAAAAGTAATAAAACTGTGGCTTTCTTGAAAAGATATATTGTACGCCCATAAACAATGAATATTTTAATAAAATTTGACAAGCTCTATTTAGAATATTTTAGCTCCAACAAGCCTTCGAATCTTAGCTACCAGGTTTTATTTCACTTTTCCCTATTATACTTTGCACATTTTTAAACATTTTTTTTATGCCTGTAACATAATTAGATGTATAAAAATATATTCTATTTCTCAAGCTTGTAATTTTGCTTTCTTATGGTGTTGCCCAATTTTTTTTACTGAATCAGTAAACAAAAAAATTCTCTAAGATAAACAAAACGTCATGAAACGTTTTCGGAATAGTACAAAAATTCCGATGCTGAATGACTTCACAAACAATCCTTATATATTTTATGGGTATGTTTCGATTCTAAGTTATTGAGTTAATTGAAGTTCAAACATTTCCATCTTCAGATTAAAGCTAAATGATATGTCACATACAGAGAATAGGGGTGACATATAACTTATGATTTTGCATACAATAGTCCTGTGGAGTCATCCTGTCTCCAAAGTTGGCTAGTATATTAATAGTATTAAAGCTGATTCAAATTAAAGCTTCATTTAGCGAAAACCAGGGTATGCAATTCATGTTCTTCTTCTTAAATATACAGTCATTAGACACAATAAAAAGTCCTCAAGAATATAAAAATGTCGAAATTTTAACAGCTTAAACTCCATCAACAAAAAAAATCTTACATCTCAAAAATGCGCAGCTTTTTCAAGTGGAGGTAAATCTTTACATTTCTTTTCCAACTAATCTTTTTTCATAACTTTCATTACCGATGATTGCCTTTATTTTATTCTTCATAAACGTCTCCTGGAACCTTGAATTTACTCTTATAAATTTTTAATACATTCGCTTAATAAAACTTTACTATGCATTACTTTATAGTATAATTCGTTCTGATTTACTACTATAACTTGCTATAATTCGTTCGCACATCGAGTCTTAGAAATACTGAAGCGTATCCGAATCGAATAAATTACATAGTTCGTTCTTTTATTCCTGGATCTCTATATATTACATCTCAAATAAACTCACATTTCCGCTTTTTTTTACTTATCGCGAGAAAAAGAATGATTACGTTGCATGAAAGATTACGAGTATATATTTATAGAGAAAAGAAAAATACTTTCATTGGTCAAGTCCAGTTTGCTCGCATCAGATCATCATCACATGTTCCTTTCACACGGACTGCATTTGTTTGAAAAAGGTACTGAAAAAAATATATATAGCCTAAAATCTTTTCAGAAGAAAGTTAGGATTCGTGTTTCCCCTGAGGGAGAAATATCACTCTACAGATAGGTACACCCGGCAAAAAAGGAGTTGGCGATACCAAACTTGGAAGTTGATAATGCGCGACACGGTCGATTATGCTCAAGCCTACGGGCGCTTTTGGACAGATAAGACTCAACGATATATGATTTTGTTACTGTCAGCGAATGTATGTTCAACCAGAGTACTTTCTCTATGAAAATAAGAAAAATGTTGAAATTTAATTTTGAGAAATGTGGAGAAGGTAGAGTTAAATAATAACTGAAACTGAAAAGTTTCATTTCATTTTTTTCCCAATGGAATAATTGTGGTGAAATAATGATGACTAATGGGCGAAATGGTTTGATATACTATATTTTCAAATAAGATCGTTTGTGGAGATAGGGTAATAAGAAATACTGATATTAATAAGGAAAATGACATGCAAGGTACAACAAAAGAGTATTCTATCAAAAATAAATTCAAATTATAATGTTCGAACATAAGCTAATAGACGCAGATTGTGTGCGTACTTATTAGATATAGCGACTAATGAAGAGTTGCAGTTAACGCTGTATTATCATTGAAATTCTAACAATATTTCTTTTTATTTGTTTCTACTCTTAAGAGTTACTGAAATATGCTAATAATAGAAAAAGTATTCTATCAGAAAAAATCAAATTAATATGTTCGAACATAAGCTAACAGACGCAGATTGTGTGCGTACTTATTAGATATTGCGACCAATGAAGAATGTTAACGCTGTATTATCATTGCAATTCTAACAACATTTCTTTTTATTTGTTTCTACTCTTAAGAGTTACTGAAATATGCTAATAGCATAAAGAGTAATCTATCAGAAATATTCAAATTATAATTCTCGAACATAAGCTAACAGACACAGATTGTGTGCGTACTTATTAGCCATAGCGACTAATGAAGAGTTGCAGTTAACGCTGTATTATCATTGAAATTCTAACAATATTTCTTTTTATTTGTTTCTACTCTTAAGAGTTACTGAAATATGCTAATAATAGAAAGAGTATTCTATCAGAAAACAAAAGAGTATTCTATCAGAAAAAATCAAATTAATATGTTCGAACATAAGCTAACGGACGCAGATTGTGTGCGTACTTATTAGATATTGCGACCAATGAAGAATGTTAACGCTATATTATCATTGCAATTTTAACAATATTTCTTTTTATTTGTTTCTACTCATAAGAGTATGTCAAATATACTAATACTGTTATTTTATTTGTTGTAAATTGTAGTTATTATTAGCTTCTAAAAAATACAACTCGGAAATTCAATACAATGATTGCATATGGCTGCACAAATTATACAAATTTTATATTATGTGTTTAACAAAGGGATTATAATGATTCAGACAATGAAAAACACGTGGAGTTCTCAATAATAGTCATTGCAATTTTCAATCAAAGCAAAGGTCTTTCTATATATCAATCTTAACTTCTTATAGGTAGTTTGCAGAAATCAGATATCTTAGGCTTGCAAACGGCAAGAATTTCACTTTTAATGAAGAATAAAATAAAGGATAAAAGAGACGGAGCCTTCTAGGAAAGGAAAAGCGTGTTAAAAAATGTCTTTTTTCTACATTGTTTACTTTTCCTCATCAAAATTACGACGGCATAAAGAACAAACATTTTTCCACTGAATTATTTGATTACATTTTAAGCTTTTTAGAAAGAACAAAAAAGATTAAGAAGCTGAAAAAATCAGTGCCCAAATAAAAATAATAATATTAAGGGATAAATTTTGTTAACGTAATGAGTTAAACAAACTTTTCAAAACTCATTCTAATAAAATGAAATTCTCCATATTTGAGAAGAACGGACTCAAAAAGAAATTCCCCTTTTAATGGTGCTTTCCAAATAAGTGAATTAACATTTATGTGTGAACTTTGAAACGTTTCATGAAGTGAGGCTGAAGAAAATGAGGTAAATGCTCTGCAGGTTACTTACTATTTGCCTTCCTGTGTAATGAGAAAAAAAAACTTTTCAGAAATATTTTTATGAGAAAACAGTGCAAAGGTGAATTAAATATTAATTTCGAAACTTTTGCAAAGACGAAATCTTCAGTTTTAATATCTCATTGGAAATGTAAGAGATATTATAGTTAATTTAAGATTTCTTTAGGATTTGAAGAGAGGCATCCAGAAATTGAATTTATTTGAATAACTTCAAGGCTCTGATTGCCCAGTATTAATGAAAATACATTACAGTTATTTTCTGAAAGGGAAAAAGGAACTATTCGTCTTCAGCGAAAAAATTAATTAACAGTAACAGCATCTTTCTGAAGCATTAACTAAGCAACATTGATCAGTAATTCATAGTTTGTTTAATAAAGTATTAAATCGCTTCATATTTATTATAAAGTATCACCTATGAGCAGTGTAGAGAGAATGAAGAGCAAAGTAAATAATTTCAGGTTGAATGTACGTGTCCATGAAAATTCATGTTGATTAGAACTTGCTCCAGGTAACTGCAATTTTTCCTATCAATTTGCAAGTCTTATTAGATATTCATTTGTTATGTAACAAATGCTTTTACGATTTTCACTGACAGTAGAAAGTACTTCTGAGACTTCCATGCTGCACCTTTCACTATGTAGTTAATTTATTTTAAGTTTATTTAGTACAAAGAAGTGTCTGAACTTCGCCCGTTGTATATTTTCGTAAACCTTAACTTTAAAATAATTCAAAAACAACCTGAAATATAAACTTAAACAACAGCACTTCGAAACGAAAGTGATAGAGAAAATAAGAAACTCGGAATAATAAAATTAAAAAGTGATGATGAAAACAGACGTAGATTTAGAAACATGATGATGTAGATAGTCAGATTTCATTTTCAATATTGGATTTTTAGTCGCATACGTAAATAGTTTGTATCCTTTTGGAAAGCAAGAAGATTTCGGGATATATTGATTTTTTTTCTATTTTCTATTTGCAGCAAAGCAATTGCTTAAAATTGAAATAAGAAACTGTAACCAGATGCCTTCTAAAAATAAACAAATATTTTAATATCAAGATTGGAAATGAAGTTTTGATTCTCTTGTATTTGACTGAGGAGAAACTTCATTTAACCTTAGCCATAAGATTGACTTTGGTATATTTTTCGAATGACGAATTAAGAACGATTGCTTTTTTCGATTTATCTGCATTTATTATGTTCATATTGAAACAGGGATCATAATGATAATTTTTTGTATTATGCAATACACTTTAAATTAGGCTTTCTATTCCACAGGTTAAACATTATTGTATTATTTGCATTTTTAATCAATAATTAACTTTTAATTAAATTAAAATAACATTTTACAAAAAATGTTGTAAATAGACAAGATGATAATTTTCATTTCCTGTTATTTACTTGAATATCTTATTTAAATAGCGTACAATCCGTATTCAACGGTTAACCTACATTTTGCTGTGCGTTTAATTTAATGTTAAAATCAGAAAACAATAAATCAAGTAAGAAGCAAGAAAAAAAGAGAGTTAAAAATGTTGTCACTTAGAAGTTGAGCATAATCTAAATTGAGTAATTTCCGCCTTTAATGCTGATTTTTTTAGCTAGGAGTTATACATCGAAGTAATTAATATTTGACCTATGATTGGCAATAATTTGTAAGCTAGATAAATATATGTTTCATTGGAAGAGGAATGCGTCATAATTTCCAACTAATTATAAGCGATGAACAAAAATTCAATTATCACTTTATTATTCAAGATTCCACACCATACAAACTGAAGCATGCTTGACACACGGCGACAAATCTGACGAACATCAGGTCCCATATACGCAGGAATTGCGTCAAAGTTTGCCCGATTGTGGGGAAAAGAGCTGCTGTGCAAAGTGAGGGACGTAATGATGATGGGGCACAGCACCCCCTACAGGGACCCTGGAGCCCCCACTGACGCGACCCACGCATACGCGACTGATTTCCTGCACAGAATCTTCACAGAACCCAGGCTGGAAGCGACACTTTAACTTTTCGCAGTCGGAATCTGCAATGATATTTCTATACCTCTAAGCCGTTTTTGCAAGTAATAGGAATAATCTATGAAAAAGGAAGAAACTGTGCGCACTGCACATCTTCTCAGCACGCACAAGACAAAATGATTCAAATCTTTTACTTATATTCACCCAAACAATATTGAATTATAAAGAGAAACAGAAATGTTTTGATTAATGATTATGGAGATTTAAATATATTCCTTGCGATAAAAAAAATAAAATTAGTCATTTCAGCTTATTATCCATCGTCCCTTGTTATTTTGATTTGTCCCATTTTCCGCTTTTCTTTGTGGGCTCATTATTATATTTTTTAATTTTTTGTTATTTATTTCTCACGCCAACCCGCCTTACCATGCGTGTGTCAACCTATCAGGAGTCGGCAGGAAGAAAATTAAAAATTTAACAATAGCAGACTACACCCACATAAGGTGAAAAATAAACATAAATAATTTATATGAAACCCCAACAGAAACGGGTGAGGAACAAAAGCTATACAAAAAAATAATTCAAAATTTAGAATGACGAATTTTTTCTTTTATTTAATATTTCTTTTGAAAATGTACGTAATATTCAAAGTATTACATTTGATATATCTGTAAAATTTATTAAATTTAATAATAAATTATTCAATAGCTTTACTATACATTTAATTCCTCTTTCCTACACAGTCCTTAAGCCACTTCCTGACACCTTACATGAAGAAGAAAATGTTGCTTCAGTTTCTGTAAATATGTTATTTAGTCTATGGGCATAAAAGTAGCTTTCTTATTTTCAATTTTCTAATATTTTAGTTAACCTTCCGTTAGACGCGCTGAGTACATAGGTCCCCATTTTCTCTTCCTTTTATTCTACACATATTTTTTTTCTGAGGAAAGGTATATCAGCTGCAAATTAAAGAATAAAGATCTAAGAAGAGCAAATTACAGCACAAAATTTTAATTGATTATCTTGAATATTTTTATAGAGATTACAAAAATACTATGAAAAATCACAATTTGCATAAACTTCTTTTAAATCTTCACTATAGGCTTAATTAGAGCATTTTTACCATATTATTGGTTAGTTCCGTTCCTACTTCTTACACAATATTTGCATCTACCCTTATTAATCATTGATTTTGTTGTTTTATGGCCCTGTACCGTTGATTCCTAAAATAAGATTTTCTGTTCTTTTTAATTCCATCGGAAGGCGGGCATTAGGTAATTCTGGATAAAATTTGAAATTTAATAAAGTATGAAACTGAAATTTTGTTGGCATCAAGTCGTTTCATATTCTTATAGATATTATTGTGTTTCAAAATTACAGAAGCGCTAATAGTAGATTTGTTTCAAAGATTGGAGGAAAGAGCCATAATCCAGTGACAAGTATTTCTTGAGACAGCATTTTCCCGTCATAGATGAGGTAGAATTTGAATCCCTTTTGTCATGTAATGAAATGCAGTATTTCAGGTTTTTTGTTATTACCTGTCGTCAATATAAGGTGAAAAGTCCATTGCAAATAATTAAGACACAAGCGTACCTAAATATTCAATGCTTTATTTCTCGCTTCTGATATGGTAAAAATTCATTAAATAATTCCCATATGTTTAAATTAATCGCATCTACATCAATTAGTTTAGATTCTTCTTAAAAGCCTTTTTGGCAAATTCGGAGCTAGAAAACCAATTATCCGCTGTTAACCTCTAGTTCTACTGTTTTTTAGAATGAAATTCACTGAAATTTAATAACTATTTTTAAAAATCAAAAATCAAATGAAGCAAAGTGCTAGAATTTCACACGCGAAGATTAATAAGTCGTTAAGAAAGTAAGCTTTATTACAGAACCAGCGAAATTAGAAGAACGATCAACTGCAAATTTCCGTTACACTTTACGTCCGTCGCCCATGTGTCTGTGTTCTCTTGCCTCCCATGCACTAACCTTTAGAGCTTGAATGTCTGTGCGATATTGTTCCTGAGTATTTCAAGGACAGGTATTGACAGTTTTATATCTAAACAATGAATGGAATTTAAAGATCAGCGTTTTAAAAACTAATGGGGGACACTTGCACCCCGCTCGACTAACGGTAGGTGAAGTGAAATAAATTATTTATAGCTTCAATTAGCATTATTTATAGCTTCTGTGCATATAGCTCATTTATAGCTTATAGCATGAAACTGTGAAAAAGCTTTGCTGATCTGATGAAAAGGAAAAGTATTCTGAGAATTTTAATAATCGTGCTAAAATGTTCGTGAAATTTGTGTTTGTATTACTGACTTCATATTTATGAAGGATCAATTTTGTTTGTCTTTATTAATCTTAAATATTAAAAATTTATTAAATTTTATGTTCAGAAAAATAGGCATGTTTTTAGCCTTGCGAATTTTCGTCTTGTCGTTCAGGTCGTTTTCTATATTTCGAAAAAAACATGATTGTAATAAAAAGTCGATAAAAGGAAGATTTTAATCTAAAAAAATATGCGTATATATTGAAGTTTTTTCTGACTAAAAGGAGAATTTTATTATCAATTTCGTAAATTAGAATGCTTTAGCAGAATTATTTAAATTATTTATTTCGAATAGCTGAAATTGAAATATTGTAATTTGTATGTTTGCGCGTGTATCTGTATACATATTTCAAGTCATTGCTCTTATATTTCTTTTTATTCATTAATTTTTAAGAAAAGTTCTCATAATATATTCCTTGTTTTTGTAAGTGTTTATTTCGCAAAGCTTGAGCATCAGTTCCAGTCTTCAAATTCATAAAAGATGAATTTCTCCTCAATCATTGTCTTGGTTCGGGAAAATTTTATTATTATTCTGATTTCAAAATAAATCTACATATGTTTTAAATTTACTCTAAATTTGTTTAGTGTATTTTTATTATAGTAGTTTTCCACTATATCAAAATATTTAATCATTAAAATTGTTAAAATCGATATGCACTCTGCATTACATTATTAATCATTTTATTGAAAGAGAATTATTTTCTTGAAGTCATTATAATTTGTAAAGAATATTTCATAAATCGAAATGGATTTTCTGAACGAGTAGAAGGTAGGTAGAACAATTAGATAAAGAAAAAAAAAATTGAAAAATGAAATTATAAATAAAATTGTAAATAGAATATACATGGTTTACATTCTACAGGATGTTTGATAAAAAACTCGTTCCATTCATTTTCAATACACCATAGTACATTCAAAATTGCAGATATTAATATCGTCTCGAAGAATACCAATTTTATAAAACAATACGATATTTTTTCCTAGTCAAAAGTGAAAAGAAAACAAAACGCATACAGTCCAGCTTTAAAGACAATAAAAATTATATTCCAAGAATAAAAGAACGAGCTTAAATTTATAGATCACGCAAAAGCTTATAGAACATTTTTAACATATAATTTTCACAATGTTGCCAATAAATAATCAATAGCTAAAAAAGCAGTTAAATAGATAAAGAAGCAGAAAATTCTGGTCCAGCTGCATCTAGTTTTGCTATTTCATAGAAGAAAAGTGGAGTCTTTTTTTCCTTTATATTTGGCAATATATTCAGTGATATCAATATATTCAAAAATATCAATGTACAAGCGAACAAAAGATTCGAAATTTTTAATAGATATAATTTCACCCACATAAAAAATACCTAACATATTTCTTCTTCCTTACATCCCTTTTCAAATAGTATTACTTTCAATATTTTCGACTAAAGTTTCTGATTAAAGCTTCAATTTCGTGAAGAGAATGGAAACAAAAAAAGAGAACGCATTATGCTTTTCTAACTAAGATCTAAGAGACCGTACAACATATGGGCATGACGCGCTGTGACGTTGTTGCCATGGCTACCAGCCTTTTCTTTGATTGAAGAAAATTTCGAGCCAGCAGAAACTACTTGTCGGCTTATCGAAAGCGTGGAGAAAAGCCCTTCTAATGCCTAAGAAACTATTACCATCTTAGTTATTGTTAAGTGATATGCAGATAGACTTTATATTTGTATAAAACAAGCAGATTTGATGCAGTTTAATATATTTGATGAGCAACTGCTATGCATTGAATTTTCTAACTAAGCATGTTGCACCAATTCCTCCGTTCTTATAACTAGGTGCTAGTTGAGTTCTTAGGTTCGGTATACATGTAGGTGAACTCTAATTAACACGTTTTCTTATATCTCAAAAAATAGAAAAATGAAGTTTGTTTTATCTATCAATATAAAGAGAATTTGGACAAGAAGGTTAAACGGGGCATACAGTAATTATATCCGAAGCGAAAAAATGCAAAGTAGTGAGCTATGAAATGAAATTATGTAAAAAAAATAATAAGTAATTTCCTTTTTCAATATTGCTTATAGGAAGTAGATGAAAAGAACAACATTGCGCTGCAGGTTAAGGTGAGTTGGAACCCTAAGTCTGTTAATCCTAATCCTGTTATTTCGATGTGCCTGTTCTCAAAATCTGTTATAGACTCAAGTTTGAAATTTTTATACATGTAAAGTACATCTTTCTCAATATAATGAAATGATTTTTTTTTTAAATTCAAGAACTTATTTTTTACAAATTTTTTTGTGTCAAAACAAAAAATGCGAAATTGGCAATTTCGATGTACTTTTTATCAACATATATAAATGTTTGAAACTTTTTATACAAGTAAAGTGCATCTTTCTCATTATACTTAAATGAGCCTTTTTTTAAAAAAAAAAACTCAAAACTTTATTTTTTTACAATTTTTTTGTATCAAAATAGGGTAAAATTTAACTATGTCTAATTAAATATTTTGTAAATTTAACAAATTTAAAAATTAACCAAAAGCTCATTTCAGTATAATGAGAAAGGTGTACTTTAGTTCTGAAAAAAATGTCAAACATGTATCTATAACAGAATTTGAGGAAAAGTACATCGAAATTGACAATTTCACGTTTTTTGTTCTGACAAAAAATAATTTGTAAAAAAATAAGTTTTTGAATTTTTTTAAAAAAATCATTTTAGTATAATGATAAAGATGTACTTTACTTGTATAAAACATTTCAAACATGAATCTATAACAGATTTTGAGAAAAGGTACATCGAAGTAGCAGGATTAGGGTTAACGAACTTAGGGTTCTAACTCCCCTTAAGCGAAAAATTATAAAGAAAAGAATTAAATTGTAACTGTGGCGTTACATCACTAACACCAACACAATATGATAGAAGCGCTCTCTAACCTTTCCATCTAATCAGGAACAAAAGCAGATCAGTTCGAATACAGTAAAGCACCGTTTATACGTCGTTCGAGGGACTGGCGTATAACGACGTATAAATGAAAAAACGTATGATTTAAATTTCCTTTATTACAAAATTAATGCTACTAATGCAAATTTATTTAATAGCATTAATTTTAAAGTCTTTTTAAGATAGTACTAGTATAATACTACATAGTATGGAAATTAATAATTAAATTTTAAAATTAAACATTTATAAAAAAGTGAGAAAAATCATACCTTTATTCCTCAGATTCAGCACTAATTATACATATTTTATACGATTTATGTCCATGTAGGTACGCGTTTCCTTAAGGGGACATACGACTGTTAAACCTCGAAAATTTTCGATTTTATGAAAAAAAAAATATGTATTATTCCCCTGTCTTTTCTGAATAATTTTAAACAACCAGCGTTAAAAAATTCCCATAATTATGAAAGTTAAAAAGGAAAATGTATCAGCTAATCAACGTAAACACTGAATATGACCAAATCTTTAAATCGCTATATCTCAAAATGTGTTTTTTTTATATTGCGCGCACGATATCTCAAGAACTATTGAATATTTTTTCACATAAAATTTTTACTGAATATGTATTGTGCTATATTCTACAAATTGAACCACAGTTTTTTACATATTTTCTACAAAGAAGTTTTTTGGGGGTTAAAAATGTTCAAATTTTAACAATTTTTAACATTTTTATTTTAAATTGGTATATAAAATAGAAATTAAATTTAAATGTTAATAAATTGTGGTTCAGATTCATAAACAGACTGTTTGAATTAGTTAGATACCCAAAATATTGTGTTTAGTCCAATATTTTATCCGTTTTCAAGCGCGCAAGGTGAGTATCTCATTTTTTCTTCAAAAATTATACCCATATTTATTACTCTCTGAAATAAATACATATCAATATTAAGATAAATGTGTGTACAACAACAGAAATTTTTCAAAAAAAAATTTAGTTTTTGAAATATTTTGTTTTAGAGATATAATGCACCCAATTCGACGGTTTTTCCCCATTCATCGGAGGTTTAAAAGGCTTATGCCCCCTTAAAAAAGATCTTTAACCGTCCTATGACGTGCTGATTGTCTGTGAGTATTAAGTACAGTATTTTCAGTCGAATTAACTTGATTGAATGTTTTTCAGTATTCTTTTAACAAAAGAAATAAGTTCCAAGTTTCTCAATGGAGTCTATTGCGTCTTCAAAGAAAGGTGGAAACACTTCTTCATTATCTTAAATAAATATCAGGCATCTTTTCTTAATTCATCAATTGAGAATAATTTCGAAGTCATGATATCTTTATCACAGTTCAAGCATTAGAAAGGAGGAAATTTTCGCATTTCAGAACGAGGGAAAACGACGTATGACCGAAGCTTTGCGACGTATAAACGAAGTACTTTATCATTAAAACGAATACGAATGAATCGGGACTTTGATGAAACGATGTATAAATATGTAAACGTCGTATAAATGAAAAACATATAAACGGTGCCTTACTGTAGTTGGAGATACGTCCAACTAAAAGGAGCGAGACGAGCTTCTTGCTTAACTGCTAACTGTACTAGGGAACAGTTGTCAATAACCTGTAAGATGTCAAGATGGACATCTTAAATATTATAATTGTTTTGGACACCAGCTGCATTGTAAATATTATCTGTAATTAAGTCATCATTAAATTTATCATTTTAATTTTAATTGTTCTTGAATTGCATCCCCACATAACATAGAAGAATGGGTAAAAGAAACCAACCTTTAAAAATTGCATAATGTAATTGCACACAAATGCAGAATAAAATTGTACTCGCTGTAATCTGTTTATACTACAACAAAATATTTCACACTTATGAAACACATTGATAAAGAATGTATTGCTAAGTTTCTAATTGCGATAAATAAATGTTTTAAATATATGAATTGTTTTAATGCAAAATAAATTAACAAGGAATGCTAACATCTTTAGGACGTAGCCCGAGTCAATTCGTTCTGCATAATGTCTGCTATTTTCTGTATCCCGATATAACTCGATTCGGCAAAAAAGCATAAATCTGGTTGAAACAGTTGACGTTCGCGCGAAAATGCGACATATAACAAAATTGGAAATTTGTAGTAGACAAATAAAAATAATTTTGACCTTAAACAGTTGAATAAAATAATTTTTGTTTGCTGAAATAAAAATACAAGAAAATTTTAGTAAGACTGATGAGTTTAAGGTGCGAGGATCATAATTTAATATAGTTCTAAGATTACCAGTATACAGTATCTTTACCCAGTTAATTTAATTTGATCTAACACAAGTTAGATCCAACACAAACAATGCAACTTAGCATTTCGACAATGTGATGTATCATAGACATTTTCTGCAGAAATATTTTCCTTCAACGAAATGACTAAAAAAAAAATTCCATTGCTATATAGGCTGCGCAGAAGCACTATCTTTCAGCGAGCGAAAATAGTCAAGAGAAGAATTTTAAATAAATAAATAAAATTGCTGAAAGTCAGTTGAATTTCTGAAAAGATAATCTTTTGGCATTCCACTGTAAGCTCTTAAGACATTATTAAACGCTGACATTTATCACCGTCCTTTCTAAATAAGTTTAGTTGTTTATTCCAACATCTAATGCTATTCGCAAAGCCCCTGAGATGTTTAAGAGAGGGAAAGAGACATTTATTCAAATTAAATATCATTCCAATATTCTGTAGAAGAAACGCTGCTGTGAATTACAGACTATATGCTTTTAATTAAGAGATATGATCTGACAGACAAAACCAGGCGAAAACGCCATTTTGAATTTCCATTCGAAGGTTCTGTTTTTATATTTAGGTTTCCATAACTCTTTTTTATTAAACAGTGCGGAGAGTTTTGAAAAATTAAAGTTAGTAGTTAGTAGTAACGGCAAAGTTTTGAAAAACTATGCCGTTTTTATATAATGAATATACGTTCATTTTACTTTTTTATGTGTTTCACTAGATTAAAAGGGTTTTTATTTAAATTTTGTTGCTATTAATTGGATACGCATTTCTATCAGCAATAAACTGAGGAAGTATTTTAAAAAATATATTTAAATATCTATAGTTTCAATTTTAAGTGTTGCGAGCCCTGAAGGCATTTTGAATTATTCATATTTTATTAATCTCCATTAGACTTTCTAAAGTTCCTATTACGTATAATTTATCTTTTGTATGAAATTTCTTTTTGTAAAAAGTTTTCCCCAGAAAAAAATATTCATTTTTTTTTATATTGATAGGAAACTAAGCGTTTAATTTATTCTTACACGTTTCATTATTTCAAATTATGAATAAAATGAATCAAATCTCAAAGTCTGCAAATTTATTATGAAATGTCTTAAAGGCATTTTTTAAATAACTTTAGAGTTCATTATTCATTCAACAATTTGGAGCCAAAGGGCAAATAAACAAAAGATAAAACCACTAAGGGGACAAAGATATTTTAATTAAGAAAATGCATAAATTTCTAGTTAAATTGAATTTCACAAGATTCCTTCAATGAAACATGGGAAACACATCCATAGAAATTGATATTTCAAATTTCATGAAAATATATTAAAAAATACTTTCCTTATCAGTGAGAAAACTTATGGTTCTCACTTTTATTTATATATGTGTTACGGTTAATGTGGATAATCGATAATTATGCATAATAACCGGCGATTATGCATAATAACCGGTGATTATGCATAATGACCAATTAAGCCGGTTAAAGTGGATAATGTATGAGAATTTACAACATTAACCGGTTATTATGCATAATTGCCTATGAAGTTCGGTCAATGTGATTATTTCCAACGGAGTAGCTTTCGGCTCCTCTAACATTCTCTAAAGTTTGTCTTAAAATTTAAAAATTTAACTTTAAGTAAATGTTTTAAAATAGAATTTTGATTTATTCAGTGATTTCATATTTCTCCAATTACGTAATTGAGCGATTTTTATTGATTTATGAATTTATAAATCGTTTGCGTAGAATTTTATGAAGTCTCTTGTTCATATTTTCGAAAACTGTCTTCATTTGAGCTGTGGTTTCTTTGATTCGTTGGAATATTCCATTCTTTTTTTATTAAATCTAGAGTGTTTCTTTCCAATTGCAAATATTAGTACTGAGTAAATTTATTAATTCTATACTATTCCTTGTTCTGAAAAACATTTGCAATTAGTAGCTAAGCTACTACGGGCATTTTTTTTTACATTCTCTGATATACCTGTGTTATCCTCTAATTTCTTCGATGCTCTAACTTTCAATGAGCTAGCGAAGGTACTAGGTTCCGGCTCCCTCTTCTAACTAAGCCGTAGGATGTTTTTTTAAGTTAACAAATATGTCCAGTGACCATTTCAGAAGCCACATGCAACTCGAGGGCAGTTCAAATACTACATTTGAAACAGGGCATAGTGTTAGCTGTTGCATGTCTAATAGTTTTTTTTAAAAAAAGTGGTATTAATCATTACTGGAATCAAAATATTAAAATAACCAAAGTCATTTGTTCTATCCTAATCGTTTATATATAGAGTCAGAAGAAAACAAAAACAACAAATCTTGATGAATTAAGATGTAAAATCAGTTTACAGTCGCACAAGTAGGTACGCACAAGTAGGTACTAGATACTTGAAAGATTATCGCATGGCATAAAAATTACGTTAGAATTAATTTTACAATAAATTTTGCTGAATTAATCACATTTGCAAATGAAGTTTTGTCAATGTGATCACATGTCAATGTAATTAATCACATTGATCAAAATTCATTGGTAATTATGCATAATAACCGGTTAATGTGGTAAATTCTCATAAATTATCCACTTTAACTGGCTTAACTTGGATATTATGCATAATCTCAGATTGTTACGCATAATTACCTTGGCTATTATTCATAATAACCGATTATCCACATTGACCGTAATATATATATACATTAAAACACCGTTTATACGTCTTTCAAAGGACTGAAGTATAACGACTTATAAATGAAAAGATTATCGCCGAAATTTTAACTAATAATTCTGTGAAGAGTAGACCTCGCTCCCTCCAAATAAAAAAAAAAATATTTTCTCTTCATCGCATTATTTTAAAAGCTTAGGAAATGTTATTCATTGTGAAGACAGCATTATTTGTAGGGACACTGGACATCATAATTTGACTTTCGAAGAGATACATCTGTGTACAAAAGCTTAGCAAATTAATAAGAATAAAGCTAAGCAAGTTAATATAGATAAAATGGTTCGCAATCCGCTGAATTAGCAAAACATATCTTGCTCTTTTACTTCGCTTATCTTTAAGAGGCATATATAAATAGTTTGAAAAAGATGGCACCAAAAATCACAGAGAAAAATTGAATCCTTAAATTACTTATTTAAGAAAAATAATTGAGAAATCATTCACTAATAAATAGGCATCAAATTAAAATATTTTTTTCCAACTCACTTCGTTAGAAATAAGAAGATGGAATTCAAAATAACTTGGCGATAAATATTACAATTTAGCAAAAAAGAATATATATATATATATATATATATATATATATATATATATATATATATATATATATATATATATATATATATATATATATATATGTAAGATCAGGCTTTATATAAGGAGAAAGGCAGTCCATTGTTCAATTCAAGGAAAAGACGATATTTGTCCAAATCTTCATTTTATTTATGCATCAGGTTTTATTTCTTCATAGCTAAAAATATTTAATTTATTTGCAGCTCCATGACCAGAATTTAGAAGTTTTTACGCCCGCCCGGCGCGTTGTTGTTGAATGATTACATGCTGGCGTGAAAAAAGGGCAGAAATGAATGCGCAGAACGCTTAAGTACTCAGAAGAGGGAATTTTCCCTTTTAGAACCTCGTGACTTGTAAAGAAAGTTGTAGTCCGTTAATTATGAAAGTAGAAGTATTTAAAATGAGGTGTCGTTAAGATTATTTAGGAAAGTTAAAAAATTAAATTATCACTTATCACATATATATATATATATATATATATAAGCGAAAAACTGTCGTTGCTATGGAGATCAGACAATTTGTAAGGTAGGCGAAATTATTCTAGCGAGCTCGCATTTCTTGGCGAGAAGCGCCTAATTCCATTTAGGCTTAACAGTTGCAAGCGAATTTTTCAAGTTCTTTCAATTGGTTATTGAGACATATAAGGTATAAAAGAAATGGTTTAGATAGTTAATGAGTTTAAATATAAATCTAGAACTAAAAATTGGCAAAGTTTATAAAAATAGATAACATTTATTTAGCGAAATACGGATAACGATGCAATGCGATAAGCGAAATGTGTTTATTTACAACTCTAAGGTCATACTCTTAATTCTCGGTTGCATTCACTCCTATATTACCAATTAATATAATAATGATATATAATTAAAATAATGATTTTATTACCTAATTAAAATAATAAAAAATAAAACAGATGCATCGTTTTCTACTGCTTCAAGAAATATTTCTGCCAAATTCGAAGGAAATCGAACAACTCATTTGGTTGCATTCGAGTATCAAACAAATTTACAGACAGACAAAGAAGTGCCAAATGCTGGAGTTAAAAAGTAGAATTCGCTTCTATCGGTCGAAAAGCAACTTTGATTATTACAATTTTGATGATACTTATGAAAATTAATTCAAAGTGATAATTTTGAAGTTTCTTAAGGGGACATATGACTCTTAAACGTCGAAAAAATGGGGAACTATCAAATTTGATACATTATATCTCTGAAGCAATGCAATTCACAAACTCACTTTTTTTCCTAGAAAAAGATCTGTTCTTTCTCTTATAGTACACACATTTTCAAACCTTCATATTGGTATTTGATTATGATTACGGATAAAATATTTGTCTGAAAACAATATTTTGGCTATGTAAGTAATCCAAACAGTCAATTTAAGAAACTGAACATTAATTTATTAAGATTTAAATTTAGTTTCTATTTTATATACCAAATTAATATAAAAATTGTTAAAATACTAACATTTCTAACCCCCAAAAAACTTCTTTGTAGGAAATATGTACAAAATTGTGATTCAATTTGTAGAACATACATATACTTAAAATCTGATAGCATTGTAGCTATCAGTGTCATCTTCACTGATATGAACAATGCTCTGTACTGTATGCTCTGTACTTTTGATTTGTACTTTGTAAATTGCTCTGTAATGAACAATGATGTCATATCTATCAGTTTAATTAAGCTAATTGTGAGATAGCATTGTAGCACAATACATATTCAGTAAAAATTCCATGTCAAAAAATTCGATCAAATATCGCATATCTGTTATATGACGAAAAACAGAAGCTTTGGGTATTATAAACGAAATACTTTATCATTACACTATATATATTATAAAATATATGTAAAAAACACATTTTGAGATATAGCGCTTTAAAGTTTTGGCCACATTCAGTGTTTTCTTTGAACAGCAGATGCATTTTCCTTCATAACTTGTTCAGAAAAGTCTGGGGAATAATATATATATTTTTCATAAAATCCAAAATTTTCGATGTTTAACAGTCATATGTCCCCTTAAGATGATATTAGTATAACACTACATTGTATAAAAATCAATAATCAAATTTTAAAATTGAACACTTATCATAAAAGTGAGAAAAATCATACCTCATTGCATAGCTTGAATAATAATTATACATATCTTATGCGATTTATGTGCCTACAGGTAGACGTTTAATTAAAAAAAATCATTAACCGTCGACTGACGTGCTGATTGTCTGTGAGTGCTAAGTATTCGCTTCATAATGCTGATTGAAACATTATGAATCGACTTAAGTTCATTGAATGTATTTCAATATTCTTTTGACAAAAGAAATAAGTTCGAAGTTTTTCAATGGAGTCCATTGCGTCTTTAAAGGGAGTTGGAATAACTTCCTTATCATAGCTTAAATGAGAAGCAGACAATTTGCCTCTGTTAATTCATCAAATGTAAATAATTTCGAAGTCATGGTGTCTTTTTCATGATTCACATACTAGAAAGGAGGATACTTTCATATTTTAGGGCGGTGGAAAACGAGGAATAACAGATGCTTTGGGTATTATAAACGAAGTACTTTATCATTACAATGAAAACGAATTAATCGGGACTGTGATGAAACGACGTATAAATGTAAACGACGTGTAAACGAGAAACGTATAAAAGGTGCTTTACTGTAATAGAAAAGTAATTTCAATAAAAATAATTTCCGTCTCTTTCTTCAAATATATATTATTTTTTATTTAAGTATTTTTATCTTAAAACATTTTGTCAGTTAGCCAAGTATTTTACGAATCTAGATTTGTAATCCTGTTCACAACTCACAAAAAATAGAGCATTCGTTCTTTTATTCTTTTTATCCATCTCAGAGTGATATTTTATTTGTTTACACTTCTTCTAAATTACATAAAGTTCACCATTAACTATTCACTAACTATCCGTGTTTGGATACTTTTTAGATTAAGAACAAAGTTTGGAAAATCAATTAGTAAATTTTCGGGCTTCTTGTATAGTACTAACAACGAAACCTTTACTGCGCCTGAAGTTCCTCATTTTGTTTCTTTCTGACACGCAAGAATGAAAGGAACACACCCACTGTGTTTCACTATTTAATGTAAATAATGATGTGTTTTACTATAAAAAATAACATATCAAACAACTTCTCATAAATAATCTTTTAAATCTTTTTTATACTAATATCTTTAACATAGATAAATCTATTTAAGTGCTAGACGGTTTACTGGATGATCTGTGCCCTGTTAAATTACATTTTGACAGGACCCGTTCTTTTCCATCTATTCGGAATGTATTTTTGGTAAATTCTCATTTCTTAGCTTATTTTTAAAACTGAATAAATTTAAATAACCTTTGAAAGATGGAAATAATAACTTAACCTTCCAGCGGGCGCGCTAGAAATTTTTACACGAGCGGGCGCGTGTCGTACTTTTTACGACACAATAAGTTTCTTCATTTTTTACCCTTGCAGTTGTAAGTTACTTCATTACAGTAATAAGAGACACGTCAGAAAAGAAAATCCTTTCATCCAGAGTGAGGATTAATTTTTACATTATTTGCAAAAACTAAAATTATACTGAAATCAGAGAAAGCAATGAGATTTAACACTATTATTTTCTGAAAAAGGTATTAAGCAATATATAATAAAAAATAGTATAAGACCAACTAACATTGTACAACAAAGACTTTCTTCTTAGTTTCTTATCATTACCTTTGCATTCGAAACATTGAACTTTTGCCAGACTCTTACAAGTATAATATATATTGCACCTACTCTATTTCATGGATTTTGATGATCGTTTTATTTCTTTCAAACACAAAGCACAAGCTCATTTTCTCCATGCTGGTTGTTGTTCACTTGCTTTTTCAGGTTGTGATGTATAATTTAGATTTAAAGACATGATAATGTCATATGGTTATGATAAGATATTTTGGGCTCGAGTAGTGAGGTGTTTTCATAAGACTGAGAAGATTAAGAAAATTCTTCGGCTTGGTGGCTAATTAGTAGGCTTATTACATATTAAATATTTTTGACAATGTAAAAAGAAATATTAAATCCCTGCAATGCGCACTGGATATATAATTTTCAAACTGAAACGTTAAGACGTGAAATTTTTTAAAAATTACACGAGCGGGCGCGCGTCGTATTTTTTACGACATAAGCATAAAATACTATAAAATCATCACCTTGAAACTCGGAAAAACCCATTTAATCTTGAGAGAAGGGCCTCTGTATGAAAAAATAGCAATGGCCTTCATACAGTTTTGACTCCGAATGTGAGAACAGGGTATGAAAAATCCCGTTTGTCGTAAAATTTGCGGAGGCGCGCCAGCTGGAAGGTTAAGTCGTTTGTCTCTGAATTTTATTCAAAATTATGGGGGAGTTACTTGGATTTTGAAAGGAATTTCAATCGAATTAGTTGTAAACCTCCCACACTTCTACACCCACTTCTAGGTAGGGTAATTGAGTTATGAAGTTGAAATACGGGAGAGTATTAAATCTGTTTTTAGATTCGTAAACAACTTCTTAAATAGAACTTTAAAATGTGTAGTTGAGATTCATATGTGCCCATTTTCTATCAAAGGCACAGAGGAGTCAGATATTTTTCTGCACAAATAATTAGTTTTCTACATGTAATATTTTTGGAATCTTATCTGTGGGCATATTAAAAAAAAAAATTCATAAATTCTAAATTTTTAGATTGCGCATCGAAACAAAAGAGGAAAAAACCTGAAAAGGTGAAGGCGAAAAAAACCAACAACAAATATTTTATTGAGAATGCGCTTTTTAAATTTTTATCCTATTTAAACCAAAGGTGATGAAAAAGTATCGGGGTACGTGACTTGTCCTAAAAAAAGCAAAAAACACCGAGTGATGACACGTGGAAGATATTGATCTTGAACTCTTTCAAGTACGTGACAAGAGTTACAAGGTCGTAGCTCCCTCCATTCCTGCGCAGTAGAGCTTTGAAAAATGCATGTATAGTGATGTCGCAGCATTTGTTATGGCAGAGAAATCTGAAAGAAATATTGCCCTTGATCTTTTTGATCCAATGTCCGATTACCCAGAGTCATAACCATATATCTAAGATTCAGCCCTTGTTACAACCATTTTCAAGATGTTGTTCCGATTTTCGGTACATTTAAGGTAATCGAGCGCAGTTGAAAGTCGATTTCTTTTTCGTCAGAAGAGAGTTTTTTCGGCACAAACTTGCTGAACACATGTCTCATACCTAAATCTTCAGTCAGAATGTATTGAAAGGATCTACAGCCAATGTTTCACTCTTCAGATAGCTGACGAATAGTGGTTCGTTGGTTTTCATGAACAGCTGAACACGTATCTTGGATGTGTTTGATAATTGTGAATATTTTCGAAGCCATCACTTTCGACATTTTGGATTTTCATGACTAATTGGAAACGTTTGAACAACTCACAATCTCTTGTGTGACTCATATAATCTTCCACAAAACTTCCTTCAACTTTGCATCAACCTCACCACAGGTATCGCATGGCCAAATTTGTTGCAAATTCTCTGCTCAGCATTTGTTGCCTTATGAAATGCGAAGACTGTCTAGCACAGTGTGTAGAACACATGTTTTTCTACGTTCGACTGTGAAAGCCACAGAGAAAGAGAATCAGAGGTCTGACTCCGCAATTTTATCAGCGCCCCCACTCGCCAACAAAGAGAACTAGCCACTTCCAATACCCACCATTTCAAACGGAACACCTAGATCGCGGCCATGTTTGTTGTGTTAGATGTTGATCTTCATGAGAACTTGTAAGTTTAATACATGTTTTCTAACTTATATGAAAGTCGCTTTATGTTAATCAAAAATTTGTAACATTTAGTTACACTTTTATAAACAAAATAACGAAGTTAATTTTTTTCCCACGCTGACATATTCTGGTTAATTCCTCTGTTGGCCATAGATGGCGTACTGTCTATGTGGAGTGCAGTGTTAAAAAAGTTGCTATTAGGGTCTATGGGAGTGGGACCTTTGATTTTTCTTCTCTGTGGTGAAAACTTTCTTAGGAGTTACGACCTTGCAATTTTCGGCGCATGTGTGAGAGGGTTCAAGGTCAATCATAGGTTCGCATGCTTGATTTCCGTTTCCTCCGAAAACTCACAGTATACGTGGGCATTTTACATCTGAAACTTGTCATCCTGGAATCTTACATCTTTACATTATTACATTATTTTGTGGTAGATGAGTGATATAAAGGAAAGGAAAGGATAAAAATATCATACACAGCATATGACTGAAACTTACGAGCGCCATTTCCAGTAGCCTTCGTACAGCTTCAAAAAACATAGCATAAATTTAAAAATATGTCTAATATTTCTATATCACGCAATCCAAAGAAGAATTCGACAATTACCCTCATTGAATTCTAGTTCTTTTGAGTTTCTGAATATTATTATTTAATAAAAAATAAAGAATGAAAGAATCCAAAAATGACGCTTGATTTTTTTACAGAGAATTAATCTAATTTCTGATGTCAAGTTCGCGAGATTGATGTTTAATATGGTGCTAATTGATTGTTACAAGATCGATGTATAATATAGTCTTTAAGTAGCCTGGCTTGATGGAGGTCATTAAATTTCTACTATAATAAGATGAGTTACAGTAACAAGTGTGTCAAGACACCATATGAAAGCAATTAAAGAATAAGCAATATAAAAAATTAACCATGAAATAATTAGTGAGAATAGAATGACATGGATTCTTAGAAAATGACATGGCCGTAGAAATCTTACAAAATCACAAGTAAGATCCGAATATAAAAGGAGATGGGTCTAGTGATTTCTTTACACTTTCTGTGACGGAAATACATGAGCATAAAGAAATGTCTTCAACAAGGAGAAATCTGTAAAAGTCCTCTGATTTTCAACTTATTTAAATCAATTAGATTGTTAAGCCATTCCATGAAATAAGTTTTATAAATATGACTACTTAATTAAATAATGCCTGATATCTTTGAACTAATTACGTATTGTTGTTCTGCTAAATGTTGTCCTTACATTAAAGGATTCTTAAGATGTTAAAGGGTATAAAGGGTTTGCTTATAATACAATATTCAATATTTGCTGTAAAGATGAAATAATCCATTAAATATTTTATGAACAGAAATAATGTTCATAAAATATTTAATGGGTTATTTCATCTTAAAAGCAAATATTGAATATTGTATTATAAGCAAACCTTTTATAAAGACTGCTAAAGGCAATTTAAAGTAATGCGAAAAATTTATTACCGCTCTCAGAGAAGAAATCTATTTTCACAACATAGTCATTTAATTTTAAACTGAACTACAAACCAAGACTCTTCCCAATAAGGAACAATAACAGGATAAAAACACTAACATATCTAATTTTAAATGAAGTACTCTGCTTTTCAATATCTTCTGTGTGCCTTTTCAAAAGAAGTTTCATCGAAATCACGCTAAATGAAACCTCCGCGGTAAAAGCTTTCACACATTTTACATGAAATTTAATTTCGGCTTAAAATCGTTTCCGCATCGTTAATACCAATAGAAATTCACAACAACATTGATGCCAGTTTTTTTTCTCTCTTAGTGTTATTATTGTTATCTTTCATTATCATTCTTTCACCCACCACTCACAATGCTCTAAGCCAGCTTTTAAATGTTTAACGTCATTAACCATTGTTTGGATTTCAAAAGCACCGCTGTCGACATCATTTACAGATCCCCTAATTGATTAAACGTCACTTTAAACGTCGTTAGCAGCGTTTCATTTTCAGCGAAAGAATGCAGTGTGATTTTCTGAGTTTCAAACGATGATAGATACTAAAACGAATGGAAATTACCCTTTTCGAAATAAGAATGAAATGTTTACTTTGTTTAATAAAATATTTTTAAAGAAGTTGTTTAAGTAATGGTTCGGAAATTTTTCATCGGAGAACGTTCACTTGAAAAGTGAATTACTTCATTTGAATTTGTTGGCGGAAATCGTTTGGTTTTCCTAATTAACTGAAATTAATTCTTGAGTTTACGCTTTTCAGAAGAAAAGAGCTGTATCATTTCATAATGATTAATTTGTACTTTAAGAGATGTCATTAATATACAATTCGTTAATTTTACCACTACGCTTTGTTTGGGGGTCCAATCTTCATACGATTTAATCACTTATAATATTGTTTATTACTTCTCTGGTTTCAGAAATGCCTTTTGATTAATTGAAATTCTAAGTATTAAGCTTCAGCGAATGGTTAGCTTGGAACATTGATATTAATGTATTCTTTACAAAACATAATTATTGGGTTGATTTTGATATTAAGCAATTTTTGGTTATCTTTTCGGACAGGCAATTTCTTCTGTTTTCCTTTCCAATTACAATACTAATGAGTTTCGAGATTTAATTAAATTGCTTATCAGAATCTATTAGAAGAAATTGAATACTTCATATCTTCAGCAATGCATATGCTCTTCAATCCATTCGCAAAGTTTTAATAAAATAATTAAATTAAAAAATGTTTATGCATGACATTTGAGAATTTTTCCGATTATCCACGTCTATGTTTCACGAAGGACCTTTCTTAAGCAACAATTTTCTCAACCGTTATTTTTACTAAATTTTGAATTCATGACACCAATATTTTTTATGAATGTCTGGAAAATGCTTGTGTCATCAACAACAAAACCATGACAGTATAAAAGAACTAACCAATATCAAACCTTTCGGTCTGCCATGGCTGACTAAATCATCATTTTATTAATATTCTTTTAATTCTTATAGATAATTTACAAAAATAGACAAGTAAACATTTATCCTCAAAATAATAAAATTTAAGATTTTCAATTTGCATATGCAGAAGTAAACGCATTTTTTTACGCAGGGGAATCATTCATTCCACACCAAAAACTTTTTGTTAACGTGAGTCGTATTTCGAAAGCATTAGCTTCTGAAATAAATAAATAAGAAAGAAATAATGAAAAAACCCATTATGGTAAACGAGTTGTTATTGTTCGAAAAAAGAAAGAAATTGAACCAGAAATAGAATATAGAACCTAAACAATAAAAAATGGACGCTTTGTCAAAGTATTCAGGAGAAGAAAGGAAATCTATTATAAAAAAGTAATAAAAACCTGTTTAGAATTGACAACGCTATCCATCTTCCTTTAATTACAGAATTACTTCTCTGTTACGAAATAATATTGTCAGAACTCTATTTCTAAATAGCCGTTATTAAGCAAGTAAAGTAATAACACAAACAAACAAATTACATGCTTTTTTTTCGATATAACCTCCGATTTCCAACTAATTCGTAGATTACTCTGTAATGAAACGAGGGAAAAACAAATAAGTAAACTACGAATTATGATCCCATTGCAAGAAAATGCGGAATGTGGAATAGCTTAACTGCAACCACAATTTGACGCCATCTGTCTTTCTACTTTTAGGCAACTCTCATGCAACCGAAGTAAGTAAGTAATCCTTTGTATCTTTTTGTTACCATTTCTAATTTCCAATACAGATAGAGCAACGAATCAAAGGCTGTGAAATAAAGGAGTGAAATTAATCGACAGACCTATAGTAGTGACACTCATGGCAAGAAGAATTAGTTATATGTAGCGCGAAAAGAAACTTTTTAGCATCGCTAATAGAGAAGACTAGTGATAATGATGGGGAAAAAAACAGTTTACAGGGACAGTTATAAACAATGTTTCTGGAGGATACGTGCATTTCTGCTGTGTTATAAGCATTTTGACTTTACAGTTGAGTAACGTTCTTTGAAATTCTTGTCGGAATTAGAATTATCATTAATTTACTCCTCATTAGTTCGGCTTCGGGGTTAGGGCTCCTATTTCTTCGCCGGTTCTATGGTCCTGTCATGTCTCAGTGTATTAAGGTAAAATAAAACTTTCTGCTGTAAGTTTGTGTTGTTAATTTTCTCTGATATGCAGCTAAATTTGATACACACTTTCTTTGTTGTCAATTTGCCTTTAAAATTTCATTGTAAAGATCACAGAACAATACGCAAACTCAATTATACAAAATTCTCGATTCTTTGTATGGGCTTCATTCACTAAATGGTGGTAATTCATATCGAAATCACCCTGACCGGGAGCGAAGCCGTCCAGTGTATCCGAGTGACGGTTGCTGCGATAACTCGAGTGCAGAGGCTGGAATCCTAATGGCCATCCCTGGCCACGGTCCTATCCGTCCCATAGGAGGCACGCACTATCGCCGACAGAGTGCAAGCCCTAACCATTATCGTACACATCAGGGAAACGAGACCCCGCTTTTTTATCCGGCGGGTTCTCATCCACGCACTCGTCCTACCCCCACCTTCCCAGTGGGACTTCACTAAAAGGGAAAATCCATGGTGGCTAACGAAGAAACGTACAGGTATCGAACATCTCAGTTTTAAAAAAATTATCTATAAGCTGTAATATCAAATTACATTTCAAAATTGCAATTTGATAGGCTTCATTTTTAAGCCCTTCATCTTATACAATATTTCTTGAGGTCAGCAAAAAGTGGCTAATGAATGATAAGCTAATGTGTTCCAATTGCCGTAGGATTTTCCTATTAGAAATCAAATTACTAACGTTTACAATTTCAAGAAAGCCTTTCAAATGGAATGAACACTTCGAGAGAAAGCCTTATTAACATAATACAAATCCTTCAATAAAAAAACAAATATTTGATAATAAATTATTTTATCATAATGTAATATGTAAAAATGAATGAAGTTGTATGAAATTTAATCTCAGAATACGAAAGCTTATTTAACTAAGCTATATTTCTCTTGAATTCATAAAAGTGAGAAATGTACAGTTAAAATGTCATTCCATTCATTTTATCATCATATAAAAAGTGATAGTCCATCTGAAACTAGAAAAGTCGCAAGTTTATCGCCATAAACTCTCAAGAAAGAAAAGTTGATGTTTTGATTAATAATCGTTCGGTAAAATCATTTGCGTCATAATTGACAAATTCTATATTTCTAGTGCATATCTTTTTTATCCCTGGGGATGGCACGACAGTTGCAAATATCTCATTCCTTAAAATTCCTACCCAAAACATTCCATTAATTTTTTAAAATTTTTAATGCATTCACTGTATATCGTTTGTACGTATTACACTTCTCAATATGTGATTATGCAGTTTAATCTCATATCGAGTATCGGGAAATATAAACCAAAGCTAAAAGGAAAATAAAAAGATGATCTTTCCTTCCCATTTATTCGTTAAATTGTACATATTCCAGTAAAATCGTTCCAAATTCTTTTCCTTTTTAATCTTTAAGTATCCTGCGAAACAATTTGAGCTGGATGAACGAGTATGAGTATATTATTTGAAAAAGAAAATGTTGTTTAAATTCAGCTTTCTCGGAACAGATCATTATCACAAGTTCATTCGCATGGACTGCATCTGTAGGAATAGTGAGAAAATAAAAAACTCTTTCGAAAATAGCAGTGGTGAAATAAAAAAGGGCCCAAAAATATTTCCACAAGAGAACTGAGATACGAGTCTTTCCTGAGGGAGAAATAGAACTCTGATATACACAACAGAAGTAAAAAAAATGTTGGCGATACCAAACTTAGAAGTTGATAATGCTCTGCACGGTCGATTATGCTCAGGCCTACGGGCGCTTTTGGACAGATAAGGTGAAGAATGATATGGTTTGTTACCGACAACGAATCCATGTTTCACCAGTATGCTTTTTCTGCGTAAAAAAGAGAAATAATCGAATTCGGCTTTTTTTATTTTTTTCAGACGTCCTTTGGGCTAGTTTAAAGCGTCTGAATATGAAATATAGAGGTTAATAGTTGTGTAGAAGTCAGCGTAAAACTATATGTGAAATAGTCTAATTATATTACAACAGCAAAGTATGATATGTGACATCTTTTGTCATTTTCTGTTCCTAGAAGTAACTAGACTTTAAAAACATAAAAAGATGCAGAAATGGTACCATAGGGGAAAAATCATGTTAATTTTCTTTTCCTTGACACTCGATGCATGATTTAATTTTTCCAAGGACGGTTGATCGTTGAGGCGTAGTGTAGATGTTAACCAAATAAGAGCAGAAAATGTATCTATATTCATATATATTTAAATATATATAAAAATTTATTGTTTCGATTTCTAACGTGTGTCTTATTTTAAAAAATACTAGCCTGATGATTTTAGGGAATTCCTTACCTGAAATCTGACGTTTTCGCAATTTATTAGCACAAGCCTTGATGTGACAAGAATGACAAAATTATCAATAGTTTGTTTTGTTATCTGCAACGATTTTCTGTTCAGGCAATGAAACTTTTTTCAAAATGAAAATTAAAATTTGGCGTTTAACATTTATCAAACTCAGAATATTAATGTACGGATTGTGACAGTTTTCTAGCTGTAAGTTCAAATGTTTCCTGGCACTTAAAAATATATCCCAACATCTAAGTTTTATATCAGAGAAATTCTTACAACTCTAATTTTTAAAAAATAAATTATGTTAAAAATATCATAAAAAACCCTATTTTTAGAATATTTCCTAGTACGCATTTCAGTGATAGAATATTTCTAATGGAGTATCTAGTAACATAGACCATTCCAATGCCTCTTCGTTTCGCACATCCTCTCTGCTGAAACTATAGAATACATTTTCGTATAAGAATATATATTTAGATTCTGGTTTGAAACTTCATAAAAATAATAATTTACACCGCCTTCTTTCAGCCTCTTTAAGATATGAGGCATTTTTTTATTTCTCAACTTGTAATGTAATATTTTATTGCGATCTGAAAAAAGTCTTTATTAAAACGAATATACATAATTAAGAGATAAAAATTTTATTTGTTTAGTATTATTTTAATGCCTTTATTGTCATAATTAAATCTAAGAAACTTTTATTCTGAGGATTCATTTAAATTACTAGAAGCACGAGCAAGAACAAGAAAATATTTATAAGTCATGTTTATATGTGTAATGATAGTAATAAAGTGATGTGTTTAAAGTTAAATATGGGCCATCTGCCTTTCAGAAAAACCAATTGAAAGATTTACAACTGAACACCACTTCGTCTTTTTTACAGATAACTGATGATCTGAATGATTTTTCAAATAATAATGGTCATTTATCTAACGCCAGTGATCTTAGCACTATTCCCACAAGAGAATTTTGGGTTCTTTGGAAATTCTGTCTTGAATTTTGAGGTAAAATGAAAATAATTTTTTTATAATAACAATGAAGTTCATTCAAAAATCTATCTAACATTTAATCTCATAATGAGTTCCCATCTTCTTAGGGGTCTCGTATCTCCCCCCCCCCCATACAACGTCCATGACTTATCGTTAAAAATATGCTCAAAGTGCAGTGCTCAAATATGCTCAAAGTGTTTGCAGTCTTCCAGAAAATAGACATCTTTTCACTTAAGTGAATTTTTGCAATGAGCTGAAGGGATGGCATTCCGAAGGTGCAAAGTCAGGACTATAGGGAGGGTGTGATAAGATATTCTAGTTAAGCTCCATAAACTTCTGCCGAGTAGCCAAAACACATGTTGTCTAGAGTTATCTTGGTGAAAGGCCATCCCCTTATGATTAGCCAATTCTGGGAACTTCTGGTAAATGTTTTGCTCAAAATTATCCAGCTGGTATTTAACCGAATAAATTGTTTGGTTAGATGGCAGCAGCTCGTAATAGACAATGTCCTTCCAATCCCACCAATAACAGAGCATAACTTTCCGGAAAGGGATATTGGTCTTTGGGGGGTGCTGATGGCACACTCGAATAACTCCAAGACTATTTTCGCTGAACATTATTGTAGATGATAATTTCTCATCGCCGGTATTCATCCATCTAAAAAATGAATGGTTTTTGTTGTATTTTAACAATAAATCCCACGTCGAAATCCTATTAGAAGAGTCCTACAAATTCAGAGATTAAACTTTTCTCTTAATTTGTAGGATACCCAAACTTCCAAGAAACTACAGAAAGCAAGAGAAATCAAATGTTATAAATATCCGAAATCAACACTTCAAGTCTCGAGGGGTAATACGTTGATTGTTTGTGAATTTGGTCGCTATCAAACGCATATGGCCTACCGAAGCATTGTCTGTCGTAATAGTGAAATTTGCCCGGTGTTAATTTCGCAAACCATTTGCTAATTGATGTTTTACTTACAACAATGTTCGCGTAGACAACTTTTATCTTTCCCACGACTTGAAAAACATTTTTGCCTTTACGCTAGTAAAAAATCATTAAATGCAGAAAATGCACTTTTTCTTTCTCCTCTGACCTCAAACGAATATGATTTAATCAATGACGACGGTGAATAGATACAAATATTGTCAAAATCACAGATTTCTGTAAACATTTACTTTCAAAGTTGATAACAGCAATTCAGCGTTTGTGCAGTAATCAGCGCAAGTTATCGGACAATGGAGAAACTTTTCAAACAACCAATAGTAGCGTTTTAGAGGATTTCTGGTTAAAAATAGGACTGAATATGATTCACGAGATTCATTCAGATGGAATCTATATTTTATTGTGTAACATAATTGAAAATATATCTAATTATATTCTCAAATTGACCGGCAGATTGCACATTTACGAAGAGAATATTTATAAATTTCCTTCTTATTGTTATTTTCCGAAGCAAATTTTCCTCTGCTGTGTTCTTCTTTGCTTATCATTGCTTACCCCAAAAAATTATTCTAGATCGATTTCGCACATTTTTATTTCTAAATACAAAGGTGACAGGTCGAGTATCGTCTTGACATCTAACTGCGGTTGAAAATGACAAGTCTCGAAATTGCTTTCTTATAGATTTCAAACGGGATGGTGACCTAATAAAACCAAATTAAATATTTCTTTAACTTCTGGAACATTTACATAACGTTCCTCACATATAAGTAGAAGAAACCAACAGTAGTAGCAATAGTATTGTTACAAAAATCGTCGGGTGGGTGTACGTGAATGTAATCCAACAAGCAGGATAAAAAACAACGCTTTATTCAAGGAAGATTTAAGCAAAATACCACGTATAGATATCAAAACTAAATAGCACTTGCATAAATTAATAACACAGATCACTAATAAATCTCAGTAACAGCACTTGCAATAGCTCTCAATGTCTATTAGCTCACCAGCTTGCACTGCGGTCAAAGCTTCAATGACGACTGACTGATTTTTTAACTCAGCTTGGTATTTATACTTTTCCCGACAGAAAGTGACGTCACATAAGCTTCTCTCGGAGGTTCTTGATATTTTCGCTCCTAGTTGATATATGGCCATATTTCTTGTATTTTCTAGAAGCCTTGTTTTGTTGTCAAGGTCGGGGTTCATTCGCTTGACATCCAGTAAAACCTATGTAAAACTCTCTTTCCTGCCATAAGATGAGCATATTTGAGAAACAACTTTACTTTTTTTTAACTTTTCGTTACAGTATGATCTAACAACAGCGAAAAAAATTGTTGTTTTCATTTTCTCAGAATGGAAAGTTTTACTTACCAGAAAGGAAAATCACACCTGCTGTTAATAAATTGCATTATAAAGCATTAAAATATGAATTGCATTTTAAATCCAATGCGTCACCACAGTAAATTCCCTGATCGGTCTCAGTTCAATGGAAACAGGAAGATCCATACAATTTGTTTTTAGCTATAACTAAACAACATGGGAAATCTGGTTCATATGCATAACATCTGAAAAACGATAACCAACAGAAGTTAATTGTTCGGAAGAAAAACAGGATCGTCCGAACGTATCTCCTTCATCCTGCAGTAGAAAACCTCGAGTAGCTGCAGTAGCAATAAAATTTCCGAGAATTTCTGGGACTAGAATTTATAAACTATCCATCCAATAAACTTGCAAAACACTGTGAATCTTTTAATTACTACTCTCATCTGTCGATTACAACTTATAACATTTTCCTAAAATGATACTTAATACTATTGACATTGAACTGAATCGCGTTTCACTAAACTTAATTTATCATACTAGGGGGTTACATTCCTACTCGCAATGCTCGTCAAGTGATTCTTTTCGGATCACTACGTGATCCCAGCTCGCTGTACAGTTATGAGTGTCTTCCAGTAATAGAAATTTATAAATACATTAATTTTTAAAACTAAATTTAATTTATTTGAATAGTATGAAGTTCGAACATTAATTCTTCATCAATTACTAAAAACTAAATAATCAATTTCTAAAATAAAAATTTTACCTTTATATATATAGTATATGTAAATGTTAGAAAGAAATTTGAATGCTAAAATGTATGATAAAATGTTTACAAATAAAAATTACTTTCATCAATCACAAATCAGGCAGTTAAAACTTCTTGGTAATCACAATTGAATGTTTTTCAAGAGTTTCATTAGCCTTAACTTTATTCCAACAAACTTCTAAATGTCCACACTTCTCAATGAATTGTTGCCCAGGAAAGCTTTCCCACACGTATACACACTCTCTGCAATTATTTAGCCAAGAAAGATATAACGTTTCTCTCTGTGTAGCAATTTATGTGTTAATACCTCAGAAAATGTAAGTTAGCGAAAGATGATTTAACCGATTTCACAAACTGTTGCTTTAATAAGGAAAGTTTAAGGTAACCAACAGCTTTAAATATTTTAATATTTACTATTCAAAATTATAACCCATAATAATTATTTACTTTTACCTTTATAAAATTAACAAGATAGCCTTTTTTCAAACTTTTTAAAAATTTCAAAAATTCTTGCTTTTGACACCAAAATTTTAGACATGAATTTTTCCCACAGAAATATTGATCAGAAAAGCTTCTCCACATGTATACACTCTCATTGAAATGATCATTTATTCAAGAAAATTATAACTTTTCTCTCTAGGCAGCTGTTTATGTTTCAAAACCTCAGAACAATTAAGTTGTGGAAAGATGAGTTAACCATTTTACAAACTTTTAGCTTAAAAAGGACACTTTAAATTGACAGAACAGAACGCCGTCTCTTACCCCCGTACCCGTGGCCAGAACGGTCACTGAACGGTTTGATGGAGAAGACACGGGAATTTTATTGAAGAAGAAAAAAACAAATAGAAAGAAATGTTTACACTATGTACAGCACAGGCATTTTCACTTTTACACTATTAGTTCGTAATAGTCTTATTTTCTTTAGAAGTTGTTTTACCTTTATTTTTTGAAGGGAGGGAATGTCAGGTAATTTGGTGCATAATGGTTCAGCTCGTTGGAAAGTTGAAGGCTAGGGAGGCCGGAAAAGATCTCTGTTTTTGCTAATGAATTTGACAATCCTACGAATTTTATGCCTGGAGACGAGGTTATTGGCGACTCTTTTCAGCCATTCTTGTTCGAAGTTTGGCACTGGCTTCCTCATATGCCAAGGCAATGTGAAAATACACTCCGTGGCATAGTGAAGTGCCGTGCCAATTCCACCACAACTACAATAATCGCTGTCAGACAGGTGAAACCCTTTGAGGTAGGCAGGGAAAGGGCCATGTTGAGAGAAGAAGACAACATCTTCTCTAATCCAATTAGAGTGACTGAGACTAACTGAGAGCATGATGTTATAGACTTTCCTGCCTGTATAGCCATTCTTCCATGAGGTTTGCCACTCCTCAAGCATGCTCTTCCGGAGGAGGCCTTTTATGTGCGGTTTAGGAAGCTTAATAAGTGAATAAGGTTGCCCATGTTACGTTGCGTCTTTTGCCAGTTGGTCTACTCTCCCATTGCCTATATTTCCTGCATCCGCTTTAACCCACGTGACTCTTATTCTTGGATTTGTTAGGAGGATTTTAAAACATTGTCTTGCTGTTTGGTTTGTGCTCTTTGAATTGGAAGATGCCATGATACTTGCTCTATTGTCTACGTGTATTTTAAAGGTATTGTGGTTTCACAGAAGAGATGCGTATATTACTGCTTAATGAAGAGCAGTGAGTTCAGCTTGAAATACGATGTTGTTGTCGTTGAGTTTAGCAGGCCACTGGCAGGTCCAGATGTCATTGGTCAAGACGCAGAAGGCAGTTGCACTCCGTGCTCGGTTTTCGAACCAAATATTTATAACTAGCTGTTACCCGCGACTTCGTGCACGAAGAATTTGAATTAGTCTTTTTTTAATTCACGAATGTAAATGTTTTGTTGCATTTTGAAAGGGGAAAGGAAAAGTTCTGACGGTTGATAATACTTAATTGGACGGCTGACAGGAGTGTACTGTACATGTATGCTGATATAGTTATGTGAATTGTTTATCTATGCTAATATACTTTTGTATACCACGTTATTTGCACGGATGTAGAGGTTATGTGGGCTGGACACACGTGAAAACGCCACATATAGTAGCCCATACGAAAAATATGGTTTTTCCAAATGTACGCCTGCCACTTTCAGTGTCTGGCCCTGAATCTGGCAAATGATATTTTTAAAGGGATTTGTTACTTTTTGAACTGAGATGATAAATCCTTCGGTATTATCGGAAGGCGTGGAATTAAAACACTATCTCTTCTCCCTATATCAGTCATAACAGTAGCTTTCACGACGTTTGGACCTAGGTGTGTAATTTGTAACCGTGTGCCATTGCGCAGTCTCGGTATATCGAGGTTACGTATTAGTAGTACTGGCACACCGACATTCAATCTCGGCTTGTCGGAAGGTTCCCCTCACAATTCTAAGATGTTGAAGAGCTCTACAGAATATGATGTTCCTTGTTAATGCCTATTACCGTATCTCCAGATGGATATTCTGCAATATCTCACTGTGAAAATTAAACAAAACATCGTGAGAATAATTCACTAACGTCATTGGTCCACTGTGTAACCGTATTAAAAGCTGTAAATGCTACTACAACAGGAAACCGGAAGTGCAAAGTCTCCTCTTTTGTTTATGGTCAAAGAAAGCAATATTTTCTTATATTAACTTTAACACTGGCAAAAGCCCGCGCGCGAAACAGTAATTTGGCTTGAATTTATTTTTATAAGAATAAAAAGTATTGTTAGAAATTACGTTACAAAAATATTTTTAAACCTTAATAATAATCAGAGAAAACGTTTCATCACAATGGAATTAATAACATTTAAAAGATCATTTTCTGGTCTTTAAAATGGCATAAAAATAATTATTGTCTAATAAATATTTCAGAAGTTATTGGCAAAAAAACATCTACGCATTAGGCTTAAAAGCAGCTAATTTTCGTTATTTAATTAAATATCTTAAGAACTAATTGACTCTGAAAGTTGAAAATAGCACCTTTGACCTAGAAATATGCTCTAGAATGTCGTGTGTAAATCTCATGTCGCTACCGTTCACCGTTTAGGAGGAGTTCTTGTGACCGACAGACAGACAAATACATGTAATTTCTGCCTTATTTTATAAATATTTATAAATATAAGCAAAATTTTCAGAAATAAAGGTAAATTTGTTCCAAGTCTAACCGTTTCCTAGTAACAGAATAGCTATAAATTTGCGTTATTTCCAAATCGTCTGCACGTAATTAAAGTTATTAAACTTTAAAAATTTAATAAAAATTGAAAGAAAAATGTCACAGAACATAAATTGGTATCATTGAAAGGGTAAAATTTTGAACTTTAAGATGGTTTAAAAATAACATTTATCGGACAATTTGTTCCGAAGTTAAGGCGGAAATAAGGATCACGTGATGGTTGATTTTAAAAATAATTTATTCCACATGTTTTCGCATTCCTGAAGGATCACGTGACAGTTGATTGAAAAATAAAATAATCTTCATCTCGAATCGCGGAGTCAATGGGATTTCTTTTTTTAATTCATTTTAATCTGTAGTCAAAAATAATTAATTTAACGTGATTTCACCTACCCTATGTCCGTTCCTGGGTTTCAAGCTACAACTCTGCCAATTTTCATCCAAATAGGTTTGGTAGTTTTACTGTGAAAACTTAACAAATGGACAGACAGACACACTTTCACATTTATTATATTAATTAAGGATATGGATATTAATAAAAATAAGCAAAATTTTCAGAAATAAAGATGAATTAGTTCAAAGTCTAGCCGTTACCTAGCAACGGAGTAGCTATAAATCTTCGTTATTTCAAAATCGTCCGCACGTTTTTAAAAATTATGGAACTTTTAAAAATTAATAACAATAGAACGGAAACTGTCACAGAAATAAAATTGGTATCATTGAAAAGGTAAAAATTTGAACTTTAAGATGGTATAAAATATTTTTTGTCGGACAATTTTCTCCGAAGTTACGGCGGAAAAACGGTTTCGCTTAATTTCTAATTAACTGCCTGTTTAATTAACTTTTGGACTTAGAAAAGTGCATAAGTGTCTTCCCCTTGTCTTAAATAATAAGTGTACAAAATTTGGTTGAAAACTGTCCATTGGTTTAGGAGGAGATGTGGAACATAGCCACCCACATACATACCCACATACCCACAATGACTTTTATTTATATTAAGATGTCCTTTCGGGCTATATTTGCTTCTCGTTTTCTAAAGAGATTTGGTTCGGTTTGAGATGCTCTGAAGGATGGATGGACCAGCCTCTTGTCTTCATCTCCAGAACTTGCGGTTGTATATCTGTAATGGTAGGGGGAAGTGAGATTCTTAGGCGATAAATTTATGTAAACCTGGCTTCGAACTGTAATTGCATGTGAAGGGGTGGGATGCCGAGTATAGTTTGTAACACTGCCGTTGGGGTGGTTGCGATAAGCTCCCTATATGTGGAGTAGGAAAGGCCTTTGAATCGAATTAAGTTCCCTCTTCATTTTGTATGTAGGGTTTAGACACCAAGATGAAGATCCGTGAGCCAGCATTCTCTCAATCGTCGTTTTACAGAGAGTCCTTCTGTGTATCTGAGAGATTCCCCAACTGCCTCCTGCGATTCTTTTGAGATTTTGCTGCATTTTGAGGGCTTTCTCTCCTTGCTTATTAATGTGCTCCAGCCAGTTGAGTCGGTCATCAACGTGCTATCCTGGGTACTTAAATGATTTAACTCTATTTATGCTGTACCCATTAAATGTGATCTTGGGACTTCTTGCCATTTGGCTTAAATATGTTCAGATTCACTAATCAAAATTATAACCCATGCAAATTATTTACTTTTACCTTTATAAAATTAACAAAGAAGCCTTTTTTTCAAAATTTCAAAAATTCTTACTTTTTATACCAAAATTTTAAACATGCTTTTTTCACACTGAAATAATGATCAGAAAATCTTCGCTAAAAGGATAAAAGAACAGAGTCCTGTCATAGTCAACTCTGTTCCTGTAGCTCGGAAACTTTGCTCTATAATCAAAAACGCTTGACTCTATTTTGTCCATTTCGATTGGATCGTCTTAGAAATATTCCTTAACAGTTTCAGTTGTTTAACAGTTCTCTTTTTCAACGAATTTGATCTAGAATTGAAACTGACCCACTTAATCTAATTTTTAAAAGTTTCGTTGTCTCAGATCAAATCAAACTAAATTCGCCGAATCAAGTGTAAACAAAACAAACTTGCGAGCTGTTGCCAAACGATGATTAAGAATTTTGACCCTTTTTGTCGCCACGTAAGAGAATTATATATATAACAACGCACGCTTAAAAATAGTAAAAATGATTATTTGCTATTTACACTTCTGGTAAGACAGAGTATCTTTAAATAACCAAATTTTAAGATTACCTGATTGATAAAACATCAGAAACTACATATAAATGAAAAATAATATTCAAAGAAATAGTTTATATTTGAAATATGCAGAATAATTTGAAAGCAGTTTGTTACATATGCTTTGTTCAATTTGTTTACCCCCTCATCATAATTTATTACGCTTTATCATACTGAAATTAAGTTTAACACTCTGACTGTATTTTTAAATCACTATTTACATGCAACGTTTGCAAACGTGTTCAAATACCGCTTTGGAAAGCTATTTGTTATTTATATGCAAAGCTTTATTAGTATAATATGATCCAACGTTATAAAAGTACTCTCGCAGGATGCAGCAGAAAATAGACTTGCTTCCAACCTGCGGAAATCTCAGGATACATAGTCAGAGAGTCATTACCTTTATTTCAAAAAATAAGAATTTTGATTAAAAAAATTAAATGTTCATAAGGAAAATGGAATGTGTGTATAAATGCATCTCTAATTTTCAATTTATTTACATAAAAGAAAAATGGGATGTATTAAAATTCAACACTGAAAATTTTTTCCATTTCTGCATTTTTTGTCAAAATTCCCATTTCAACTTTTTTTTTCTATAAGTTATTTCTTACTTATTTCACCATCATATAAAGGAATTAAACATATAGTCCATCCGGAAATTAATTCTTATCATTCAAAAATCTTTAGAAATACGGAACACAGAAATAAATATTATGCTTGGAAATTGTTATGCGTGACCAAGCTATTCCATTTTTTAAAGGTAAGAACAGAAGAGTTAAAATAACTGAGTGGATATAAAAAAGGAGGAATTTTTCAATAGTTTTTTGGAATTCCAGATCAAATTAAAAGTCCCTCTCAAACCCACCGTTAACTTCTTACCTGTCACTTACAGAAGCCAAATATTTTAGGAATGGAACGGCAAACATTTGACTTCTTTCTGAAAATAAAATAAAGAAGACAGGAGCTTCCACTAGGAAAGAAAAACGTGTTTAAAAAATTCCAGTTTTTGCATCGCTTCCTTTTCTTTCATCTCAAATACGGCTGAAATGAAAATGCATATTTAGGAAGAATATTCAGTTACTTTTTAAGTTTCTTTGAAAAAATGAAAACAGAATTTCATATGAAGAAAACGCGTTCAAATAAAATAATAAAATTAAAGCGTGAATTTCATTAATGTAATGACTTAAATAAACTTTTCAAAGTTCATTCTGGTAAAAGGAAATTTTTTCCTTCGACATGAAAGGATGAAAAAAAACTTTTTTTTATTGCTGTTTCACTAATAAGTGAATTGACTTTCATATTTAAATTATGATATATGTGATGATATATGATATGATATATCCATGAAATATCATATCATATAAATGATCGTATGATATATCCATCAATTCACTGCAAAGCCAATAAATGAGAAGATTCTGGTTTTTGTTAAGAAATGCTTTTATTTTTGAATAATGAGGATCAAAAATCTTCAGAAATACCGTTTGCTGAATACAATGCAAAGGCATGTAAAGTATTACTACTTTAATCACTAGACTAAAACAAATATTTAATTTCTCAACTTAGAAATAATATTTTTTCTTAATCTTATAGTTATTTTATAGTTCCTATCGTTATCTTAGAGTTAATATATTTTCAGACGATTTTTGAATCTTAAATGTGTAGGAGGGAACTCATGAAATTAGTCTCATTTGAATATATTTTACGATAACAGAATCAATATTTCTCCCTCCATCTGCAAGATTTAGTAAAACCTTCAGGTAAAAGCAGTGCTTTTTTCAGGAAACTTTTGTGGTAAGAAAGGAATCAACTAAGTGTAATTTTAATTTTTAAATGAATTAAACCTGCATTTCCCAAAAATTTTTAGTTGCATTGTTACAATTTTGAAATTTAAAATATTTTACCAGCAATTTAATTAATTTAATTCTTAATAAACAGAATTACTACAATAATATTTTACATTTTTACTTCAAAACAATTGAATAAATAAGTTTTATTGAAAGTAATCATCGATGTTTTGCTTTATTAATTTTAATTAATAAAGAATAGAGATATAATTTATTTTATATTTATTTCCTATATTCTTTACACTAATTTATATTGTTATAAAAATCTTTCAGTGGGTGTATGGCTGAAAACAGTCCAACAAACATGATAATGGAGAAACACGCTTTATTCACAAATATTGAGGAAACACAAATCACGGGTAACAGGAACAGTTGCACTTATACAGGTTATCCGTACAAACAGTCAAATCACTAGCAATAACGGTAACAGCACTTCCATATCTAGCAGCACAAACAGACAGCAATTCACTAATAAGAACATCAACAGCACTTTCAATACCGCTCGGCGTCTAACAGCTTACTAGCTCGCACAACGGATAAAACTCCAAAGAGAGATTCCAAAGATGTTCGTAATCCAAAGGCGATTCCAGTCGTTCAACACCTTCAAATGCGATCAACACACTATTGCTCTGTGATCCGAGCACGGTTCTTTTATAGTCTCTCCAACAGGCCGTGACGTCGTAAGGTGTCATCTGGAAAAAATCGGATCTCGCCTCTAATAGTGATATCGAGAAAATAATCGCATTTTAGGGAATCTTCGATTTGTCTTCAAAGTCGCCAAGTTTGACTCCAAAATGGTCGACGAGGTCAGGGATACAGTCCTGACCGCTGCCGGTCATTCCATACAAACCCCTGTAAAACTCTCTTCCCAACCATAAGAATAAAGTTGCTGGGAAGCGACATTCCATGTTCGTAACAATTTAAATGTAAGCAATATTTACTGAAAAGAAAAATAATTTCATGCTACGAACTGCTAATTCTCTCGGATTGCAGTCGGATCTGTTTTATTTTCAGCGGTGTACTATATAATTAACTTTATAATTTCAGTGAAGTTGATAACAATAAATGGAATTTGTTCTGGAGTTTTCCTTTTTATTTTTTTACATTTGGTATACATTCTTAAAATGGAAATCTGTTGAATTTCATAAGGAGATATTATATTGTAATCATCAATTTCACAGTATCCATTGTGTAATTTATTTATTTATATTTGATTACATTCAAAGTAAGATTTAAATTTCGCCATTAGTTTATTTTTATAGAGCTGAACTGAAGCTTTTAAAACGGCCACAGCAACCTGAAAGCAATATCAAAGTTTCATATCTATGAAAAGAAAGTGAAGAAGTAAAAGTGTATTATAATTTATGTTACATAATCCTGTGGTTTTCTTTGACTCTTTGTTCATCACCTTTCGAGACTTTTCTGATCAATTACAATAATAAAAAATCAACTATAAAACATTTAAAAATTGAAAAATACATTATATTTCCTTATTTAAAATTTATTTGTATTTTAATAGTAGTGTGATGTTTTCCCTTACCACAAGCTCAGTTCCCATGAGAAAAGAGTCCAGTTCCTTTCATGTCAGCCGCAGACCGCAGGACAGCTGCACCTGGTGGTCATGAAAGAGACGTTCGCGAGAAAGCGATCACAATGCAGAGGAATCAATATCTGTCAGAGAGCGCATTTGGGGGCTTTGAGGAGATTAGCGGTACTCTTTCATGTCACACCTGTATAGTTCCTGTGGTAGGAAAAACCCAAGATCCTTCTCCACGGTCGGATTTGACCACTGGGAACATGGAAGGTTAGTCGTTGGTCGCGCGGGAGTAGGATTATCCAGTGGAGTGAAAGGAAGGCGGAACTCCATCTCTGGAGGTAGGGGATGAAAACGGAATGTAGAGTTGAGAACGAGAAGAGCGGTGAGGAACCGAATTAGGAGTCTCGAACTTGGTTTTCAGACTCCGGAGCGCCGAAAAGAGCTGTATGATCAGCTCGGATTTAAAGTCCCGAATTAATTCGGACTTCGGCAACAAACACCGAGAAATCGGCAATATTCCGAACTCTGGGCTCATCAAATTGCGAGCACTCCTTGTAGTCTCGTGTTTAGGTTATCACGCTGATAGGTGGAAGCTATCCATCCGGTGTTGAATAACTTCTTTTGTTCACTACGACTCCATTGAACTTTAACGTCCTAGAACTGTGAATCAACTGATCGAAACTTGTATATAAATAATTAATCAAGATTGCTATGCAAGAATTGTTCTCTAAATTATAGATGTGTTATAAAAGTACTTAGGTCAACCTAAACTTTGCATTTATTTGGTCGCACATAGGCCAAGACACCACAGTGGTCTAAATGCGATTTGTTAAAAATCATAAAATAACCTTTAAATGGAAACTGAAAATTGTTCTTCTCAGTAAAATGAATAGACTAGAAAATATATTTTGGAAATTAAAGTACTTTAGCAGAAATATTTCAACTATTTCTTTCGAATTGTTAAATACGAAACATTTCATTATGTGCTTCCAAGTATTTCACATTTCCGTTATTACAACTAAATAATTTTCAGATTCAATTCATAGAAAGAACTTTTAAATTTTCAGCTATTTCATTTATTTAAATATATATATCAGTATTTGAATATAAATTTCATTTTCAATTTTACAAAAGAATAATGTTCACAAAATCCTTATATCTGCATGGGAAAATTTTTGCTTCCTGATATTTCTGTATAATTATGTTTTTATTCGACTATAGGCGTCATTGAAATATTTTTTGTATTGCTATTCAGAAATCTGAAATTAATTTATTATTAAAATGTTTTAATTAATATGCGAATACGATACGACATTTATAATCTTATTGCTAGAAAGTTTTATTCTATTGAAGACATTGCAGTTTTTAAGGACATTTCAGGAATTGTAATGGATTCTCCGAATAAAGTTGAGGGAAGAAAATACGTATAGTACAATTAAAGAAATCTAGTTTGAAACAGATATTGTTCATAAAAATACAAGAAGCGTATACGCAATTTATATTTTATCAAATATTTAAAAGTTCATTCATTTTGTTTCAAATGCAGTTTTGAAGACCATTTTTATTTGTTTCTGCTATAGATAAATGGATTTCATTCATGGGGAAAAAAAATTAAAATATCAGTATACTTTGAAATACGGAATTTATAGAATTGAAGCTGACTGGCTTGATTTAGAGTTTGAAAAAACAAATAGAATAAAATTATGATTACGTAATCTGGAAACCCAAAAATTATTAATATACAATGTAATAGAAGAAATAATGGAAATATAAATTAAAAGGTAAAAAAAGAAAAAGTATATATAAGAAACAGAAAATTTAAACAAAAACTATAACAATACACCTTTTTGCGTTCTCAACGCAACAGCATCAAATGATTGCATCAACAAATTTACAACGATTAATATTTAAAACACATAAAATAGAATTTAGAATGTAAAAGAAATTATTGAAAATGTAATGAATGAATAAGAACTCGTATGACGAACTTTTTCGAAGACCACTCGCCATATAGGAGTTCTAAAATGGACAAAATTTTCTGTCAAGGGTAAGATTATAAATAAAATGGATACCCTTTGTGGCCTGAATTCTGTCCAACCGCAAAACGAGAAACATTTTGAAAAATCAAGAGGCAAAAATCCTTAATAAAATGCAAAAGAAATTAGAGTTTGTAAAATAATTTACCCTCTCTGCCGAAATTATGATGAAAACGTAAGACGCCAGACGCTAGATGACAAAAGGAGTAAAAAAACTAATAAATTTATAGTTAATATCTTTGTTAAATTTTGTTAATTATAACTGTAATAGAAGAAATAATTGTATAATAAATGAAAATAAATGAATATATATTTGAAATTTCAAAATACTTTTTCTGGTGATATTGTTCTGTGAAATCATTTTTGAATTCGATATTTTTCAAAGCAATCTTTAAAATAGACAAACTTTGAGAAGAAAATCCAAAATACTCAAATTGTTATACCAAAAATAGAATTATCGATTTTTGTAAAAAGCTAATCTTTAAAGAAAAATCTTTAAAGAAATTTTTCTCGACTATGAGTTCAATGTAAAGAATAATTATCATTTGCCACGCCGACCCGAATTTCTTATAGGGTCGTAAAGCTTGACGCGAGTCGAAGGTAAGAATATAAATAATCGTATAATTCATTCCTAAATAAAAACTATTGCAGCATTTCAGACCTATTTAAAAACTATTATGCAAGAACTAGCGTCTAATTGTCTATTCTTATTTACCAAATCGCCTTCTAAATTCGTCGTGGCTGAAGATTACAATTTCACTTTCTGCTGTTGCAAAATTTGGTGAGAAGTGGTTAATACAGTCGAACCGCTATATAGCGAACCCGGGATATAACGATCCCTCGGTTACAGCGAACCTTTTACATGGTCCCAACTAAAGCCCTATGTTAATAATGTATTTTCATACGTTTACAACGAACAGCAAACACTAGAGACTCGGTTATAGCGAACTGAAAATTTCTAAAACTTCAAACTTTTCACTTGCCCAAAGGGACATACTTTACTAATTGTTCTCAAGTCAACCCAACTTCTACAAGAGTTACCCCTTTTACATGAAATACTCTGGTTCAAAGACCACATTTCTCACCTATTGTACCTTTGTTAGAGTCGCTGCTAACCCCTTAAGTGGGACAAAGGAACAACAGGCAAGGAAGGCTCTTTACAGTTTCTATCTCCCCCGGTGGACACCTGGCCTAGTGTCAACCAGGGAAGGGGGGACTTTCTGGTCAGACGACCCAGGAGCAATCACGTGTTTTCTCTGCTATTTTGTTTAATTGCTTAGCTTATCATTCTGTGAACTTTGCAGTGATCATGGCTAACGTTGGCAAGTGAAAAGCTTTTTCTATCGGAGCAGAAAAGCATGGAATGAATGCTTTTTCGCAAAATGAAATGGAACATTTCGAATGTTGTGACGACGATGTCGTTACATCTGGAGAAGTGAGTGAGGAAGATATCGTGGCATTAGTAAATAAAAAAACAACTCTATTGTAGATTCATCTTCAGATATGGAGGAAGAACAAGACGAACCATGGCCTTCAATTGCAGAGGCAAAAACGTTTTGAACAATTTTTTTGCCACAGAAAACATCGACGAACATGATGTTTAAAATAGTGGATAAAAAAATTAATGAGTTATATATAAAATCGAAAACTTTTCAACCAAAAATAACATGTTTTTTCAATGTAGTGGATTAGCAAATAAGTAAAAAAAAAATAAATAAATGTTTAGTTTTTTTATTATTGAGTATATTATTTAATAGTTGGTTTGTCCCTAATTACTAATGAAAATATTATTTTATTAAAAAGTTTTATTATAGAAGTAGTATCTTAGCATGTTAGGGCATTTTTTTTTTTTGCAAATACGGATACAGCAAACCTCGGTTAAAACGAACTTCTGAGTCGGTCCGTTAAGGGTTGTTATAACGGGGTTTGACCGTATTTTTGATGATCGAATATAATGTTTCAAAATAAAAAAAACCGCATATTCTCTGAAGACAAAACTAAAGTCGTTTATGAAAAACATAATAAATAAATAAAAATATTTATCTCGTATTTTATTTCATCAAAATTTTAGCAGAATCTCTGAAATTTTACTTACATTAAAAAATATATGTAGTAGGTTAAATGATTATGGTTGCTAAGTTTTCACTCTTTATATTAGGATTTCTCTGCTCATAAAATGTGCCGTGCCATTTTAATGTTGAAATCAAATGCATATTTTGCACGATTAATAAGAAAGTGCAGATTAAGCCGAGAAGGTGCAACTAGATGTTACATGACACGGACAGTTGCTTTACTCCATTAGGGGCACTTATGTCGACAATGAACAGAACAGGTGCAAGGCTATTAACCTTTCGGCTGCGGGGACTTAAACAAGAAAAACTGCGTTGAATGCGGGAAGTGAAATCCTCCCTTGTGGCTGGTACAGCAGTTGTACCGACCCGCATTCAAAGGTAAAAACTTTTCTGGTAGAAAAGTTGTATCCCGCCCGTAAGGAAAATGCTAAAAGAACACTGGTTAAATGTCTATCACAATTTGAAATTTAAAATTGCTCTTTGTTAAGGGAACCATGAATTTGAAATCATGCTTAAGAGATTGAACTGAAATTATATTTCTAGCGAACCAGATGGTCGCCGAAGGCGGCTAGTAAATAAATAAGAATAGCTTGTAAAGGATATAGATAATATTTTTTTAAATACAAAAACAATGCTGAAACGGAGGAAAGTAAAATGTATAGAGAAGTTTAGGACAATAATTTAAACAACCATAAAAAACATTAAAGAAAAAGAGATACTCTAGTCTGTATTCAAATAAAGTATTCGGTTGGATATTTGTCACCAGCAACGAAAACTAGAACATGATTTTTATCAAATAACTGGGATTCCGTGAAATATGATTTTGATAACGTGTGGAATAATTTTACCAAATATGTGTGTTTTATTTTTAAGCAGTTAAGTTTACTAATTAAAAATGTGTTAGATAAAGAAAGATCTACCGTCTTAATGAAGCTCTTTTCATGACATATTTTTGGATAAGGCTTAAAAACCTAATCAAAACTAAAGGAAAAATTAAAGAAACAACAAAAACACCATTAACTGTATTTATTTGAATTAATTTCCTTTAATTAGCCAAAGATAAACCTTTAAAGAAAAATAACAAGTATATTGAAATTACTTTTTAAAGAAAATTAGAGTTCTGGTTTCATTGATAATAATTACATCACACATCGCCTGACCATTTCTTTTATGACATAGCAACCAAAAGGGAATGCATTTCTCATTAGCATCTGGTCAAAAGTCATTTCCAACAATTGAGCTTTTCTAATTTTTGAGCATTTGAATAAAAAACAGAAAGAAAGATATTCTTGATAAATTGATTTACGTGTTTTATTATCAAATTGGAAAAAAAAATGTAAATTATTTGTTTTCTTAAGAATTTTATAATTTCAAAAGCATTGAGATAGTAGTTTGATCTCTTTAAATATTATTTGTTATGAAATTAAACTTTTTTCTGTTGAAATTAGAATTTTATGGATGTTTCAATCACTATAAAAATGAATTACAGAATTATTTATTTTTGAAAGTATTCTACTTTGCCAAAGATCAGGTTTAACAGATTTCTCCAATCTTTAGTTAATTAAACCAAATCAGGATAAAAAATAACCTCTTTATATTAATGTCAACAATTTGTTAATAAAAATAGCAGTTTTAAGGCCTTTAAAGATATTCATAATTTTTTTGGTGGCTTTTCACTCTTTATTATTATTAGTTATTCTACATAACTAGGGGTTCTGCCCCCTGTTCGCTTTCGCTCATCAATCCCCGAAACCACTTACGCAGTTCCATTCGGATGGCTTCGCTCGCTCATCGAATACTAAAGCACTTTAGTCTAGGCATGATTATTAGTATCACAGAAAGAATTATTACTCTGACTAATAATGTACCAACAATATATACAACATAAACAACCTGGAAAACCTTTGATTTACATGCATTTAAAGGGGTAATCACTGTTGGGGTTATATTAATTTCATGTTTGAAAAGTGCACAATTTTATCATTCACCATAAACATAATGAAGTAAATTCACTTACAGTAAAAATTTATCTGGGATAAAATAGTCTGTACAAACACGGTGCCAATAAATATAATCTATATATTTACACGTTGCAAACAGTATTCATCTTTAATCGTTCTCCGTGAGCAGTGTGTAAGAGAACTTTTCTGAAGTATAATTTGTTCTCTGGTCCTTACACACAGCAAATAGTAGACACCATTAGAATCATAAAAGGGTGCTATCTCGAAAATTCACAAAACTTCCCTATATACACAATTGTAAATTTCCGAGTTTGGAAACACGACAGCATTTGGTATACTTGTTGATGGAGTTCAATTCATTTCGCCAATAAAGTGCTTGACAAAAATTGCATATTTCCGTCACCATACCGCACTCGTGCTCTGAAACGTTCGTTTCGACTTGGGAATTCACTCTATTAGCCATTTGTTGCTCGCTGCGTGCTCTGGCTCGCCTAAGCCAATCGGCGGTATTTCTGACCGATCTTGGCGGAAATCTTTCATCCAGGGATTCCCTTGCACGCTGCTCTCTTCTACGCAAATTGTATTCAACAGTTTGCAAAAAACTCATTTTAAACCAATAAATAAAAAAAGGTAACGAATTTTCCTATAAAGCGTAAGCGATTAGCTCAAACGGTTAGCGGAATGTTCGGCGTCAGAGTTGAGATTGGTTGATTGACTGAAGAAAAAAAGAACTAAATACTGATCGAAAAGTAATTCAGAAATTCACTTCGTAGATAAAACTAATATAATTTGCGAAAAAAGTTATTAATAAATGTGTGTCTTTTGTTTGGCGCAGTATAACCAGACTAATGGATCTAGTGCACAAAGCATCTAAACGTCTAAGCATATAAGCAAATATAAGGAAAATTATGCAAAATCATTTAATTAAAGAAATGAAAGAGTTTATATTATTAATAGAGAGAGTTTTCTCTATCCATGCTTCAAATTATTTGCTCTGAAATATAAAAATAATTAAATGTGAAAAATTTCTGAATACTTAAATTACATGTTTAGCTTTACTGACAAATCTATCAATGAAATAAGAAGTGTTCTTAGGATAAACAAAAGAAAAATCACTTTCTTCGTTTTCTGAAATTTTAATTTACTTTTATTATTCAAGAACTTTTTTCAAACTGGTTTCTTTTTTCAAATTGACCTCTCATCTCACGGTATACAAATCTTATACCGTACATTTCTCAAGGTTCATATTTCATGATAGGAAATATAATTCTCTTTAAAAATATCTTAAATCACTCTGTTTCATTTTAGATTTTATTAAAAATGACATACAATGTTCATAGAAGAAAAAATTCACAAATGACAAATATCATTCTAGCAATGATGTGTTTTTATTCATAGTACCAATTTCCTTTTCACTATATATGTTTGTGAAAAAGATTTTTTATTATACAAAATTTTCTACACAGCCTGTATAAAATTCTCAAACAAAGTGTCTTATTGGCAAAACTTTTTAATTAGAACAATTGGCAAAATATTTCGGACCTGGACAAGCTGTTGTTTTCCATTAGGATTAGAGATAAACTGGGACATTTGTCTACTTCAAATGCTGCAGTGACTACTCCAGGATCTTTAGAAGAGGACAGTTCTCGCAAGAGAGCGCAGGTTTATCCAAAACTGCTGGAGTGCCAACAGCTTCTCTTTCATCATTAATACATGTTAACTACCAAGCTAGATTGCTCTTCAGATCACCACTATTCGTGGAAATTGCTGTGCCTCGTCCGACAATAGAGAGGAAATAACGTAGTCAATGGTCACACTGAAATGTATAGATGTCCCATCCTCGAACTAATCCGGTATTCGGCAACTAAAGACGATAAAGTGCTGAGCATAAGTTCCCTTTCCTTCGTCATACAAACAATGGAATTGGAGCTGATAATGGAATGAGAAGTAAAGAGACACTCGTGAATGGCAATTTGATTGTTTCTGCTGTAGCATCAGAACATGCGAATAATCCATAATCTAATATTTTATTTTTTAACAAACTGAAGAAATGACAATAAATAGGAATAATCTCTACTAATAATAAAGGAGAATGTGTGTCTGTGTGTTAGCGCTCTGCAAGGCACACTGCTGGACCTAAAGCTACGAAATGTACCAACTTACTTTGGAGGGTGGGTGAATTTCAGTTTTTAAAATTTTAATTAATTAAAAATTAAGCGAAATGTCAGCGTTTATCCTTAATAACTTTCGAAAATATTAAAACACAAAAATTCTGTTTACATTAGCTGAAAGTGCAAAACATTACCTTTTAAATTATATCAATTAAATTGTCGCATGTGTTTTTCTCTAATTTTGATAAATTTTTACAAATATTTTTGGCATAATTTTCAACAAAAAGTTTCATTGTTGCAATGCAATTCAAACCGTTTTCGTTGTCTAAAAAAATTTTTTTTGCGTGCTTCTCTTCCATTGTTGAAACGCTAAGGATATTTTTTATGTTTAATGTTATTTTTTAATCAGTATATTTTCATTCAGCTAACATGCTGCTGGAAGTAAAATGTGCCGCGCCATTTTAAAGTTAAAATCAAATGCACATTTTCAAGAGGAATAAGAAAGTGAAGATGATGCCATTGTGTGATACATGACACAGACAGTTATTGGACTTCATTAAGGACGTTCATGTAGACAACGAAAAGAATAGGTGGAAAGCTACTGAAAGAACATGAATTAAATGTCTATCACGATTTGGAATTTAAAATTACTTTGTAAAGAGAACCATGAATATCAAATTATACACAAAAGATTGAATTGAAATTATATTCCTGGCGAACAAGCTGGTCGCCGAAGACGTCTAGCGTTATAATAAAAAAGAATATTATAGAAATAATGTCATAAAAGGAATAAATGTTCCATTCTATTTTCATCTTTCAAAAATTCTATATAAAAATTTATTTTATTCCAGTTTAAATAGTATGTTTTTTATTTATTTCAGCACCTGTTTGTTCTTAACTAGTGGACACAAGTCCTAGAGATTAGAAAAAGAGAGTTCAGAGCATTAAGAAGAAGAGTGCAGAACTAACAGGATTCTTTCAAACAACATTCCGTCCAAACAGAATATAAGAAATTAGAAGAATTCAGAAACGCAACAGAAAAAAGCAACACGTTCTTCCTTTCGAACCCTTTGTATCAACTCAACAAACTCATATGGCAAACCAAACGTAACGTTCAAGCTCTGGGGCATTCAGATCAAGGAGAAGTCAACATATTCTCTCAAGATATTCTTAAGGCTCTATATCCTCAAGTACACTATAATGCATCTTCAGATATACCAAACCCTCAGGTAATTCCAGAAAAACCTTTTTCAAAAAGTGAAATTAGACAAGTCCTCAAAAAAGTATCACTTAACAAAGCTCCAGGTTTTGACTCAATAGACAATATAATTTTGAAGCACATAAATAAGAACTTCCCGGTCCTGCTACATACTTTCTTCAATAGATGCTTTCAACTACAATTTTTTCCAACTTCATTGAAAAAACGGAATCCTACTGCTCTTCCACAAAAAGAGTAAAAAAAAATCCAGCATCAATTCATAACATCCAATCTCTCTTCTCCCCGCCATCGTCAAAAACATTGAAAAAGTTCTCCTGCAAATACTAAATCACCTCAGTATCAACAACTTACCACAACCAAATCAATTTGGTTTCAGAGACAGAAAGTCAACAGACCATGCAATACAGTACTTAACAAATAAAATTCATAACTTCAAACTGCAAAAAGAGCACATCATTGTTCTCTCTTTAGATATACAAGGTACTTTTTCATAAACTGCAATATTCCTCCATCTGCAATAGCCTCAAAAAATTTAACTTTACTTCCAATACCACAGAAACTCTTAAAGACATCCTCAACTACAGAGAGATCTTTCTTCAAACAGCAGAAGGTTCAGTCTCTGGCCCCAGCAAAAAGGCTGCACACAAGACTGCTGTTAACGGACCACTCTTTTAGAATTATGTCGCAAATGAAATCCTCTCTGAACAAAGGTCACATAACATTCACCTCTAAACCTTTGGAGACGACTTTTTTTCGTCGTAGCCGAATCAACGGCAGCAAAGCTCAAATAAATAGCCTAGGAAGCCCTCTCAATTTTCAAGCGATGGATGGATAAACACCACCTTCAAATATCAACTGAAAAATTCTGCATTATTCTAATTAGCAAGTCAGTAAATGGACCAAGAATTAAATGGAGCAACGTCACTATCAAGCGTCAACAGTCTCTAAAATATCTCGGTGTTATCATAGACAATAAAATCAACTGGGCCTTTCATCTTCTCTCAATGTCAAAACCAAAGCAACTATCTTACAACAAAACCGTAACAGAATTGCTGGCTCTACATGGGGTACTGAAAAAAGAATTGAGACGCCACCTCTACTGCTGAGAGAATGATTCTTCATGGAGTATCTGCCTGGGCTTACCCTCTGTGTGGAAAGTATTGATATTGTAGATGGCGCTCCTGCTGTGGAGTGACGTCGGTGGCAATGCTGCAATATATTTGGATGCTTCCCAGCACCGAAAGCTTAGTCATGCTTGCTTGCTTACTCGCACCTGCTCACGCCAGCTCTTTTGCCACGGATCTTGCCTTAATCATCAATGGATTCAGTAATTGAGCTTATCTGTAACTGGCATGTATGCCGAGTGAATATTGGTTTTAGTGTGTTGTAAATAAAAGGCATGTTTGTTACTTTCGAGGCTCCATCATCTTCTTCGAGATAGTATCTGTCCTCACCTTCCGCGACATGGTGCATCGGCCGGGAATGAAATTGCGATTGCTTGGTCTTCTAGTGATTCGAATTGCATCTTGTATCTACTTTGGTCTCGGATCCATATTTAGGTAAGACCCTGCAAGTGAAAGGACTGCTCAAGGTAGGATAGATATTATTATTATAATTTGAAGAATGGAGAACTTAAAATCGAAACGGAAGGTTCTAAGAACTGCGGTTTCCAAGCTGTTTACTAGGATTGAAAATGAAATAAAGAACACTAATGTAAATAAATGTTCATTGGAGGAGAGTTTAAAGTTATTGACTGTTAAAGCGGAAGAGTTGAGTAAATTGGATTTACAAATTGAAGAGTTGTTGGACTCGGACTCATTTGAAGCGGAATTCGAGGCGTCGCAGGATTACGCCGAAAAGATAAATGTCTGGCAATTCAGAGCTGAAAGAAAACTGAATGAATTGACAGGTAGTAGTGAATCTATCAATGATAACAAGCATGTTGTCCGCCTGCCTAAACTGACTATCCCTAAATTCAATGGCGATATCTTTATTGGAATAGCTTTTGGAATTCCTTTAGAGTCGCGATTCACAACAATACATCTCTGTCTAAAGTTGAGAAATTTAACTACTTAAGATCTTATTTATCCGCAAATGCTCTGAGTGCAATTGAGGGATTTTCAATTTCTGATGAAAACTATGATTCTGTTGTAGAAATTCTGAAGAATAGATTCGGTCGCCGTGATATAATCATACACGCTCATATGAATAAATTGCTGAATCTCGCCCCTGTGCATAGATCTGATGATATAGTCAAACTTAGACATTTATATGATACTTTGGAAATTCAGGTTCGTAGCTTAAAATCCCTAGATGTGAAACCCGAAGCTTATAGTACAATGTTAATCTCTGTACTTTTGAAAATTTTGCCCCCCGAAATTACATTGGAATTTAATCGAAGAAATGGCGATTATTCTGCCAATTATAACATCGAAAAACTGTTAGAATTTATCAGGACAGAATTGGAATGCCGAGAAAGGAATGCCTTGTTTTCTATTTCGGGTTCTAAATCGCGGTTTAATTTACAACAACCCCCTATGCATCGTAATACCATGAAGTGGAACTCTACGACTCATGGTCTAATGGCTGCCGCTGCTTCGAAAGGAGAGGATAGGGTGGATCATTGTTTATTTTGTAGTGGAGATCATAAATCGTATTTGTGTAGAGTGGGAAGTGCCTACGAGAGAAAGGAGGTATTACGTAGAAAGGGTCTATGATTTTTTTGTCTTGGTAAACATACAAGTAGACAGTGCTTCCGAAGGAGATCTTGTAATAGATGCAAGGGACAGCATAACCAAGCTATATGCTTTAAGGTGGAGAATAAAACTAATGTGTCACATATGGAATCGCTTGAGAATAAATCGGAAGTAGGTGGGGCGGTTGCAGAATCTCAGGTTTTGTCTACCATTTCCGAAAGAAAACCTCAATGCGTGTTGCTACAAACCTGCGATGTAAAAATTAGAAATGACACAAAGGTTACGCGAGCCAGATTGCTGTTGGATAATGGTAGTATGCGTTCGTTTGTGGACAAGGATATCGCGTGTAAATTAAAACTGCCTGTGATCCGAAGGGAAAGTCTATCGGTTTTTACATTTGGAAATAAGAGTCCTATTAAGAAGACTTTTGATGTGGTTAAGATAGAATTGGAAAATCGGAAAAAACCGGATTTCAGTGTGAAAATAGAGGCTCTCGTAACGGAGCAGATTTCGGGTTCCGATCTGCCACCTTCTAATTTAAAAGCAGAAATTGTACAAAAATATCTGGAGGGTTTCCAACTTGCCGATTCGTGTTCTAAAGGGAAAGTTGCTGTTTTGGTTGGCGCAGATTATTATCACAATATTGTACTGGGAGGAATAAGGCGTTTGAAGGGTCAACTAGTTGCTACCGAAACAATTTTCGGGTGGTGCTTAATCGGAAGAGACAGTGATGTTCGTGACGTTTCTGTATCTTTAAATATAATTATTGAGGAAGATTTAATATCTGGTCTAATCAAGAAGTTTTGGGAACTAGAGAGTTTGGGCATAGCCGAAAATGAGTTTTCTGACCCTAGTAATGATAGTGTGCTACAAAGGTTCGAATCGGAGATTGAATATCAAAATTCACGTTATAGGGTAAGATTACCGTGGAAGTCGGATAAGAAATATATTTTAAGTGATAATAAAAAGGTTGCGGAACGACGATTTGAGAGGCTTAGAAGACGGTTTGTCAGAAATCCGGAACTATACAAATCATACCAGGCTGTTTTGCATGATTACTTGCAACAGAAAATTATCGAGTTAGTACCAAACACCTGCGATGCAGAACGGATTACTTTCTATTTGCCACACAGAGAAGTGGTTCGTAATGATCGATCCTCAAGCAAATTTCGCGTGGTATTCGATGCATCTTCTCATGATGTGGGTGAAGTTTTGCTTAATGACTGTTTACACATCGGACCCAATTTGTATCCGGATATTTTTGATCTTCTATTGAGATTCAGACTTCACCCGATAGCCTTTACCGCCGATATAAAACAAGGCATTTCTACAAATAGAGGTTAATGAAAAGGATAGGGACGTTTCACGATTTCTGTTCACTGACGATCCTACTGATGTGTCCAAATCGCCTCAAATTTATAGGTTTACTCGAGTGTTGTTTGGGGTTAACAGCAGCCCTTTTATGTTAGCTGCCACCATCAAATATCACTTGAGGAAATATCAGGGGATCTATCCTGAAACTAGTGAGTTCTTGAACAATTCCATTTATGTTGACGACATCATTGGAGGGCACCAAAATACCGAAGATGCTTACCATACATCCACAGAGTGTATGCATATATTTAGAGAGGCAGGTATGACACTGCACAAGTGGCAAACCAATAGTGAGGAATTGCGGAAACTTTGGATAAAGGAGGATATGGTTTCAGGGGATTCTTCGCAGGTTGTTGAGCCTTCAGGTCTTCCTTTTAAGGTGTTAGGGGTGTCATGGAACAAAAGAGAGGACTCGCTCTATTTTGATGTGCAAAATTTGGTGACATTTCTGTCTAGTCGTGTTAATTCGAAGCGTTGTCTTCTACAGGCTATTGGTCGAATATTTGATCCTGTTGGTTTCTTGGGCCCATTTGTGTTGAGGGTTAAGCTTTTGATGCAGGAAATCTGGAAACTCCCCCTTGATTGGGATGATGATCTACCAGAATGTTTAAGTTTAGCCTGGAATAGATGGTGCAATGAAGTTCCTGGGTTGGGTGAGCTTAGAATTCCACGATATCTTTTCTCTAATATGTTCAATGTGGGCATAACAAAGATCGAGTTGCACTGTTTTTCGGATGCAAGTCAGAAGGCGTATGCGACGGTAGCATACTTACGTATACTTTTCAACGACGAAAGAATTCGAACCGTTTTTGTTGCATCTAAAACTAGAGTTGCCCCATTAAAGAAGTTGACTTTACCTAGATTAGAGTTAATGGGAGCGCTTTTATCAGCTAGGCTAAGTTATCGTATAATCAAAGCCTTGAATTTGAATCTTGTATGCTGTTTTTGGACTGATTCGCAAATTACTCTCTTTTGGATCAAGGGTACGGCTAATAAATTTAAGTCATTTATAAAAAATCGAGTTGAGGAAATAGTTAAATTAACATCGCCGGAGGATTGGTATTTTTGCCCTGGAAAATCAAATCCCTCAGATTTAGCTTCGCGAGGAACAAGTGTATTCGAATTAAGAGATAATCCTGTCTGGTTCCAAGGCCCAGAATGGCTTGAATTGACTTCCGAATACTGGCCAATGCAAAATAATGCAAATTTGGAGGGTCTCGATGGAATCGAATTGGAATATCGAAAGACGGTAAGTAATGTCATCCAATTTGGATGCACCGTAAATTCGGAAAAACTTCTTGTGTTGGAGAATTACAGTAGTCTAAGAAGATTATACAGAGTGACTGCTTGGATAAAACGGTTCATTAAAAGGGTTAAGAAGATTGTCACCACGAAGGGCCCCTTGACAACTGAGGAACTGGAAGAAGCCGAAGTGCATTGGATACAAGTGGAACAAAGGCAGTGCTATTCCGAAGAATTCGAAACATTGGCAGGAGTAGGTCAAGTGAAAAAGAATTCATCTCTGTATAATTTTGGCCCTTTTCTCGGTGACAAAGGAATTTTGAGAATGGGAGGAAGGCTAGAATATTCTGATTTCTCGAGTGATGAAAAACATCCTATTATCCTTCCAAGGAATTCTTCACTTACTGGTCTAATAGTACAGGATGAGCATATCTGCATGAAACACGGAGGGATTGCCACAACATTAGCAAAAATTAGGAGTCGTTTTTGGATCCCTAAAGGTCTCCAGATCGTTCAAAAGATCATAAGAAGATGCCTCATCTGCAGGAGGTATTCTGCGAAGTCTGCAGATCAACTCACCTCTCAATTACCTGAAGATAGAATTGCTCAGACACCTCCTTTTTATTCCAGTGGTGTTGATTTCGCTGGGCCAATTTATGTTAAAAATTTGGAAGGGATGCAGAAATCTTATATCGTTTTGTTTACATGTGCTACTACAAGAGCTCTACATCTCGAACTTGCACCTACTATGACTACGGAATCCTTTTTGATGGCGTTTAGACGGTTCATTTCCAGAAGGGGAAATTGCCGGATAATGTATTCGGACAATGCCAGGACATTTAAGAAGAGTAACAGGGAGCTCGAGCAAATTTCTAAGATATTATTGCATGATAATTTTCATGAATTTTTTTGTAATCAAAAGATTACATGGAAATTCATAGTTGAACGTGGCGCTTGGTGGGGAGGCTTCTACGAGAGACTGGTAAAATCCGTAAAGGAATGTTTGAGGAAAGTCCTCGGTAGGGCCTTATTGTCTTTCGAGGAATTATCTACAATTCTGACGGAAGTGGAGGCTGGATTGAATTCTCGTCCTTTGACCTATGTTTACAATAATTTGCGAGAACCGTTGCCTTTACAGCCGGTACAGTTCTTAAATTTCGCTAGATCGGATTCAACTTTGCCAATAAACTTTAAGGAAATTATTGCCGCTGGTTCAAGTAGACCTTCTCTAATCAAAAGGAAAAATTATCAAGATTTGCTGGTAAAACAACTTTGGTCTAAGTGGAAGAAACAATATATAATGGATCTACGAAATGCTCATGCACTGAAGAACCCCAATCCGCAGCAGAATATAAAGATTGATGATGTCGTTCTCATCGAGGGTGACAATAAGAGTAAACTTTTGTGGAAGCTTGGACGGGTGATTCAGGTTTTCCCAGGTCGTGACGGTGGAGTTCGATCCTGCTTACTGAAGACTTCAGATGGGACTTTGAAGCGACCAGTACAGTTGTTATATCCTTTGGAACTTTAAAATTTACAAATTTCTTTTACCATAATTTTTACTTTTTATTAATTGATTTTTCTTAATAATTCAGTTCATTGATATAAGTGTTATTAATATGAGAGTTGTTCATGTGTGTTTTTATCGTAGTTTAAATTAATCTTTGAATTGTGCTAGGTGAATTGAAATGTATTTTTGTTGTGGTTTTTTAATTCTGTTCTAATGAAATCTTAAGATTTCAGGTGGGGAGTGTGTGGAAAGTATTGATATTGTAGATGGCGCTCCTGCTGTGGAGTGACGTCGGTGGCAATGCTGCAATATATTTGGATGCTTCCCAGCACCGAAAGCTTAGTCATGCTTGCTTGCTTACTCGCACCTGCTCACGCCAGCTCTTTTGCCACGGATCTTGACTTAATCATCAATGGATTCAGTAATTGAGCTTATCTGTAACTGGCATGTATGCCGAGTGAATATTGGTTTTAGTGTGTTGTAAATAAAAGGCATGTTTGTTACTTTCGAGGCTCCATCATCTTCTTCGAGATAGTATCTGTCCTCACCTTCCGCGACACCCTCTCTCAGCTCAACAATCAAGAATACTGAATTCAATTCAGAGAACATTTCTCCTTTATATTACTGGCGCATTCCGCACAACCTCTACTGCAGCACTCCAAGTCGTCAAAAGAATTCTCCCGCTGCACATCAAAGTACAACCAGAAGCAACTTATATAAGAACAACTCGGCTTAATATGCCAAGTCATTTTCAAAATTCAACATTTAAGCTAGAGGACTTCGAGGCCAAATGCTCCCACTCAAAAATCCAGCATCCAGACTCGGAACAATTTCTGAACCTTCACCCAAGTTCAACTCATCTCCCATAACTAGTTTCTATTCTCTTCCACTAATACAGTACACAAATCAACTCAATCAATTTATATTTTAGATAATTTTTTCTCCCAGTCTGTACAAAAAAATCTCCAAGTATGTTATACTAACGTACTTTGTATTACCATTCACTGTACAGGCACTAGTGTCAATTTTCATTCATATATTATACTAACGAACTTATTTACTAATGTTCATTCCAACTTTATCATCTGTAATGTTTTCATGTCATCTAAAGTCAAGTGAGTTTTGTTTTCATATTTTTATTATTAGCGTTTAGCTCATATTTTAAAACCAAGAAACTACATACAATGTGTATATTGAGATGTCGCCTTTACTAAGCAATTTTTTAATTTTGAATAAATCTTTCTGCGTATGCCCATTTAACTGACAGAGAACCTTCACGGTTCCGAGTTCGGAGGCATACTGCGGCGGAAACAAGAAGAAAAGCCCCTGTTTGTTGTCTTGTGTATAAGATTTCGTTGCAAGAAGCTAAATTTTCCTATCCTGACGTTAACCTTAAAAGATCAAGACAAGAGGACCCAGATAGAAATTCTAGTTTGAAGCAACGTTGCAGCAATTTTGCTCTGCAAATCTGCAAGCTTGCAAAAAATTTGACATGACAAGAGTGCAAGCTTGAAACAAGTTTGCAGAAGCGACGAAGTCACTACTCGACGAACTTGCAGCAATCTTGGTGCGTCAGACTCATCGCAAACTATAGCAATAACAGAGCCGCTTCCTAAGCTGACGCTCTAAACCACTCGGCCAGATAGACTCCGAGAAAAGAAGATAGATTGTGGTAATAGATCGCGCATACGATTTATTTTAAACTCTTTTCTTGATTTCATTAATTTTTTAAATTTTGTATTGAGAATATGATTTGAAGTCAAAGAGAGAGCGATTTTCGCTAATAACTACGTTCTGCTAGTAGAATAAATTACGAAATTAGGTTTCAAAAGTAATTACTTTTAAAATGGGACAAAATGCAAGTTATTATTTTTCAACAAACATTGACTGTTTTTTAGGTTTAATTTTGTTCATAAACGTTAAAACTTCAGTATTAAGAAAAAGGCTATATTGTTTTCTTTAAAGTGCGAGTTCTATATTTAGTAAAAAGATGGAAAATGCTTTAAATTTTTTTTATAAAAAAGTTAGTTTTTTCACAAATTATCATTGACTTATTGAATTAATAAAAAGAAGCACGGTCTAGGAGATGCTATTAAAAATCGGATGTTTTTTTAAAACAGGGACAAATATTATCTCTTATTGTGCTATCATTTTTGCAGAAAGCTTGTTTTGCAATCGTGCTGTGAATTTGTCATGACACTTTCACAGCAAACTTGCATTGGAAGGAGGGGGTAGGGCGCTAGTTATCTATTTTCGCCGTAATTTCGCCTTATTATTTTGCAGCAGTTTTGCTACAACATCGACGCTTCAAATTTGCTTTGAAAAGATAATATTAAGTAAAAATCAAACTTGTGCTGCAAATGTACGTGCTATCTGGGGATAAGAATGTCTAGAAAGTGGAAATTATCATAGGTAGGAAATAGAAATTCGAACAGCATATTGGCATAGCATAATGAAAAGATTAATTAGAACGCAATTAATTGTTATAACGCCTATTTTTCAAAACCATTCTTGATTAAATTTTCCCCAAGAATGAATAATATGAATAATAGATTTTAAAGTTGTAAATAAAATTTAAATGAGATCATATGGAATAAAAAGTGCTTGAGGCATGTTATCATTCAAGCTTAATATAATATTAGATACAGTAAAATATATTGCTAGAATTAACATCGTTAAAATTTCCAATTTTTACTTTCGACTGCAAACTTTAACTTCATTAAATACAACTTATCTGGCTTGACACAAGCCTTATAAGTATTACATTTTCAAGTAAAAAGTATAATACTATTTGTGCAAGCTTCTAGGCACCGTGTATTAAGAAATGGAGCTTCAAAAATATATAAAAATGCGGAAGACATAGATGATGCATGATGCATAACACAAAACTTAGAAAGTTAAAATACATTAACAACTATTTATTTTCTTGCGATACAAAAATGAAATCTCGATCCAGTTTTTAAATTCATGTCTTGCAGAACATTATAATAAATGATAAAATGTTTTCCCAATATTCAAATTCATCGGAATCTATAATCGGAGTGTTCTGTGGCTGACACAGAAGAGAAAAAAAGAATAGTTACAAGATCGGCTATTCATTGAGCATTATCTTAATTATTATTTCATGTTCAGAAACGGTTTAAAAGAGGGTGAAAAGTTTAAATTCCCCTTAAAATGATCCTAAGAATGGGCCCATTAACCTTATATGCTAAGCAGAAGAGGGCGTCTGTCTGCTAAGCGAAAATCAATTCTTCGCAAAAGAGGAGAGATATGCCGCTCAGAAATGGAACTTCCATGCTTTCAGCTGCTGGGCTTTAATGCCTTTATTAACGACTTGGCATCTATTCGGAAGTTGATTAATCTAGACAGACTCCGTAGTTCGCGCAACTGGGGTGTTATGCTAGTTTTCCAGGAAAAAATGTTGGGGTGTTAAAAATAGGACAGTTCTCTGATGTTTTATTGAAATGTTAACAATTTCAGAAACAGGGGTGTTTTCTTTTATTTTGGTTTGTCGGAAATCATTTAAGGTCTTTTAAATCAGATTCGACCATAACCCTACGGAATGAATAATCGAGAAATTGGTATGACATGCACAATTACTTGATAGGTCCAAGTATATTTCTAAAGCAAAAATAAGAATTTGGGACAGAGAAGCAATATAGGACAATCTAGTGGCAATCAAAAACACATTTTAACGTATAATATATTTGTATTTCACTATATAAGATGTTGCACAATATAAATATCCTCATAGCAAGTAGCACGTATTTTAGATTGACAGCGATACGTACACTCACCTTGCGCGAAACAGATTAACTGATGCAATTTTCAGATGGGTGAGAGATGCAAACGGTTCACCCCAACTTACTTCAACCCAAAGTTTGGCCATTAGCTATGGAAAAATAGCTCAAAAACCCAACCCGTCCTGCCCCGGTCAACCCAACAAGGTTTAAGGCCCTAACATGACGGATGGGGGAAAACCCACAAATTAAGACCCCAACACTTGCCCACAAATGGACCCCACACTTTATAAGCCAGTCAGACTCTTACAAATTCATCCCATACCAGTCAGTCCGATTCCCTGACCCGCCTCCCGATTTCCATGGTGAACCAGGCACCCCAAGTCCTCCCTCCCTATACACACATATCTACTCCTGCCCCATTTATAGCCCGGAAGTTTTTCAACACTCCAAATATAATTTTAAAAAAACATTGTATGACTTGTTTTATATCGATAACGTATATGTAATAACCACATAAGACTATGGGCAAATAATAAAATGGAAATATAAATGTGAATGTTCTGAGATTTTGAAATGGGTGTAATATGCTTTATTATTGAACGTATTATATATTTTTGTTCATGTACAGTTAATTTGCACTTTGTTTCCCTTTGCTGAAATTTGTAGCGTGAGAAGTTTCCGAGATTGAAACTTATATTCACTATAATGATTTTTCCCCTTTCTAAGATGAATTTATCGAGATGAAATGAGCAAGATTGCTCCTGTATTCTCTAGCACTACAGAAAATGTTGTTATAAATATGTTCAGAAGAAGAAAAAAAAGCAGTTTTACCTCTAATAAAGTTTTTTAAAACAATGCCCATTTTCCAAAATGTTTAAGATTCATAGAAGCAATTATGATGTTGGAAACCAACGAATATTTTATAGATTCCAGGCTTGTTTTTGTAAACTTTGATGAATACTAATACGTTTAACATCAGGGTATCTATGAAAGAAATGAAATTTAGTTCCAGCAAATCGCAACGCAATGTTCCACCAGCTGGCGTCACGTCACATAACTTACCTATTTTTTAGTCTGGGAAGACGTTGAAAAACTTTGAGAAACGGACATGAAGCTTAATGGTTTAATGTCTGCGAACTGTTATGACTTAATTTGATTCTGTAAAGAATAGCACACACCCTCCTAATTCATTTTTTCACTTTTATTTTCCTAAATGTTTGAGCCTTCTTAAATGTTTTTCTTGTCCTTATTAAATTTCTAAAATATCAAACTGAGTCCTGATCTGTCTTCAGTAGTGCACACTCCATCCCACATCAATAATGAAAAAAATCAGTATTTGAATACTTCACGTGAATATCTTTGGAATGCCTTGCAAATACAATTATATTTCAAAATAAGCAATTTAGACACGGAATCCCATCGCGTTATGAATTAGTCAGACGGTAGAATCAATAGACCTAAAATATTTGAACATAAGAAATATGCTTGTAAAATGCAATTCTATAACAAATAGAATATTTTATATGAGCAACAGAGTAACACGGAAACTGTTTCTCGTCACTCAAATTTTCAGAGGAGTAATAATGCATTGTGATAGGGTTAATAAGTTTTAGATAAAAATGAAGACTTTGGATGTTGAAAAGATAGTTTTGATATCTTATTATAGAAACAAACATAATCATCAAGTTATTTTTCCTATTTTGACTGATTTGAAATCATTGAGATCACATCTCATATATTCGTCAAAATTTTAAAATATGTTATGATGATTGGAATGTTCAACAATTTTTAGCGACAATTACAAGAAACTTCCCGTATTTAACCTTCTGACTACGATTTGTTTTAAATTTTTATCCAATTCTCTATGCGAATGAAAATAACAAGCTCCAAATTCATTGTTTGAAGTATTTTTTCCCAAGCGGATTTTAAACCAAACGCGAGGACATAATAGACACATAACCAAAAAAAATACGTTAAATTTTTAAGTATTAAACGTGATTATTATTAGTTATTGCGAAAACTTATTTATAAATTTAGAATATTTCATATATATAATTGCAAAAATGTGTATTGCTTACTAATAGCTCAAATCTATCGAATATACATGCACAAAAGTAACTCTTCAGTAAACAATGGCTTTTGGAGGGAAAATAGGCTGCGACATCTAGGTGACTAAAGACGAAATGTACACAATTAATCTTTTCTACAACTGGGACATATTACAATGACTTTAAAAGAAGTTTTTATTCCCATAGTAATTTTAAAATGTGAGTGGGGTGTTTATGTCACAGTAGTAATCAAAGGGCAACTGCGAAAGTGTTCGTGTAAAATTCAACAATTTTTCTCTTCACGATGTCAATTGGAATATTGCAACGGATTGAAGAAATGGATTTACAAGAGAATTTTATTATTATTTTATAAGATTCACGAACTCAAAATTGAAAGAAGCAGCTGAGTGAAAAACTGGTGCCCGTGCTAAAGTATCTCTCTTACTCTTTTCGTTTTCAAGTAACTTTTTATTTGTAAGAGTATCATAAATGCTGCAAATGTTTATAACGTGTAGTGTAGCAAATTAAAATGTTTATAAGAGGTAGGGAAGATATATTTAAAAGTGACAGGTTGGTTTAATTATACACATGAATTTACAGAAAATTTCTTAGATCAGTAAATGACTGTATCAGCATTTTAATCACCAAAACGCACTGCAATTCTGTAAAGATTAGGATTATCAGATATTTATGTTTTAACAGCTAGCTTAAAAAATAAAATCTCATTCGTCTTAAAAAGTTTAAGAACCAAATTATTTTTCTTTTTAATCTCGTTTTCTTGATTTTATAATATTTAAATAATTAATTTACTTATCTTTTGTTTTTCATTAATGTGCTTAAATTCTTTAATAACTCATCAGAATTCTTGTAAAATCTTTGCAAATGCACACATATATATTTTTTTAAATAGTAAAAGGTACCCTAATAACACAAGACGCTGTGCAATATTGTTACGATATCTTCGCGATATTGTACGGCATCCGGAATACCGGACAAGGTCGTAGAGATATCGTGCAATATCTTGTGCTAATAGGGTATATTTTGCAATATTAAGGTATTGTGATTTATGATATTGTAAATAATATTTCTGCTTCTAAGATTTCTACGACACTTTTCATCTATCAATATATTATTATTTGATTTACATTTCGTCAAGATCAGTAAATGTTCGTCACCCTCGAAGAACCTGCATCTCTTGCAGGTAGCTTTATATAAGTGAGTACGAACCGCCACAAAGCAAAATTTTAAAGTTTATTTTCTTGCGGAAATAAAAATGAAATATAATTATAATATGACAAGAAAAATGTTATTCTAGATGAAATTATTTTTGAAAAATAAAAAATGATTCCACATTTAAATTTGTTCTATTATATGAGATATTGTTAATCACGAAGCAATAGCACTGGAAAGAACAATGTCTTTTCTTAAAGCTGGTAAACACGAAGCTATTTCTGTCGAAATATGGTGCGTGTGGAAGTACAGCTTTGAGTAACGAATATAAACTGTAACATGTCCAACGATTTCTATTCATAAAATATGAATTTGCTGCAAGGAGTGTTTTTTGCATAAATTAAGTAAATCTTTGAATTTTATGTTAATTCCTTATTCGTATTTATTAACAACTCTGAAAGATAAACTCTATTCTCCTTTCGTGAAATATATTACTGTTTAGTTCAGATTTTAATTCCTATGCTCTTCTTGAACTAAAGTGAAATTTAGTAAATTGCTATAAATCAAATTCGTTGGTTTTAAATCATGAATTTGAAAACGTTAAGAAAAAAATAACCTTGTATAGTGCAACAACGAAATTTAAAGTATGAAACAAAATCCCTTATAATACATTCTTACTTCATTGAAACTGAAAAAATTGTACATAATATATATCAAATGAATATTTCGTATTCATTACATACGATGTAGAGTCAATAAATTCCCGGAATGGTCGCCTACATTCACGCAGGTGTTCGTTGAAGGGGAAATATTTTTTTGGAGGTTCGCAGCAAAAATAAGGAAAACACAGAGCCATCTGGAATTCATTTCCGGTACTGTCGGCGTTAGCTGTAGATCATTTCTGACAAAGAGAATTTTTCATTCGTCGGATTTTGAAATGTCATCTTTAGAGCAGCGTGCAAATATCATATTCTGCCGTTTGCTCGAGAAATCACCTTCTGAGACGCTCGAGATGTTGAAGAAAGCATACGGAAACGATGCCATGAAAAAAACGGCTGTGTGCGAGTGGCATAAGGGGAAAGTAGGTACGAGGCAAAGTGATGTTGGAGGTTTGTTTCGATTATGATAGTGTTATGCACTACGAATTTATTCTTGAAGGTCAAACTATCAATAAAGAACTTTACCTGGAGATCCTTAAACGACTACGAGATGCAATCAGACGAAAACGATCTGAAAAATGGGAAATTAACGATTGGTTTCTTTTACACGACAATGCTCCACCACATCGCGCTCTGATTGTTTGAAAAAGTACCTTGCCAGACACAGTGTTACCACTCTGGAACACCCTCCTTATTCTCCCGACCTAGCACCAGCGATTTTTACCTGTTTCCACGGCTGAAAATGAAATTGAAGAGACACCGTTTTGTGGATTCAGATGAGTTGATCGAAAATGCGATGAAGCAACTGAAGGACCTCTCAAAAAATGGATTCCAGGAGTGTTTTGAACAGTTATACGAATGCTGGAAGAAGTGTGTGGATGCAGGAGGAAAGTACTTTCAAGGACAATAAGGTAAAATTATTGTTCTATTTTTTAATAATTTGTAATTGACCTATTACGGGAACTTTTTGACCCTACCTCGAATTATTCATATATCAAATGTAGCTATTTGCTGTCAAATGCCGTAATTTTTTATTGATGTAATTAATAGTTAGAGTCAAAATTGTTTTCAAGGCTTTCTTGAATAACGATATTAGTCGTTTTGCGAAATAGAAATTATTCATTATTTCCAACTGCATTTCTGGAATTTGTACTTCTAAATATCATGAAAAGAAAGGAACTTTTAAAAGCTAACCCAATCAAGGGGTGATTTAGAAAACTATTGATTCAATTTTGAAAGCTGATTTTCGTAGATGTAATATAACTCAATTTTTTCCTCACCTGTGAATTGTTAACAACGGAAATTGTTTCCGAATGTCAGCCAAGCCCGGAAAATAGCATCACAAAATACTGAAATTAATGATTGTTAACAGAGTAGAAAGATATTACACTGGTTTGTTCTGCTCATTTCAAAATTTCACTTAAACGATGGAAATATTTATTCGAATGAATAAAAATAGATTATTGAATTCGTATAATTAGCATAATTAAATATTATAAACTAAGAATGCGTATAACTTTTAAATGTTAAAATTATGCAGAAAAGTACATTTAGCTATCCTGTATTGAATTTGCATCTTGAAATTTGAAGAGTGGCCATCTCTAAAGATGAAAAGTTTCTCAAAAAACGGATTTACTGTCATATCTGGCCAAACTGATATTTTAAGAAGACACTGAATGGTATTCGGAGCTTTTCAGCGCTATTTTACAGCATTCAATGTTAGTAGGCGAGGTATGCATTGGACCAAATATAGTTAAAATCTTTAGAAAAAATATATGTGAAAAATGGAGATGGCCTTTTGTGCAACTACAAGGCAGAATTAAAAATAAAAGATTAAATATCAGTATCATACTAAATATGTGTACAAAGTTGTAAAAGTGTTTAGAGACATTATTATTAACAAATTTTACTTTTCATTCAAATGTATCATAAATGTTCAAATAATCATTGTTTCATATCATAGTTTACTATCGTCTTTAGAATTAAACACAATTATATTTCTGCTTTTAAATGTTTAAATATTTTATGATGAACAATAAAAACGCTACCGAACAAATTATATCAATTTTGAAGCTGTGAAAACAACAACTATCTCTTATAACTCTCACAAATAGTTTAATATATTATTGAATTACCTTGCTAAATAAAAACTGCAACTTGAATCCACAAAGCTTATTTAACTCTCTAATATGTTATAGATTAAGTATAAAAAAGTAATTTTTTTATTTATCATCACCATGTCTAGCTAAGAAACCTAATTATGCCAAAGTGCTTTTCTAGAGAATATTTTTTATGCCTTCTTTAATCGAATAACTCAGAAATCAAATATTTGAATTGAGGAAGTGTTCGAGTAATCACGCGTTTCCTTTTATAGATTATGCGCGACAAGTCAAATTCAATTGAGTCAATAATGCGGAAGGTATAAATATATTTGACTAACTAATCAAATATTCAGTACATATTTCAAAACAGAAACCTGATTTAACTTATTGAGATTTGATGTAAAATATTTAAATATTGGATAAAGAAGTAATTATTTGCAATGTAAAGATTCACTAGGAATTTCTTTTTGTTATACGGTGGCAGACTGCAATAATCAAAGTTGGCAATTTTCATCAGTGTGAAAAAAATTAATCAGTTTTTATCAGATAATCATAAGTGCCTAAATTTATGCCCCTTAGTGGAAAAACAAACATTGTATTTATATTACGAGTTTCATCTCTAGATATAAAGTGAATTTACCTGCTGCTTTATAGTATTAAGATATTATTTGTAAAACAAAAAATTCATAAGAAATTATAACACAACTTCAGAAAATGTTTTTTTTAAGCTAGTGCTTCCCATAACATCTAAATACAGCAGTGAAAAGCTGTATTAAGCAGTTATCAAAGTTATCCGCTTAGCATTTAATTAGATTTGCAAAATTGCGTTTGAAATAAAAATCGATTATAAATTTTTTTGTGTTATGCTCGCATTGATATTTTTCTTTCGTATCACTGCAATTTCACTTATAAATAAGACAAAATTTTACTTCATATGTCAAATTTCATGTGGATGAAAACTGTGGCATGTTATTGGGATCAGTTCATGCTCACTTGTACTTTACGTTCAGATCGGGTAATTCGATTTTGGAATCCTCATGTGCTTCGCGTTGCACGTGAAAAAAGGGTGTGGCATGAAAGCACAGCACAAGCCAACGTTTTGCTATATGATGAATGCCATATTTGTTCCATTAAATTTAAAATGGAAATGTGGATTCGTGCAGACTCCTTTCCCAACTCTCCGCTACAAAGGAACCTTCATTCAGTTATGCTATCTAAAAAACTTGAGCCAGTCCAGGATTAGTTGCCATACGTGTAGGGTCTGCGTTCTCCAGTTCAGATGGTTTTCAAACACTGTAAGTCAAACTGAGACCAAATATGACTTGAAGTAGACTAAAGGGTTCAGCACCCAAAGAAGAGAAAAACCAGAATTTTTTGGTTACAATTCTGATTTAAACTAAAAAATCATTCTGAGAGAAATCTTATTTTTAACAATTGGTTTACGTACGTTTCTCTCATATTTCAGACTACCAAGGAAGCAAATAATTATTGATAATTGTTGATTATATTTAAATGAACTATTGATTAAATTTAAAAATAAGCATAGTGGATCAAATCAAATATCTGAATTGAGGAAGTGTTCGAGTAAACACGCGCTTGTGTTTATAGACTATGCATGGCAATGGTGGATTAAATGAAATAATTTCAAATTAATCTATCATCATGACTTAACCACTCGAATTTGAAAGAAGTCAGAAGCGGATGGAATTCCTCACGATGCTTTAACCCTTTGCCGCCGGACGGGCGAGCTTCGCTATGGACGAGAGGTGAAAAGACTTGGTTGGCTATTTGCCAACACACGTCCGTAAAAGGGTTAAAGAGTATTTACGGAAGAACGTGGATTTCAACAAATACCGAAAGGTAATGGATACAGATTTCATTTTGTCAAAATGCTACTATAAAACCGAATCGATCTGATATGTCAATGTATGAAAGCATACTATGTCCACAAAACTGATAATTACTTATAATCTCCCATAATATGTAGTTATTTTTTCCCACAAGAAAAACTCGCATAAAAGGACAAGCATAAGCAAAAGTAACAGAAACACAATTTGTTCCCTAAAGGAACAGAAATGAGGATAGTCTTTTTTTTACAGCTTCCCGTAACAATTATCAAAAGCCATCAATCTATATCCATTATATTAAAGTACCATGGACACAGTATAGTTAACGGAATTCTGCTGATTTTCAAATTATAACTTGAATTCATATTGATTTATCGATAATTAGCAAGCTCAAGGTATTGCCTCTTCATTTTTGATAAATTGTGAAGACTTTCTATGAGAACACAAAAAGAAATAATAAATGCTAGATGATTATAGAATGGCTGATATCTTCATTGTGTTTTTTCGTGCAAATATATCGTTACAGTAAAAACTTCTTGTAATATGTATTGTATCCTTTGTATGTGTATCCTTTAACAGGATATCCTACCGATTTTTTTATATATAAATGAGAAAATGTAATAAATTATAGTAAAATTCTATATTTTAAACTTTTCATTTTTCTGAAGACAAAATGGGGTAAACCGGAAAATGTAGTAGAGGGCGCAGCGAAATACTTAATATCCTGTCATTTTTTAAAATAGTAAAATATTCCTAGTGCTTATTACTTTTAAAGATTTTAGGATTATGCAGTGCATTTAGATTAATTTATTTTTCATAGCAAGCCCATTGAATAATAAATTAAATACAAACAAATATTTTGAATAGCTGAATAAGAAGCTATTACGAGGACACAATATTTTCTATTTAAATCTCGCGCGTTTACTTCATTTTAAATTTATCGGCTTTCTAAAAATAACTCCGTCACAATCAAGCAGATAAACTTACGCTGCTTTCACACATTTTCGCGTCGTTAATGCCATTAGAAATCCACAATATTTATCATGTCCACATTTTTCTCTCATTATTGTTATTATCATTGTTTTATCACAAGTCTTGCATTCAAACCTGACAAACACTCTAAGATATCTCAGAAACATTTTAACATCATTAACCATTGTTTTCATTTTAAGAGCACCGCTGCCAACATCATTTGAAGTTTTATAATTGATTAAATGTGTCTTTAACCGTCATTAACAGCGTGTCGCTTTCAAGGGAAAAAATACAGCGTTATTTGAAACAGTGAATGATGCTTAGAAGATCGGAAATTAGCACTTCCGAATTAAGAATAAAATGTTTACTTGTTTAATCAAGTAGCTTCTTAAGGATTTCTTTATGTAATGATGCGAACATTTTTCATTCGAGATCATTTGTTCTAAAAGTGAGTTACTTCACTTCAATTCGCCGGTGGAAATCATTTTGTTTCCCAGAATAAACTATATTAATTTTTGAAAAGATGAGAGATGCGTCGTCCCGTAATGATTAATTTGGACTTGAAAAGCTGTAATTAGCTTTCACTCACAATTTCACAGACTAATTTTCCTACTGGGCTTTGTTTTTATTTTAAATATTCATAGGATTCATCATTCTTAACTGCATTTGTCACTTCTTCTGTTTGGAAACTCCTTGTTTTTGATTAATGATAAATGCAAGTGTTAAATCTCAGACATGCTTCAGCTCAGAGCATTGTTTTAAAAATATTCCTAATGAAGTATAGTTACAATTTTCTCATTTCATCTTATGCAAATTCAAATAAAATTTATAATTTAGGGATCTCAAAGCTTTATTATATTTCCTTTCGAATTATAATAGTTATAATATTTGAGATTTAATTAAAATGATAATAAAGATCTAATTGATGGAGTCTCACAATTTATATCATGAGCAATGAGAATTCGCTTTGATACATTCTCAAAGTATTCATTAATGAAGAAAAAGTCATTCATAAATCCTTGTTAGTGCATTATAACCAGAAGTTCACTGTAGCATGTATCGGATTATAATTCACCAACAAGTATTCTCGTGCACAAATATTTCCATTATAAAGCTGTATATGCTTTGCAGGATTTTTTATGAGTATGCCTGTTATAAATTTGAAAATTTCAGACCGTATTATTGAAATGTATTCATTGAAATAATATTAGTCTTAGAAAATTGTGCAACTACCTCCACACATCCGACTTTTGAAAGCTAAATTATCATTTTATTCCTCTTTATAAATTATTGCTGCGTATTAAAAGCTGAGATAAAAACTTTTAAATACACGCTAAATAAAAATCAAAATTTAATTTTTTAAATAACAATAGTGGTTTTTCATTCCAAATCAGTCACCTACTTATTAAGCAATTCGGTGCACCGCTTGCAGGAATATGTTACAGATTTTATTTTTTTATTTCTCGACATTTTTGCCTACTCCACCAATTCTGTACCCCACAAAGAATCAGGTTAGCCCATAATAGTAAGATTGTAGGGAATTTAAACATTTACTTTTAAACACTGAATTTTATCAGAGATCTGATGATTACTTGTATAGATAACAGAAAAACAATATTATAGTATGCACTTTTCAGTAGTGCACCTCCAGCAGTTGCTTTTATTAATATTAGTGTTCCAAAGACGTCCGGAACATACTAGTGAAAAACATGAGGGAAATCTTGCAGCATGAAATGATTAAAAGGTGTGAATCCTTTCAAGATTTTAATATGGTTTTCTAAAGATGTTTAAGAAGGCACAGTAAAATTTACAGTCGATCCCTTACTCATACATATACAGGTAACATTATTCCGAGGGTGAAGTGTGTAAATTCTTATCCAAAGAAGACAGCAGTTGTTGACGAACGAAGAACAGTTTATTTCATTTAATTATTTTTAATAGATATGTTTCAGATCATTTTGGGTAATTTTGAGATATATCAAGCCATGATGGAACTAAAGAGAGACGCTAAGTGCAAGTCAGCGGAGACGTTATATAAACAAAGAGAAAGAACCTGATTGCAACGCTTCCGAAATATAAATCGTGTGTCAACGGGAAAATACCCTAAACGCTTTAGAGCCAGTTGAATCCGGACTTCTTAAAGTTACAGTGTCAGTTATTCTTATAATAGAACTTAAGCAGAAATAATAAGTTATAAATAAAATATAGAAAGAGCATTTAAAAATAGGAAAATTTGAAATCATTACATACATAAGAAGATATTCTATTGCAAATAAAAGTACCGTGCCTTTGAAAAGTTGATTTTTTCAAGAAATTAATGTTTATATGAAAAAAAAAATTAACTTCAAGTAGGTGCTTTTTTCTGAAAAGGAGACAAATCGTTACAATTTTTTCTATTCAAAACTTTTGGTTTCTTGCAGTGGCTCGATAGTTGCAAGTATTCTCGTCCCCTCAAAATCTCTCCAAACTTTTTCGCTTGTTCTTCAAAATTCTTAATGTATTCCCTTAATATCACTTTTACGTGCTAAACTTCCCATTACTTTCTTTTACAGTTTGATCGCGCATTGTGTTTTGATAAATGTATAGAGTCTGAGAAGAAAAAAAGTAACACAGCCCTTCTTTTATTTCACAAATCTATGCATAATACACATTAAATAAGCACAAATCCTTTTCTTTCTCTAAGTCAGGAGGGGGAAGAATACCTAGTTCAAGAAAGAGCACGAGTATATTTATTGAAAAAGAAGAACTCCTTTCTTAGGTATGTTCTGTTTCTGGCACAGATTATTATCACGTGTTCAGCTCGCTCGGACGGCATTTGTTGAAAAAGGAAGAGAATAACAACTTCTCCGAGAAAAAAGAAGTAAAGAAATAAAAAAGGCCTAACAATCTTTTCAGAAGAAAGCTAGGATTCGTGTTCTCCCTGAGGGAGAAATATAACTTTGCAGATAGGTACACCGTCATAAAAGAAGTTGGCGATACCAAACTTAGAAGTTGATAACCAGTGACACGGTCGATTATCCTCAGGCCTACAGGCACTTTTACACCGATAAGTCTCACGAAGACATGGTTTGTTACCGACTGAATATATTTGTTCTATCAATGAACTTTTCTATTAAATGAAGAAAATCGCTAGAGTTTGACTTTTTGAAAATTTAAAAATTTGAGTATGAAATGTAGTGATTGATATGTGTGGAGAAAACAAATTTGAATTAAACGCTATATTGTAATACATGACAATTATTTTCGATGCAAGCGAATCTTATTGTGGAAAAGAGATATTTCTTATGTAAAATTTATGTCAAACTCAAAGATTAGAAGATGGAAGGCTTTGAAATTAACTGAAAAATGCGAAAAAGGATGAAACTTGAAAACATTTGAATTTGAAATATTCTTTGGAGCATTGAATTTTTGCTTTATAATTATAAAAACGGCTGATCAAGTAACAAATTGGATATATATTACACTAGTACTTCTTTGAAATATAGAAATCTTATCCACTAGGGTCTCCATCAGAGTCTTTAAAAATTTAGCTATTTATTTTTTCGAATGTGAATTATTTACACAAGTGTCTTCTTTCATCAGTATCGACAAAATTACAATTAAATACCATCACCATTATCGATATATTTGGAGGCATTATGAATAGAGTTCCGTTTGACTAGACTCGCTTAAAAAAGCTGATCGTTGCTTGAAACGGAGTCCTTAAAAGAGCCATAATCTTAAAACGGATTAAAAAATCAAAATACTTAAATATTCATCTTTATTAATGGCTTCAAGGAACATTCCTGTTACGAGGATGGATCCAAAAAAGTTTACAATGGTAATTAAAAAATTATTTATTAAGATACAGAAAACAAAAATAGAAAATATAAAAGGGAATTAAGGGACATACTTGCCGATTACTTTTCCACATAATCACTAAATCCATTTCGGCATTTGTCTGAACGCAAGACAAAATTGTTTCACCTGGTTTGCCAGAAATCAAGTCCATGCCCATTGAGCCAGTTCTCGGCAGCTGTTTTCACATCCCTGTCTGAAGACAACTTTGTTCCAGATAATTGTTCCTTCAATTTCGGAAAAAGGTAACAGTCACTGGGCCATCGTGAAGCCACCAGACGCAAACGACCTGGCATGTTGAATGATGGTGTCATCCTTCTGCATGACAATACCCATACTGCTAGCAAAACTCAAGAATTGCTGCAAAAGTTCAAAAGTTCAAATGGGAAGTCTGGAGCCCCTCCGTTCACCCACAGCCCAGATTTTACACACAATCTGGGTTCTGTCGTAATCAATTTATTATATATAATTTAATTTATTTTAACTAGTCTTTTTATAATATATATTATTATTATTAGATATACATACAAATTTATGAACTTTTAAATTAGTACAAAACTATAAACTTTTTAATTTTTCTACTAATTATATATACCTTCTTACTCTCTGTATTCAGATAACTAAAAATAACAAAACTCCATTTACTCAATTCACTTACCTTTAGATTCATAGCATCGTAGATCTTAAATCATATTTACATGTGCAAGGCAAGTATAATAGCATTTGATCATATAAATACCTAATTTATCAATAGTCACAAATTAGCATAACTACGATTTAATTTCAGTTCTTAATTTATCCTTAATATAATCACCAAAACAATTCATAAAGATCTTAAGATTTTGCGTTGTGTATTTTTTTTTATTAAATTAGTTGTTATATTTTTCATCCTTAACCCAGGTTACACCAAATAGTTACCTCCATCAGTGTCATAGTGGTGGCAAATAAATCAGAGACCAAATCACTTTAACTAATGACATTTATTAACATCACAATTAACCCTACCACTTTACAATACGATACTCATCTCTTATTTTGCCTTATAATCAATGTTAATACATAAAATAAATTCAAAACACAAACACCAAAACAAATATTAATAAAACACAATAAAAGGAAACTGATTCAATGTCTCAGATATTATAGATATTATTATTGCTTAGGGTCGACCCAGTTTAAATAAAAGGATTCTATATTTTTAAAATTCATTTGTGTTTAAAAATCAATCAATTTATGCTGCATCTTTTACATTAAATATATATAACCTTATCTCATTAGCAACTGTTCATTACAAAAGAAATTTCAAATAATAGTGGCCACCAACAATCTTAATTTATTCTTATTTATCCTATCCTTAAACATTATTTTATTGATTTTTTTTAGCCTGTCATTAATCCTTTTTCGTATTAAACATCCTAGAACATACAATAACATGCAACGAATAACTAATTGCAATCAGCTAAAAAATATTCGAATGTGATTTAAATACAGCAACACTCATATGTTTTCTCATTCATCAATTTTCTTAATATATGGTAAAGATTTATAAGAAGGTTTTACACACATTATTCACCAATAAATTAATCTTCTATTAAACACATGTCACACACATTTCAATTACTTAAGTTTCACATTATCAAATATGATCTGCTCTTTTAAGGCTTACGTCAACAAAGAATTAAAAAGGTATAGAAAATTATTGCACATCATTTATTCTTCAATTAAACTGTTAGAATAATCAATTAATCTAAATATTTCACCAAGTCAAAACCGCATGTAAAAATTCAATCTATATGGAATAGATCTTTTTTAGGTATTATTATCTATACATATGTAACCATATATATATTCGACACATCCTTGAATCCCATTTAACTTAATATTATCAAATATTACTTGCATTTTTTTTTTACTAACTTATTTAAAATTGTACAAAGCAGCAACTGTAACATTACCATTAATCGTGACTTACAATTTATAGGATATTTATTCAATCAATTACTTAATCCCAACACCTCGTGTAACTTTAACATGGTCTACTCAAAATAATTTTGTTTGATTTTTCAAGGTTCCTTGAACTAAAATTTTCTATGCGATACATTACAGTATAAAATAATAAATTACAAAATTTAAAATGAAGAGTAAAACTTATCTGGTGGAGCAGGAGGGGAAACAAGGGAAGCAGGAATCCAATCTTCATAGTTCAGGTAGCTTAGCGAATATTATTTGTGATTTTGAGAGCCGGTTTCACGATTGTAGATGGGGGGGGCGACAGCCCGACCAGCTTCCCAAGCATTGATGATCACAATATGCATGCGAGAAGTGCCAACATAGCCTCCTCAGTGGAGTTCGGTCTACCCTCAGCAATTGTGACAGCAGTCGAGATCGTGGAGGACAGATTAACAGGTCTTTACCGCTCGCAGGTTCTCCATCAAGCCAAGACTCCACCAAAAGGAAACTTTTCATCATCGCGGTTGTTCACAAAGGCGCCTTCGGATCATTCTAACAGGGTGAGGTCATTCGCCGTGGCATCGCTCTGTTTTACCCAAAAATGCCAAGTGTCAGCCCGGTTTGATTTTGATTTCTTCCGCAGCAAAAGGTCCTCGCCCGAGAGCCAGGAGGGCCCTCTTCCTTTCTTCAAGGCCAACGCCTCTCTCCTTTTTGGAGCCTAAAACCTCTCTGAGCCCGACGACAAACAAAATTCCAGTAACCCCCACGAAGGGACCCCTCTATTTTTTTTTTAATTTTCTTTAGGAACGGGACACCACGTCAGGAGAAAAAGCGCAAACCCACCCACGACGAAGAGGGTGAATGACCCCTTCTCAGACCAAACTTCCCACTTGAAGTTGAGAAAGGAAAAACACTTTATCTTTTATTTTCGCCTTTAATTTCGTTTTTTTAAAAGTATTTGAATACCATTAATAGTTAAAAAAATTTTAACAACCAGAATATAATAACCATATCAGAGCTTAATTAATTTTGATAAATTCCCTATCCAAGAAAACTCTATACAACAGTTCCAAAAACTTATCTGGAATAAGATTCTCTTCAAACAGCGATGTGAAAACAAGGCATACAAAGACAGAGATGCGATAACTGGCTCAACGTTTAGGAACGTGATTTCTACCAAGCCGGTTTAAACAAGTTGGTCCTGCGTTCAGGTAAATGCCTAAATAGATTTGGTGATTATATGGAAAAGTGATCGCCAAGTATACCTCTTAATTCCCTTTTGTATTTTCTGTCTAATGTTCATAAATCATTTTTATAACCCTTTTTTGGATCCATCCTCGTACATTCGAAGAAAACCGAACAACGTATATGGTCGTGCTGCGTAACAAAAAATTTTAAGACAAACAGGTGAAATGCCGAACGGTCTAGTTAAAACAGGAGTTTTCTTTCCTCGGTCAAATTAAGGCATCAAACATTATTCATTGTATAGGGTATTCGAATACACACGTTGTGGTCGCTCATTTTTATGACGATTTCTTTTCGCTGTAGAGAAAATTCGTTTGTTTGGAAAAATTAATTTTCTCTACAGTTACATTTTTGAAGCTATAATTTATCATTTACAACAGAAAATTTTTGTTTACATGCGAAATGGCGTTTTTAAAGGAGAGATGGTTGGAAGGCTACGTTTTTTTTCTTTCTAAAGGGAATTAATTTTATTCAGTTATTTAACGTCTCTGTGAAAGTCATGGGTTTTTGATATCTAAAGCCACAATAGGTAATATTGTTAATAATAAGGAAAAAATCGTCCAAGTTTGGTTTCAAGTGGGAAAATTGTTCCAAATACGTATCCAAGGAAAAAACGCAGTTCTTCGAATGTCGCAAAGATGAGATATTTAATGTTAAAAGAAAATACTCTAAGTCAAAGATTTGTTGAAAAATCATTAATATGCTCAGAATCAGCTGTAAACAAAATTATTAACACTGATTTCAATCCCAAAAAGACAAAAAATGCATTTTTCATCGTCTTTCTCCACGTCATATCGCTGAACACAGAACACGCCGCAGAATTATTCCTTATAATAAGCATTTATTCAGACAAAAATGAAAAAAATGTCGTAACAATAGATGTAGCTTGAGTCTATTTAAATGACTGTGAAGAAAAATTCAATTTATTATCATCAAAGAGGAGGAAAAAAATCGTAAAACATGGTTCAAATAATCTAAAGAAAGTTTTGCTATGGAAATAAATATGATTGTTGCTGATTTTGATTTTAAGCATAATGGCAAGGTAAAAATATAGAGAGCGGATAAAGATGTTAACAACAACTCCACATACAATCAGGAGCATATTTTATCTACAATCTTCAAATATGAAATAACACCTGTTTACCCACAATGCCATCAATCAGTAAAACTGCACTAAAATGATGCAAGAAGCCTCACATCAAAATCCATTGTTAATTACCTGGAAAAATAGAACGAGAAGTGCTTATTAACACTATAACCTTCACTGATATTCCTGGTAAATAGTTCTGCACCACCCATTAGTTTTTGAAATTTTGAACTTATAAAAACCGCATTATCCAAACGTCGACCTACAAACGTTTCTAGACTTTGGAAAGCTGTTCAAGAGAAATGGGACAAAATACCTCCTCCGATACCACAAAAATCATTATTGTCATAGAAGTGAAGATGTAGAAAGATAGTTAAGAATACGGGCTATCGAACTGAACAATTCAAGCACAAAAAATATGTATAATAATTCTTAAAATACAAGTCGTTCTAAAAATGTGGGAACACCTTCTGTAAATATATGGATAATTGATTTGGAAGATCGATTTCTTGGAAAGATTACATTTTTTTCTATTTTTCATTACCGCGTAGTTTGGTTTGTAACCGGGAGTCTAAGTTAATTATACTAATGATTAAATTGTTTACGTACGTGAACTGCTAGTTACCGTCAGGAACATTTGCTACAATATTGTATTTTTTAAACAAAAATTACACTTTTAAGGTTAAATTATGTAACATTAAAAATGTTGAATATAGAATAAAGAGGATGGCAGTGCTGTTAAACGATAATTTAAAGGACATCAGAGCATGGAATTTCGCTTTTTTTAATTCTAACAGTGAAGCAGTTGGATCGTTCAAGCCAACATATCTCGAACAGTGTTTTACGGTAAGAAAGTTTGATTGTTAGGTTTATAAAAAGATCAATATGTGAAGAAGAAAAGATTTTAAACATGTTTCCAGTCAACCAAGTAGCAATTAATATCTGATAAATAGTATTAAGAAATATAGAAATTCCTACCTTGGTCCATTTCGTAGGCTTAGTTTTTTAAAAAAATATATTTTTTTTCTTGTAGGTATTGGATGATTGTATTTGGTTACGAAATTTCGAATTTCATGTTGCATTTATTGGGAGCAATGACTGTTTTTATTTTAAAGAAAACAACTGAATTATTAAATAATATTAATAAAATTTTAATATAAGTTTATTTATATGAATAATATTAAAATTTAAATTAAATTACACAAAAAAATGAGAACCACTTCTCATTATTCATTACAATTTTTCTTTTTTGTCGCTGTAACTTCTAAATTATCTTTGTTTGAGATTTATCCAAAATGAATGAATTTTTCGTTTAATTACGTCATCCATCTCCACTAAACATTGTGATGTACTGTATTTCAGTGTGACATGCTGTATGTATTCTTCCTCCGAATATTTCTCTGAAGAATCGCTTATTTTTATTTTCTCAAAGAGACGTCTTTTGAGCAGAATTAGCCGAGAGACTGAAAAGAAAGTAAAATTCCAAATTACAACGCTCATAGATGCAGCTAAAATCTATTTTGACTTTGTCTCAAAGGTCAATAATTTATTATCCAACAGAAATTTCAACGTACAACCGCGCACAAAAAGAGATGCGGTCCAATTATTAAATATTTAAAGGAAAAATTGTCCATATTTAAAGCCTAATATTGCTCCAACTGTCACGGAAAATAATGCATCGAATAAAGCTGAAGCGATATGTAATGGAAAATGCATACATTTTTCTTCAATATTGACAGAAGAAACACGTATCAGAAAAAAATAAATTCCTTAATTTTTTTTTTCTTTACAAAATCGATACAATCACTCTGAGTAGAACAGAGCAATTGAGAAACTTTACACTTTGATGACGTAATAGGGGGAAATACTGAATAATTAGTGCCGAATTTGTGATGATTTAGCATCCCTGTAATATAAACATTTATTTGAAGTACAATTGAAGGTGATCATGGGATGTCAAATTTTTGTGTTTTGGCGCGCTAGTTTAGCGATTTGAACCACTGTGCGTCGTTTTAAGCTGGGCATTCACGAAAAGGCTAAGCTATGCCATTTTTCATAAAAGCTGTTTTTTCTAACCTATTTAAGTCTAAAAATTAGGCAAAGCATTCACGGAGGCTCCAAAATTTGTTTAGAGACAAGGTTCAACACGGGGGATTTCGAGTTTCATTTCTAGCCTCGACTCGAGGTCCCAATCTAGGCAGAACTATTGTTTTCCCGCTAGCCTCACACCGAGGTCCTCAAAAGACCATCCGGCCATTCCAATCAGACTTTAAACTATTCTGAATTCCGACTCTTCCACTCCGCTATGCTAATTTTCATCAATTTTTCACCCTGACGAAAGGTTTTCCTTCCCGAGTTCAAAAATCCCACATTGGAAGATTGGTGAATGTCCCGCTTCCAACCTCCGTAACAGTGTTTCAGTTTCAGCGAAAGAATGCAGTGTGATTTGCCGAGTGTTCAATGATGATAGATTGACGTGTGAAAATTGGTAATTCCGAATAAGAATGAAGTGTTTAGTGTTTATTCGAGCATCTTTTTAGAGACGTGTTTAAGCAATAGCTAGGAAAATTTTCATTCTAGATGCAAGTAAATTTACTTTGATTCAAAGATGAAAATTGTTTTGATTTCCAGATTAATTTAAATTAGTTTAGAGTCTTCGACTTTGAGAAGATGAGAGATGCGTCGTTTTGTAATGATTAATCTGCATTATATTTGTAACAACTCATCTGAAGTCTGTATTGTGTTGATTATTTGGAAAAGCATATCAGAGACGGTTTAGCTCGGAGCAGTGTCTTTCATTTATTCTTTACGAAATATAATTACTAAGTTCTCATTTAAATTTAAGCAGTATTCAAACTTTATTTATATTTCAGAAACCATGGGATCTTAAACAGATTTTCATTCGAGTTATAATAATTAAGACGTGTGAAATCTAATTGAACGGCTGATAAAGATTTAATGGCAACACAATTCATAAAATCAGCAAAGAAAAATCACGAAAATTTAAGGAAGTAATAAAAATCAAATCAAAATTCATGTTGGTGCACCTGATGTTCGTTGTATTTCAGATTATTTTTGATTGGATAGATTTCTGTTGAGAACTTGATAACCAAATTTGTATATGCTTGTAGTAAATTTTAAAATCAAATATAATGTGATATATTTCACAAATTTTTTGTCATCGAAATCATTGTTTTAATATTAGACTCAGTAAATAATTCATCGACTGAACTTCTTGTTGCTTCTGATTATTCAATGTTTTTATTTAAATTAATACCTTGAGCTTTAATCTGAAACAGTGGTGGCGAAAGGGTAGAAAAAGTGAAGGGGGCAAACCATTTTTAGGCATCTAAAAGAAGCCGGGAGTACAGGGGGAAGACAAAAAAAATTAAAAAAAAATTAGTTACAAAATTTGCTAGCATTTTCGGACTCTTCAATATTTGTTTGTCTTTTAAAATGAAGTAAAAATTAGAAAAAAAGATACGGGGGGGGGATACCCACTGATATGAGATAAAATTTTATAGTCAGGTTGTATGAAAAAAAAATAGTAGTTTGTCTTCAGTTTTGCCCGTTTCTCAACAAATCCGCGCAGGCTTCAGGTTGCCTATTTGATTAATTTGCAGATTTTTATTTGCTCCCCATACACTTTTTTGAGGCTCTATAGACTCTTTACACAATACAAAATCAGGGTAGAATAGAATAGTAAATATTATTTAATTATAACTTTTATATTTCAGAATTACACCTTATTTGAAATATTTGATGATTACTTACGTCTATACTTGATTAAAACCTGTTCTAAAGTACAGAGTGTTTCATATTGAATGGGTCTGAAAGAATAGCACAGTAGGAATTACGTAATTGATCAATTTAGCCGAAATCAATTTATTCGGAAACTGCAATCATATAAGTTTTATCTGGCAATAGCGAAAATTTTTCCACTTACGAAATCGCCGATAGAGGCGCTGTTAGTCAAAATGGCGCCTTCCACCATGCAGGAGAAAGCGTACTGCGTCTTAGAATTGGCCAAAACATCTTCAGGGCAAATGATTTGTCATTGTTTTGTTGGTCGGCGAGATTCCCAGATCAAACTCCTTGCGATTTTTTCCTCTGGAATTTTGTCAAAGACAAAGTTTTTGTGCCTCCACTTCCTCAGGACTTACAGGAACTGAAGCATCGTATAACTAACGTGTTGAACACATTAACAGGGGATCTCCTATCACGAGTGTGACAGGAACTTGACTACCGCATAGACATTTGACGTGTCACCGGAGGAGCACGCATCAAACATCTCTAGAAACTTATCTAACTGTTTTTTCAAGATAAATTGGTATCATCTAAATAAAATTACAGTGTTCACAGAAATGTTTTATTTTTGGCTCAGTCAATATGAAACACCCTGCACATTTAGAAGTAGTATACTTTCTATTCCAGTTTTGATTTTGTAATATCAGTATTTTATAGCTGCCTGGAAAATACCAGAGGGAATTCAGGCAGTAAACGTCACAGCAGGAAAATGACCAACCAATAAAAAATCCCTAAGGTATAGAATTCAGTCATTCAGAGACATTTAGATAATATACACGCAAATTATAATCGATTCATTATATAGGCTATCTATATGCATAAAATATATTCAATAGGAGATTAAAAACATCGTAGATTTAACAGCTTAAACTCTTTGAAGAAAGTAAAGTTTATATCCTAAAAATTGAACCTTCGTTACAAAAAAAAATTGCAACTGAAAACAAATCGTTAGATTTGTTTTCAGTTGCAATTTTTCGTTAGATTTATCGTTAGATTTGTTGATCGTTGAAATCGTTAGATTTGTTTTCTGCGTATCCTTTTTATTTCTTGCTACAACCTAATAGTTGCATCTATTTTTCTCCACTTAATGCTTTACAAACCATTTTATTTATTCTTTTAAATTTTTCACGCATCCCCTTGATACCACTTTTACGTGCTAAACTTACAACCACACTTTGGAGTCGGTAAATATAAAGTGCTTCACCAGAAAGAAATAGTTTAGTTCTTTCTTTTATTCCTCAAATCTATACATATTATACCTCAAATAAACTCCCCATCTTTTCCCTTTTTTCGTGGATGAAAGAGTGTGAGTATTCTTTATACTAAAGAAAAATTCTTCTCTTCGATGATTCCAGTTTGCTCGCCACAGATCATTATCACAGGTTCCGTTCCCTCGGACTATATTTGTTGGCAAAGGTAGAAAATAGCAAACTCACTGGAAAAATAAAAGAATAAATAAAAATAGACCTAAAATCTTTTCAGAGGAAAGCTAGGATTCGTATTTTTCCTGAGGAAGACTTATATCTCGGCAAACAGCCTATTCCGGCATAAAAGAAGTTGAAGGTACCAGACTTAGAAGTTGATAATGCGGAAGACATTCGATTATTCTCAGGCCTACAGGCAGTTTAGGATAAATGCGTCTGAGAAATATATTATTTGGACAGAGAATACTTGATTCAACAATGTGCTTTTTTTACCTCAAGTAGGAACTATCAGAGTTTGCCTCTTTAAGATTTTGAAGGTTTGAGCTTGAAATGTAGTGGTTGAGAGTTTTGGATAAATCAAGGTTAAATTATAGGTAAAACTGAAAATATTAGTGAGAATGAAACAGAAACATCTGGTGAAATTTATTGATAGTCACTAGTGTCAGAAAATGCTCAATTTCGAGACTAATTATGATTCGAAAAAGTTACGCATGCAACTATTTTAGTTTCAAACAAGATTTTAGCATCGAATTTACGGTATAATACTATAAATGTGGTTTATTTTTAAAGGGACAGCTGGATCACAATTTTGCAAATGCTTTATAAAGCATTCTCCATCTATATTACATCTACAAACTATTAGAACATAAGAAGAAAAAAATAGGCTTCTTGGAAGACTAACTGTATCGAAAGTTGATTTTTGTTACTTTATTCACCATTGCACATTTTTATACGCATGTTAGAATTTTATTGCTTGGTATTGTAAATTTAAAGTTCTAAGTATGAAAGGTTTATAATTATATACCGAAAAATATTTGAAAATACTGGATGGAAAAATCATTACTTTATTTGCAATTTTATTCACTGTCCGAAATATTTCCCTTTATTTAAGAAGGACCGAACAAAGGTTTAAAATAACTGTTAATAAGAAAAAGCCGTAAAAAAGCAGAACGAAATTTTTCGTTAGTATACCTAAAAATTGCACATAAAATTAAATGTCTCCCTTCAAAGATCTAACTGTTAACTTCTTACCTGCCAATTCCATAAGTCATATTTCACAAGGAAGCAAAGACTCGCATTTTTCTTCCTTCTGAAAATGAAATAAAAGAAGAAGACAAGAACAACTCGTAAAAAAAACTTGCTTAAAAAATTTCAATTCTTACGTCGTTTTCTTTTCTTTCATCATAATTACGCATGTTTGCAATGAATAATTAGGTTACGTTTCAAGAATCTTTGATGGAAAAAGAATTAGAACTAGAAAAAATGTCCGCATCTAAATAAAATAATAGAATTAAAGTATGAATTTTATTAAAGTAATGAGTTTATTTTGGTAAAAGGAAATTTTCTTCGTCCCAGAAAGCGAGATCTTTTTAATGCTGTTTTACAAATAAGAGACTTAAATTTCATACTTCAGCTGTGAAATGTGTCATGAACTGATGGCGAAGAATAGGAGTTTCGTATCTGAGTTAAGATATATTTCCACTTTTGTACAAAGAGGAAAAAAAACTCTTCAAATATACTGTTCGAAAGTGTGTAAACTACTCTTTTAAAATTATTAGAAAGTGTGAATTCATTAAATTTCATTTCTGAATGGAATTCTTAGAGCTAATATTTTCACAAGAGATTAAAGTTTCTCTTAAGTTTATCATGAGATTAAGAGTTTATCATGACACAACTGCCTTAAAGATATTTGATTACAACATTCACGTTTTTCCTGAAATGTGTAGAACGATTTAAAACTCTTTAGATATAAATAGGTTTTCTGATCTACAACTGCCTGCTTCAGAGAAAATAAAGAACCAATTGCAACTTACCCTTTTATAAGTGCGGCTGAAATAGTTGCTATCCACACAAGATAATACTAAATTACGCATCAATTTCATGTTTATATCATTACCATCTTTATCTTTCATAAACTTCAGTGGAAGTTTAGCATTGATGATGAATTTCTGTTCAAAAAATCACCTTTTCTATTAGAGTTAATATTTTAGCGATTAACAAAAGAAATGAAATAACTTGCATTTAAGCTAATACAAAAAACATTTACCTTTGCAATGATAATTAATAATATTGAGAATTCTGTTAATATTATTACTTCAACAGTTGACCAACTTGCAATGCGAACAAGACTCCAAAAGAAAATTCAAAGACGTTCAGACAAAAGACGAGCACTCCGAAAAAGATCTCAGAACCTTCGGGATTTATACCACGGGATGCGATGTCACAGAGAATCATCTCGAAGGTTTCCCATAACTCCGTCCCTACTAGAGATACGACCAAAATTCTAGCATATACGAGAATCTTCATTTTTCCTCCAAAGTCGCTTTCTTTGTCGCCGAAGTCGGGAGTCATTGGTTTGACCTCAGCCTGTAGTAAGAAAGAACCTCTGCAAATCTCTCTTTCCAACAATAAGATTGATATGGCAGGAATAACGGTTTTACAGATTTGTAACAATATTTATTAACAATAAATATACTGGGAAAATATTTACATTTCTGATTGAAGGATCCGATATATTTAGAGATTTTCAAGACAGAACATCTAACGGCAGAATGTCCGCTAGACGCATTTCTGGACAGATCTTTTGTCCGCATTTGTCTGAGGTCTCGGATACAGTTCTGGTTAAGAAGAAAGTCTAGATCAATCCCAGAATTCCCCCGCGTACTTTTACAATGTGTCATCAACCACATCCAGTCATTCGACTGCTAGTGTCCACTTCACATTTGGACTGCATCTGTAAACATTTGGGTAAACAAACAGCATATCTTCTCGCCAGCTGGTGTTTGCTGAACAACACATGCATGCTCAGAATATTTGAGAGTCGTAGCTCTAATAGCTCCTATACCTTACAGCGTTCAAAAATATCTGTGCCATCGCAATTTTTATAGCAGAGAAATTTGAACACTGATTCTGCATGAAATTAGGCCAAAAATCAACTTCTTGATGATACTAAAATCTTTGATCGTGTTCTTTGATACTAAAAATTCTATATAAAATAATAAATTTAGGTGTTTCTAAACTTCCAGAGTGCGGGCGCCTATGTTAAAGATACAGTAGAGAAGAATTTAGTTTTGTATCCTTCTACAAGAGAGCGCTACGAAAGTAAGACTTTGGATATTCTTCCAACTTCCATAAAACGAAGAATCTTTCTGAGAATACAAAAAACATGTTTTAATCGTAGCTATTCTTTGCATTAATTATTTCTTTGGTAAGAAAGAGAACGGAAAATGAGGCATTAATTTTCAACGTAGTTATTAATAAGAGGCACTAAAATCTTAAGAGTATTAAACTTCAAATAAATCAGCTTAGTTGCCCTATGAATTACATTTTATGTCACTTCCGGATACTTCTGTGGAAAAAAGAATTCCTATTTATTCAGATATATACTTTTTATCTCATAATTTAAAAGTTATTTCCATTCAATCTATGGTCCTAATCTATATTGGTGAACATTTAAAAGAAGTTCAAATTAAGAATTAAGAACAATCTTTCTGAATAAAATGAACATCTTCCGCTAAATATAGGGGATTAAAATATATCCCAAAACGTTTTTTTTTAAATTTCTTTTCAATTGTTCAATATGCAACTTTATAACATCCATTTCAATTACTTGCTTTTTCAACAATCACTCTGTAATTTTCATATCCAGCTAACACAAAACTCTTTTCTTTTTCTTCTTTTTTCTTTCATTTTCTAGCTGTTCATTTCGTAAATTAACGCTTCAAGCTGCATTTTATTTCTGAAATTTAAAAAAAAATTATAAATCCTCTGCTTCGCGATGTATACTTTTTGATTTAATCATACTTATGTTTCTAATTGGGTTTATATATCTTTTGTGTGTTTAGTTTGAAACAATTATCTCTGCAAATTTTTAATTCCAGAATCACGTATCTCATATTAAGAAATTACAAATTACCAAAAAATAAGTGATTTTTAGGTATGCATAACAGTATGATATTCTGATTTACATATGTCAGTTACGACTGAAACTGAAGTTTTTTATTAAGCAACTATATATTTATTTGTATTTATCATGTGTTTTATTCTTAAGTAGTAATTTTTTTAATCGAATTGAAAAAGAAACTATCTGCATCAGAATAAATCTCTTTTCTTAAAAATCAGTTGAATGGTACGATCGTTATTTTGTAATTTATCTTCCTGCACTAAGATACGACATGAAAGTCGTGAAAAAATTTATCACAGTTTCTATTGATATTTTTGCGTCTTCACAACTGTTCATCGGTTTCCAGTTATAAATTGTAAATTAGTTTTTCTGAAACAATGAATCAAATGATGTATATAGGGAAACACCTTGAGTCTAAGAAGAAACTAGAAACCAGCCATCGTGATCTGAATACACTCTGGTTCCAAATCAAAGGAAATATAACCTGATACTTAACCGATCTCTACAAGACAATCAAATATCAAATCTTTAATGACAATTTTGTTAAAAATGTTTTTCATATTTTTTAGACAGATTTAGGTTTGTTTTAAGGCAATAACTAATATAACTTCATTATCGGCATAACTATAGCGGTATTCATGCTGCTATATTTAGTATAAAAAAAGAGAAACATCTACTAATCAAAGGACAATGAAAATTGAAAGATCATTAGTATTAACAAAATGATGAAACTGAAGTTGAATTTGATTTGAAATTATTTTGACAGCAGTTATGACATGATTGAAATTACACTAGTATTACTATTAAAATAGTGTCCTCGATTTTAATGATTAAATTAATGTTAAAAAACAGACTTAAATAAATGTCATGTCTTTGAATGACTCAAGGAAACATATTTTTGATATGTCCCTCCGAATAACTACTTTTTGTGCTTTTAAATGGATATTCGTATTTAATAACATAATCAGAATAGTTTTGCGATAACCAAACCTAGGTACTTTTCACATCTTAAGATTTTCAATGGGTTCGTTCATATAAGGTTTAATGGATTCTTTCTGAAAACATAGAAAAAAATTGTCGTACAAGTAACATTGAAAAACTTAAATATATTTATAATCACATATATAACTACTTATAAGAATAAAAAGATGATTTAAAATTTGTAAATAGAGCACAATTTCTCTAAAACAAAAGAAACAGAGCAGAAATATTCCTTTTGTGTCCCTCCCTTTCCACATAATATTACTTCCGGTTAAATTGTCTATATGAAATCTGTTTTGAGGGGAATATGAAAGAAAAAGAAAAAAAGGAAGACGAAAACGAGGAATTGTGCTTTTCGTACTATGATCTAAAAGACCATACACCATATGGACATGACACGCCGTGACATTGTTGCCATGGCTACGAATCTCTTCTTTGTTTGAAGAAACTTTCGATCTAGCAGAAAACTACTTGACGGCTAATCGAAAACATGAAAGAAGGCTTCTCTGATACATCAGAAACTCTCACTTTCTTAGTTAGCCTTGATGTATGGATACAATTTAGCTCTCCATTAGCATAAAATCCGTGTTTTTAAAATCGATTTATTTTGATATAATTTACTTGTTGAGCAACTGCTATGTATTGAAGTTTCTGACTACGTATTTTAACACCGCAGCACACTTTCATGCGTCGATATCGAATTGCTACTAATTATTTTGTATACAAATGGAAGTGATTACAAGTAATCGTGTCAAACTACTTAAATATTTAGTTTTCTCCACTTTCTATTTTGAACACTTCTTACCTTCTATGAATGAATTTTCTTTTGATTCAGCTAGGATTCTACATAGTATATGAATGATTTACGTATTCTGATTTTATAAGTCTAAAAATGAAATAATTTGGTCCACGTGAGACGTAAGGCCAGTCCACAAAGTGGTTTAAAATATGGAACTACATAATACACTAAATTGGAAAGAGAAAAAATACATAACACACACTACCTGGCCAAAAAAACGTCGTTTACCATAATATTTGGTTAGGCTACCTTTGGCTCAGATTACAGCGCGCATTCGACGTGGCATTGTTTCAATAAGATTCGGTATGGTTTTAGCGCTCATTGTCGTCCAGATTTGCAGCAGTTTGTCACTGAACTGACGACGGGGAAGCAACGAACCATCCTGTAACCGGTGTTGCAATATATCCCAAAGATTTTCGATTGGGTTAAGATTTGGGCTTTGCGGCGGCTAATTCATGTGGGAAAATGAGTCCCTGAACCAATTATGAATAATTAGTGCTCGGTGGATCGTAGCATTGTCGTCCTAGAATATGCCAGTTCCATCGGGGAAGAAAAAATCTATTGATGATATGAGCTGGTCATTAAGCACATTTAAGTAATGCCGTGACTTCATTTTATTGTCGCATAATGTTTCTGATCCAAGAAAGTCCCATTGAAGTAACCCCAAATCATAATACTGCCTCCATTGGCCTGCACATATCCAATATGCATGAAGGGTCCGTTTCTTCGAGAGGTTCTCTTCTAATCTTTGTGCGCCCATCGTTCTGGAATAGGCTGAATCTTGAGTCATCAGACCACATGACATTTCCCCACTGCTCAGCAGTCCAGTCTTTATGCTGCTTAGCAAATTGCAACCGTTTTTCACGGTTAATCGCCGAAACAAATGGTTTTCTTGTGGGTCTACAACTGTTCGGTTCCATTCCTTTAAGTTTTCGTCGAATTGTGCGTATTAATGTGCCCCTATGTTCCATGATAAACATTGCCTTGTGTTCAAGAATGGAATTTTTGCGATTTTTCTTCGCCAGTCGCTTCAGAGATCTTCGTTTCCGAGAACTTAAGAGTTTTTTTCAGACCACATGTTGATGGTTCACCACTACACTTCCAGATTTTAATAATCCGCTGGGCACTTCTCAAATCAATTCCAGTAATTTCAACGATCTCTTCAGTCGTTTCCTATGATCGATACAGGCCAATAATTTGACTCTATTTAAAATCGGAAACATCTTTCCCGCGACTGCGTTGAACAACTTCACACATACTTGTCACAGAAATGATCAATTGCACAGTGCTTCAGCACTATTTAAAAGATAAATTAGCAGAGCCACCTTTCAAATCTCTATGCTACCGAGCCAGTCAGAAACTCTTATGCATTTTCATATTTATTTCAGATTGCGACTTTTTTTTAGAAGGGGGGATATTGTATATGAAACTTTTTGAGAAGTTGGTCAAATGTTGTTCATTATTCTTTTTAATAATGGCCCATGGGTCACTAATTCAGTGGCGTCATATGGAAGGGGAGGTCTTTAAAAATGGTACCAATTATTTGGAAACACAGAAAATTTGTTAGCAGAAAGATTTGACAGTTAATGTTTTCTCACTTTTAAAATCCTCTAAAAAAATTTGTTTCCTTTTTGTTCTGCAACTTTTACTTACGAATATGAACGCCAAGTTTATGGCCGACTGTCATGAGTCATACACATGTGTAGTGATAGTACAGAAAATTAGTTAGCCAACGTCCACTTGAAAATACTTTTTTATAAATTCGATATTAAATATTTACACTTTAATTTTTAATATTTTCGATTTTTTGTCCTCTCTTTTATAATATAAAAAATAAGTTTATGAAAATAAACGCGTAGGTTATTTAAAAAGCTTTCGTGGGTCAGTGTTTGACCCGCGGTTCATAGCTTTTCCACCACTGGACTATAAGCATAAGAAAAAAACCAGTAAATTAATTACAAAAGTGAAGTACAAAAATGCGAAGAAATCAATTGCTTTATTTATCAAATATAAATAGATCTCACAAATGTTTTAAAAGCATACTATTAATGTACTAAAAATAGATTTTTTCATTTTATTTACTTTTTCTTTTAAAATTTATTATATCTTGAAATTAATTTTTCTGAAATTCACTGTCACTTTCTGTCAATTATTAGGAGACAAAATTTAATTAAATTGATCCACTAACTGATCATCAATTTCTGAATATATTAAAAAAATGTATGCTGTCATCAAGAATAGTCTAATATATAACATTTTAAACTCTAGCACATCCACTAGTGAGTGAAAAATCGATTAGCAAATTCTATCTTTAGAAACTTGACGTGAAACAAGTAAAAAAATAAGTGTGTAATATCGCATAAAACTTATGAAAACAAAGAAAAACGAGCAATATATTAAAAGTTTCACGCTGAAACGTCAATAAGAATCTTTTACATATGAGCTTAAATGTCGAAAACAAAAATCACAAACAGACAAGCACGAAAATTCTCATACTTGTCATTATCATTTGCAATGTTGATACATATGAAAAATTTTAGGTATTTATAAATATTTCTATAAATTCCTGTTGGGGAATGTGGCTATAAAATCTGTCCTTCGGTGACCTGTTTTGATTTTGATTTTACTATAAAAGTATTTTTCTTGTGAGATATACTCTTGTAACAGTCGGTATAAATTTTTGTGTTCCTGATTTGCAATCGTACACAATCGTTATTATTTGATTTAAATTGCATTAAAAATTACAAACAGGAATCGGCCACCATTTTTGGATATCGGATACAGTATTGAAAAAAATTATCTCAGAAACGTTCTGTTGAAAAATACTGCAGTCGTTCGGTAACCTGACTTTACTTCTATTGCAATGATCAAAGAAGGAGAAATGAATCTGAAAAATTTTATTTCTGCAATGTTTACGAAAGCAATATATGTTAAGATGTTCTTTGAAGTTCATTTTGTAATGAAGCCCTTTATTTTCTGATTTCTACAATTAATTCTGGAAAACTGCATCGGTAATACAGTAGACCATCAGTAATCCAATATTGCACCAATGTAGTCCAGATATAGTCCGGCGTTTTCAGAGGAGACAGTGGAGAGAGTGAAAGGGACTACAAGTGACTGCATGCGGATGCCAATGACCTTGGTGATAATACAATAATTTATTATTTATGACAGAATTTTCTGAATAATTTAGTACACTTGGTGATATTTTGTGTAATAAACATAGGTTTTTCTATGAAAAGACGTTTCTTCATATGAGTTTCATTCCATCCAGCACTTTCGTTAAATCGTCAGTCCTTCTAGTCTGATTACTTAGAGTCTACTGCACTCACGATAAAGGCTCTCTTTTGAAACACTTATCATTAAATAAAAGTTATTTTCAATATGACGTTACTTAATTTATAAAATAAAATTATGTCATTCATAGTCGTTATAGCTCGACACTAAAAATTCAGTGGAATCCATAAAGATATCGATTGCACTCCGAATATTTAATTGAAAGTAAACGACAACACATTCCCCCAAAAAAACTTTTAATCTGAGAAGATAGCACTGGCGGCCTTTCGCGACAAGGTGCTTTTGGCGTACAAGGTGCTTTAATCCATAGTTTTGTCTCAATGGTTTTCTTATTACATTATTTTCAAACTTGACATTTTTATGGTTATCTTTAAGGGGCACATTGCCAAAAAATTGCCAAGATATCAGTTTTCCTTTTATTGACTTGTCTCCTTGCTCTTTTCTTTCTATTTATTGAATCAAAATTTCAAATTTGTACCTTTTAATATTTCAGAGGTTAATTAGATTTTTATTTGAGATGACAAATGAAAAAGATGTGCAAAGAGCAACTTTAAATGCCCTTTTCTCCATGTAGAACTTTTCTTCGCGTTCATGTTTTCAAAATACTACGGCTTTTTTTTTTCATTACAAGATAGAGTTTTGAAATTTTTGTACGAGATTTATTGTTATGCATGTGATAAAACTGTGCATGCAATAAGCATTAATTTGATTAGTTTTTCTGCGAGGATGGATCCAAAAAAAGTTTACAAGGGTTATAAAAAATTATTTATTAACATTAGACAGGAAATACAAACGGGAATTAGGATGCATACTTGGTGATCACTTTTCTACATAATCACCAAATCTATTTAGGCATTTATCTGAACGCAGAACCAACTTGTTTAAGCCGGCTTGGCAGAAATCAAGTCCCTACCCATTGAGCCAGTTTTCGACAGCTGTTTCCATATCACCGTCTAAAAAGAACCTTGTTCCATATAAGTATTCCTTCAATGACGGAAAAAGGAAATAGGCACTGGGCAATCGTGAAGCCATCCGAACGCCCTGGAAAGTAATGGTGTCATCCTTCAACATGACAAAACTCATAGTCCTTATCGAAACTCAAGAATTGCCTCAAAGTTTCAAGTAGGAAGTCTGAAGCCACCCCCTACAGCCCAGAATTGACGCCAAATCTGGGATCCAGACACTTATCTGGAACAAGGTTCTGTTCAGACAGTGATGTGAAAGCTGCTGCCGAGAACTGCGGACGTGATTTCTACCATGTCCGGTTACACAAGTTGGTACTGCGTTCAGATAAATGCCTAAATGTCTCTTGATTCCATTTCGTATTTGCTGTCTAATGTTAATCAATAATTTTTATATTATCCTTGCAACCTGGCCAAGAAACGGGATCTGCGCTTCACGGAATTAAAGAGAGCGAAATTTGGACCTCATACAGAAAAAACTTGCCTAGTGGATGGTAATCAATGAGTTTAAAAGATTGATTAATAATGCCGATATTCGTGTCTCATTGCGAGGACTTCTTCACGACTGCTTATTAAAGAATTGGACTTATTGTCATCGTTCAGTGAAACTGTTGTTTCCCGTCTCTGAAAAAAGGATTATAAAATAAGAATTATTCAATCTAGAGTAAGATGTATCACATTTTTTCTTCACGGCCTAGGACAGGGCGGGGTAATCTTTATATGTTTTATCCTTGTAAGCTTTTTATTTGGATCCATCTTCGTGTATACAATATATAAATTGAGGTACTGTTAAATATCTTCATTTTTCACCACATAATTCAGTAAAAAGTCTCTATTTAAGCGAACATTAGGTGCACTTTTAAATCCATGCACAGTTCTGTGCAATCTATTTCAGAACGCCGTCTCTTTTCCCCGTACCCTTGACCAGAGCGGTCACTTAACGGTTTGATGGGCAAGACACTAGAATTTAATTTAAGACAAAAAGAAAAAAAACAAAAAAAATATTTACACTATGTATAGCACAGATATTTACACTTTTAGACTATTATTTCGCATTAGTATTCTTTCCTTTAGATGTTTCTTTACTTTTTTTTTCTGTGGGGGAGGGAAGTTTTGTCATTTGGCCCTTGTTGGTTGAGCTTGCTGGAAAATTGAAGGCTAAGTGAGGCCGGAAGAGATCTTTTTTAATTGATGGATTTTACTATCCTAAGAATTTCATTCCTGGAGAAGAGGTTATTGGCGACTATTTTCAGGCATTCTTGTTCGAAGTTTCGCGCTGGCTTCTTCATATGCCAAGATACAGTGAGGTCACACTCCTCGGCCTAAAGAAATATCATGCCAGTTCCAACAGAACTGCACAGATATCTGTCAAAGAGTTGAAACCTTTTGAGGTAGGCCGAGAAAGGGCCATTTTCAGAGAAGAAGATAACATCCTCTCTAATCCAGTTAGTGCGACGGAGACTAGCTGAGGGCATGATGTTATTAGAATTTTCGGCCTGTATCGCCATTGTTCCAAGAAGTTTCCAAATCCTCAAGCATGGTCTTTTGGAGAAGGCCTTTTAAGAGCGGTAAACTTAACTTAATAAGTGTATATAGTAGCCCATGTTGCGTTGCATCTTTTGTCATTTGTTCTGCTCTCTCAACGCCTATATTGCCTGCAGGAGCTTTAACCCACGACACCTTTAATCCTATATTTGTTAGGAGGATGTTAAAATTTTGTCTTACTGTTTGGTTTAGGCTCCTTGAATTGTAAGATGTCATGACACTTGCTCTATTGTTTGCGTTTATTTTAAAGGTATTATGGTTTGGCGTATATTACTGTTTCATGAAGTGCAGCGAGTTCAGTTTGAAATATAGTGTTGTTGTCGTTGAGTTTAGCAGACCACTGGTAAGCCCAGATTTCATTGTTCAAGATGTAGAAGGCAGCTCCAATTCCGTGTTCGGTTTTTGAGCCGTCTGTGAAAATATTTATAATGTCCTTTTGGCAATAACTTATCCGTCTTCCAAAGAGATTTGGTTCGGTTTGAGATGCTCTGAAGGATGAAGGGGCCAGCCTGCTGCCTTCAACCTCAGATCTTGCGGTTGGATATCTGTAATGTTAGAAGGAAGAGATATTCTTAGGCGATAAATTGATGTAAATCTGACTTCAAACTGTAATTGCATGTGTAGGGGTGAAATGTCGAGTATCGTTTGTAACGCTTCCATTGGGGTGGTGCGAAATGCTCCCTATATGCAGAGTAGGAATGACCTGTGAATGGAAGAAAGTTTCCTCTTCATTCTGTATGTTGGATTGAGACACCAAGCTGAAGATCCGTGTGCCATCAATCTCTCAACCACCGTTTGATAGAGAGTCCTGTGTATGAGTGATTTCCCAATTCTTGTCTGCGATTCTCTTTGAGGTTTTGCTGCATTTTGATGACTTTCTCTCCTTTCTTATTAATATTTTCGAGCCAATTGAGTCGATCATCGACGTGGATCTCTAGGTACTTAAAAGAGTTAACTGTATTGATGTTGTGCCTGTTCCATGTGATGTTGGGACTTCTTGCCATTTTACTGAATAAAAAATAGTTTGTTTTATCTGTTGAAATGTAAGTTCAATCTCTGAGCACAGGAGCTTAATTGGGTTATTGCACTTTGCATGTCTTTAAAAAGGCTATTCTTTGTATTCGCTTCAATGACCAGCACAAAATCATCTACGAAGGCTTGTATGTGAACGTTATCTGTCCAAACTTGATTCAGTAGTTTTTTGGCTACGAGGTTCCACCTTGTGCGGTCAGTAGTGTCATTTTCCTATTTAGAAGAAGGTTTCTAAAGAGTCTGATTATGTTAATTGGGCAAGTGATGCCGTCCAAAAACTTAATTATTGCTCCGTTTTGCAAGTTGTCAAAGCTCCCTTGATGCCAATAGAGAGCACTAAGACATGCTTGCCATCTCTTCTTGCTGTTTGAATTTTGATTAGCAGCTCGTTGATGGCCCGTTCAGACTTGCCTTCCCTGAAGCCATGCTATCGGTAGTTCAGGCTGTTTTTGGACTCCAGATGATTTGTCAACCTCTGAGTCATAAGTCTCCCCAGCACCTGCCCTATTGTCGGCAGGAGTAAAATAGGACGATATGAGGAGACCAGCCGCTGGTCTTTTCCTCCTTTCTGGAATAAGATATTGTTTCCTATTTTCAAGGAATCCTGGAAACAGCTTAGGTGCAGGCAGTTGTTGAAGAGGGTTGAAAATATATTATTGAAACGCTTATGAATTATTTTAATTAGGAGGTTGTTGATTCCATCTATACCCTGGGCTTTTCCTGACGGAAGATGTTTTATTATTACCGAGATTTCTTGAGGAGTGAATGGACGTTCAGGATGCTGCGTTGAGGTGGTTAGATTGTAATTTTTGGAGTAGCAGGAGGAAGGAAAATCTGTTCCAGGATGTTTTGTGCTGCCTCTTGCAGTCTTTCCTTTGGGTCTTCGTTTATCAAGCACAAGATTTGTGATTGGAAAACTGATTTTCGAAACGCCGCCTTGTACTGCTTCTCATACGGATGGGAGGATGCGCTGCAGACTTTTCTCCAGCCCATATTCCTTGCTTGCTTATTATGTCAATTGTACTTCTCTTTCTCTTTACCTACAAATAAAATTTGTAGAAAAATTATTCGTATTTGAAAAATTAGTAGAGAATTTTAAAAATTAAATCTTTCTTTAAACACATTTTAATTTCAACATAACAGGCAAATCAAAATAAATTTCTGTCCTCAAGTTGCCTTTATATGATTCTTAAGTTTCAATAGTATCAAAAGTTTTGCAATAATACTTCAAGTAAAAAAAATGTTGAGAAGCTAATGTGCCCTCCTAAAGCATACTTTTTTAGAAACTTTACACCTGCTTTGTTCATTGGGCTATGCACCACCTATCTCACTATTTTTCTTCTCACCAAATATTTGATCTTTGATCTGAAACAAGCAATAATTAAACTTCAGCTTACCCAATAACTTCCTTCCTGACTCGAAACGTGCTCATAAAGAATATAAATGTACTAATTAGAAACATTCAGTATTGAAATTTTGTTTGCTACCGAATATTCCTTATACTTTAAATGATATCTTAGAATAGTTTTGTTTACGGATTCAATAAAAAATTCAGTGCACTAAAATAAGGAAGCAAACCTTGGATCTAAAATGAAGATAAGAAATGCAATAGTGTTTAGAAATCAACGGACGATAAAAAAATTTCATAATTTTTAACTTCTGAAGTTAAACGCTAAACTTAATTGAAATTAACTCAAATTTAACATTCGGAAGACCAGGTGGAAATTTGAAACATAAAAGGCTATGTGGGGTTATTCAGTGACCCCATTGCTAAGAAACACTTATTTATTTACCATATGATATAAAACACTTAACTTAGGTTTTAAAATCATTTAATAATATATTTATAAGTGTTGCAACCACAGAAAAAATAGAAAAAGCAATAAAGTTGAACAAAATGCTTCAAAAATAAAATGACGATTATTCACATTAGAATTAGGAATTTGAATACAAAATGTTCAATTGAACTTAATTAATCATTTTGATTATTTGTTGGACTTATGAATGACATATGTTGTTATGATATTGGCATGATTTTTGCAAACAAATCTATTGCACTCACAATATTTCTTGTAGTTTTTTTGTCGAGTGTTTTAGGACACACAACGCACCAACAAATCAAAATGTAGATTTTTATGAATTAATGTTTTTCATGGGGAAAGTGATAACTTCAGAAGTCGTAAAAAATAGTGTAAAAATAAGCTATAAAAATAGTGAAAGAACTACATTTATTTGAAATTAAATATTCGGCAGAAACTGGTTTTGGGGTCATCTTATGACCCCACTTGATCATCCAAAGGTTAAAAGAAAGCAAAATTTCAGCAAAAGTATGTTTTACAAAGAAACCTTCAATAAAAATTAAAAAGAATTAAGCAGAATCTTCCAATCTTGATTTTAAACAATGGGAGACAAACATGTGAAAAAAAAATTTGAAGCAGCAATTCGATTTGAATTACATTGAAACAATTAAAAGTATTCTTATAAAATATACTTAAAATACATTTAAATATTTATTAAAATTAGAGAAAAATTTTATGGCAACCAAATTGATATCACTGAAAAGCTATTGTTTTGTATTTTAAGATGGTGTAAAAATCTTGTCGATTTTTTTGGGAAAAACATCAAAATTTTGATTAATCCCTTAATTGATTTGCTGTTCGCCGAATGTGCATCTAATTACCACAGTTTTAAAATTGGCAAACTAAAACAAAATCATTTACAGACTTACACTAAGATTAAGTGGAATTCATAAACATTTCAACTGCCCTTTAAGTTCTCAATTGACTTAAATTGGCAACGCATTCCCAAAATAAAAGAAGTCATCTAATCAGACAGTTGAGAAACCAAGAAGTTAAGGAGTTAATTTTTAGTTAATTACACTTTTAATTAAAATTGTAAAAAATAGCTCCAAGGTGCACTAAAGCAACTTCCAAACTAGACGTTATACCAAATTTTGTAGCTCTACAACGTAGGGTTTGCCCTGTACAACGCCAAGACAGATATTGGCTTTTATTATTAGCAAAAATAGGGGAAAAACTGTTAGACAATTAATATGATAAATAACATCCAAGTTCATTAGTTCACATCAAGATTGCGGTACAAAGACAAGTAACGAAATATGAAATAAAATCTTTGTAAACAACATTGGGAAACAGAAAAAGAATCACAATATATGTTCACAAAAAAATTAAAAAATAAATATGTTTCCAAAAGTCGTCTAGACATAGCATTAGCTTGCTGTTTTTGTTCAAAATATCATAAAGAACTATCAGCTATCGTATGTTTGAAAGTTTGTCTAAAGTACCGGAAGAGTCTTTAATTTCTCCAAAGTAAACAAGCAGATTTTTGGTTAGTTTTGCTTTTTTCTCTCTTATCTACACTATGTTTTAAAAGTATCAATATATGATTATCTGAACGAAAAAAATATAGGCATATGTTGTAACATTGTTTATTAAAATAGATAATTGATGGACGTTTAATATGTACGAATATTGTGTAGAAAAATGCATCATAATGCAAATTGTCTTTAAATATGGACTTTCTAACTCTCTGGCATTTTTCTTTCTTTTCCTTAAATGGTATGCCATAACTCAGTATACTCTCTTTTGTAATAGTTATTACCTTTCCTTGCTTCCTGTTTCAAGAAAATGGAGCAATTTTTTCAGAGTTATATAATTTAGGAATTAAAACCCAAATCTTTGTTAGCCAACAGTGCGGCAAAGACTGTTAGTTACAAGAAAAATAAAATGATTTCTTTTCTATATTAATAGATAGAAAAACAAACTGAATTCCACATATATTTAACTTTCTCAGCCTATCAAATGCAAATCAAATAAATAGGATGGAACTTCGGGACATTTTCCAGGAAAGGAGCCTTTAAGAACTGTGATCTCTTAATGAAGTTCATTATACACAGTTATTTGAAAAACTGAACTTCGACAAACTACTTTTCTTATAGCCATTGTGTAAAAATTAAACTCAGTTATTGCGTTTTACTTTCGGATTACCAGAGTATAAAAGAATATCCCTTAAAAAATTGCTAAGATTAGAGTCATTAAAATTCTACTTTAGGATTAGAAATAATAATTTATCACAGTTCACATGTTGATAGATTTAAAAGCTTTTAATTAGATATGACTCTCTCAATCTGGGTAGTCATTTACACCCACCACCCCATTCCTGCTATACCCTTCCCTTAAAGGGCACGGAAATGGGCTGTGATAGGCAAGGATAATTGTACCCTCTACCGCGCTTTTCTCCTAAGTGATCTCAGAACCTCACCACTCCTTAAAAGACGCCAACCGCCTCAGACGGTCTTTTGTCAATGTTAAGGCCAAATTTCTAGACCTTCCCGGACCGCCTCGTTCTATGTGATAGGGTTAAGCAATTTCCCAGCCAAATCTATAATAGTACAACATATATGCAACAAATAACGTTGTTGCAAAATTATTTAGATTTTCTATCAAGGGTTGTATACAAATGATGATAAAAGTATTCCTAGATTTTTATGTGGACAAAGGAAATTTATCACCTGTAGTTGAAGATTTAACGTTGTCATTTAAATATTTTGCCGTCGTAAAACTGCTATTAATAATGCCGTTATAATATTTTTTATAATTAAAGAAAAATAGGAATAAAGAACAAAGGGCATGTATTATAAACCAACAAGGATTGTTATATGATTTTTTTTTCAACTGCACAAGCATAATTGGAAAACTAATGAGTTTAGTTGCAAGGATTAAAACTAAATCGATTCTTAAACTGTCATTAACGGCGTATCTCTAAAGAGTTATCTAACCAGGATCTTGTGAGAGGCAGAAAAACAATATTATTTAGGATTTCGATAACATTAAGTGTCGAAGATTTTCTATAGAAATGTTTTTCTTCAACGAAAGGATTAAGCAACTTCTAATGTATAGGTTTCACAGAAGCATCATCTTTCAACAAATGAAAACAGACAGGAGAAGAATTTAAAAAATGTTGCTGAAGGCATTTGAATTCCTGAAAAGATAATCTTTTACCATTCCATTCTAAGAAAATAACACCTTACAAAAAATTGACATTTATCACTATTCTTTCTAAATAAGTTTATTTGTTTTTTCCATTATCTAATGCTTTTTGAAAAGCCTTTGGGATATCAAGCTATGGTGAAGATACATTTATTCAAATCAGACATAATTATAATACTCTGTAAAAATAACTCTTTGGTTAATTACAAACTATATGCTTTTAATTAAGAGATATATTCTAACAGATAAAAAATTTCGTTCCTAAGGTTTTGGTTTTATATTTAGGATTTTGGAATTTGTTTAAATGATGAAATATTACATTTACCCTAAAAAAATGAAACTGATTTTTATAATGAATGCGGTTTGATTATATATTTTTTACGTTTAGCTAGAATTAATAGAACTTAACTTTGAACATAAATTTCGTTGTTATTAATTGGACTGGCAGTGCTCAGCACCGAATTTCAAAATTATTTTCATATTTAATTTTTGTAAAGTTTTAATTTTTAAATTTTGCGAGCCCTAGAGGAATTTGGAATTAATCATAGTTTATTAATCTCTTTTATGCTTTGCTATGCTCCCATTATGCGTAGTGATGTTTTTTGTCTGAAATTTTCTCTTTTAAGAATTCAAGAAATCGTTTGCTTTTACATTGAAGTAAAATTAAAACTAATATATATATTCTTTTAAATCATCATAAAAACTCTAATTATTTCAAATAAGAAAACACATGTATATTTGAGGCAATAACTCGTTAATTGAAATTTGGAAATTCCAGTTAATTGTTTGCAAAAATAAGAGAAAATTAGGATTATGTCTCAGTCGAAATGTTGAAAAAATTTTCTAGTCTTAATATATGATTATGACATACAATATATTTATTATTCATGTAGGAATTAATGTACATAATTTTTGTAGTAATTAAAAATAATTGTTTATTTTAAAATGGTTATTTGTGTTGATGATACTAGTTCACGAGTACGAGGGTAAATGATACGCGTTGTATCGTACTGGAGTAAAGATTTAACTGCCCAAGTACGCACAGCCATAGAATCTAGATTAATATATTTATTAATAATAAATTTACAGGGAAAGTATTTATTTATTACCCACGCCGACCCACTCACCCATAGGGTGAAGAATGTTTTAACGGTCGGCGGGGAGAGTACAAAGAAAAAAGTAATACATTGTACAAACATAGAAACAAAAACAATCAGCATAAACATAACAAATACAAGAAAACACATAATACAAAAATCCAATAAAATAACAAATTAAAATAAATAATAAAATATAATAAATACGATAAGATAACAAATACAGAACAAAAATACAATCCTCAAAAATAATAATAAATATAAAACACTAAACAGACTTACTATGTGAAATACAGTAGCATTAAATGCGGACCTTTCACAATCACCATAACAACAGCAAAAAACCCCTCAAAGTGTAAATAAACTAATATATTAAAAAGTTAATATATATTTCAAAATATTTTTTTTTCTTCTTCTTTCCCGAGAGGAAATGAGGAAGTGCCCTGTAGAAGTCTTAATCGTCATAGTAAAAATAAATAAAAAAATAAATTTTTAATCAGCAATTAAAGATTTGCAGATCTGTTTTGAAATTTCAATTGCATGAAAAAGTTTATTCAAAAGTAAAGAATTTTTCGCCAAAGATTTAATCCAAATGTGCTTATGCTCTTCGGCAGGAATGGCCAAATGAAGGTCTTTAGTGTGATTGCAATGAAAAGCAAAATGATCGGCAAACAGGGAAAGTATGCACATTTCCAATAATTGGGTTCAATATACTTAGAGATGAATGTCACAATCTCTCACAGCTGCACACCCGTCTAGGTAGAGCTTCTGCCAGCATTCAACTGACGTCTCAGATACAGTTCACAGTTAGAAAGAGAAATCTGAAGGAATCCTAGAATTCCCTTGCATATTGTCACAAAGTTAAACCACAACAGGTGATTCGACCACCAGTGTTCACTGTACATCCGGAACGAATCTGGGAATGATATTCAGCATATCTTCTCAACAGCAGAGGGTGCGCTGAACGACTATGCTACAACGTAAAACTAATTAAATTTTTTATTCCGCGGAGTCAATGCCCATTCCACTAACCAGCTAATTTTGAGAATCGTGTCTATCTCTTAATACAATTCAATTATGTGCCATAATTTAAAAAGTGATATTTTAAACATAACAGTGAGGTCACTGTGACCTCGTGGTAAGTTCTCGAGTTCGGGGCCAGAAGGCTCCAAGTTCGAAACCCGATTCCACCGATAATCCGAAATGTATGTGGGGGCCTGTTGCACAATAAATCATATCTAGTGGGACAAACGTTCTCCTGCTGGTGTTAGAAGAAAGCTTGCAGAGGGCGTGCCTTTCAAGTTTCGTCCTCATCATCTGACCGTGGCTTAAAATTACGAGGTAGGTCCTAAAATAGCCCTCGTGTTGTTTCAAACAGGATGTTAATATTATTAAACTATACTAAATTTAAACATGACGATTATTGCTTTCCTTTAAAACAAAATATATAAAATGAATCTTTGAATTAGAATTTACATGCATTTCGATCTAACTCTACTTTCATATAGATACGAAGAGTTAAAAAATTTTCCTTGAACTATATATACATACCGATTATTTAAAATAATTTATTTAAAAATAAACATAATTAAAACTCAATTTTGTTTTCTAAAGCAAATATATGAAAGGCATAATAAATATAAATGCTGAAGAGGGCTCAATATTTAGCTTATTATATTCAAAATCCCTTTTATTTTTAACCAACATCCTAACTCATCTCCAAATATTTTTATTTGAGAATGCTTATCATGAATGTAGAGTTTCCATTTTTTAAAATCTATTTCAAAGTAATGTTCTTGCTATTTGCAATTTTTGAAAACTGAATAAATTTCAACAAAAATTATTCACTAACTCTCTGAGCCTGGATATTTTTTCAATTAAGAACAAGATTTCATTCCCGAGACATAAATAAATTTAACATGTTTTAAATGAAATAGTACCGAAGAACACTCAACATTTAGCTGATGATCCAAATCCATTTAATTTCGTCCATCATCCCGATGCCATATCATTACAGTGTTCTTATCATTGAACTAAATAAGGTTTATCCGAATGAATTAAATTGATAACAGTCGCACATGCATCGCATTTCAGTCCTCTGACCAAAGTTAGTTCTGAAATAAATAGAACGTTTATAATCTTTATCGTATTTCAAAGAGATATTCTATGAATTTACATTTTTAAAACTATATGAAATTCATATTTAATAATTAATCTAATCTTTAATCATAACTAACTATTTCCGTATGGAATTTTTGAATTAAGAATTCCACTTTTACATGTTCCGTAATGCGTGTCAAAACGCTCTCCAATCTACAACACTGATCTCAATTCTGCTGACTTGCGAATCAAAATGTTTTTGTTCTATAGTTTTTGATAAGTTTTTAATCTTCGACTTGGCTACAAATTATTATATTAATAAACTTATCCAGTCTTTGAATAGCTGGCGCCTTACTATGAATTGATTAGATTTCTGTTTTGTTAAAGCATTGTCCTTATCAGGAAAGAATATTATAATATTATTTTTATTAATATTATTAATTAAGTATCCCTTTAAATTTTTAATCTTAGTAAGGAAACATTGATTATCAAATAGCAGCAAAGCTCACATGTTTATATATTGGTTTCATGAATGCAAACCAAAGTATGTGGGAAATTTAATAGAATGTGGAGAAAAGAAGCTTACGACGTAATCTATTTTAAAACGGTAAGAATATCTCTCAGGATTAATAATTTTAAGTGTGCACAGTGCTTTCAGATATACTTATTTTCAGTCTAAATATGTAAATGTGCAAACCAAAATTCTCCTTATAACTAGATGAAAATTTTAAATGTAAAAATATTCTCTAAAATATTGATTCAGATCTTGTGATTTTGCTAAATTTTCAACCCATCATCTTTCCGACTGAAACTCTACAGTTTACGCAGAAAAATAAAATCAGCGCACTGATAGCTTTCAAACTTCCGCTCTCTCATTTAATTTCCGTTTTCACATTGTAAATACCATTAGAAATCCAAAATAACATCACACACCATTTTTTTCAATTATTGTAATTATTATGTTTCATTATCATTCTTTCACCTATCACTGTCAAACGCTCAAAGCTGGGTTTTAAATGTTTTAACGCCATTATCCATTGTTTATATTTCAAAAGCCCCTCTGCTGACATCATTTGCAGTTCTGTAATTGATTAAACGTCACTTTAACCGCCATTTGTATCGTTCAGCGAAAGAATGTTTCAGTTTCAGCTAAAGAATTCAATCTGATCCGACCAGTTTGAAACGATGATAGATGCGTTGGCGAGAGGAAATTGGTTCTTTCCAAATAAGAATGAAATGTTTACTTCCTAATGAAACATTTTTTTACAGATTTGTATAAGTAATGGGGCTAAAATCTTTCATTCCATTGATTTGAAAAGTAAATTACGTGGCATTAATTAAAAGGCGGAAATAGTTTGTTGCTGTATACTTACTAAATTATTTCAGTTTTTGAAACTGTGAGAATTGAGTTGTTTCATAATTATTATTAATTTGGAATTTATATGATGTAATTAATTTTCGCTTATAATTTCACGTATAGTTAGGTTTCCGTCGGCTTTGTTCCTATTTCAAAAATTCGTATTTTTCGCCTTTCCTAACTGTATTTCTTACTTTTCTCTCTGAAAACTGTATGACTCTTGATTCTTCAAATGTAAGTGTTAAATATTATGCATGGAATTATTTTTTGCAACGTTATATTACAATTTTTACATTTCAAGCTAAGAAAAAGGAAACTATAGTCATATTTTATATTCGTCAATAATCTCTCATTCAGGTTTAGGTTTACCATTTTCCCTTTCGAATTATAATAATCATGAGTTCTGAGATTTAATTAACCCTCCGTTAGGCCCGCGAAATTTTGTTACACGAATACGCCAGCAAGGTACATATGTCCCTCATTTCCCCTTCATTTATTTCTATATATATTTTTTCTGAGAAAAGATATATCAGCTGCAAATTAAAGAATAAACATCTAAGAAATACAAAAAGAAGCAAAAATAATTTTAGATGACTATTTTGGATATTTTTATAGAGATTACAAAAATGCTATACAGAATTATAACATTTTACATATAATTCTTTAAATGCTCATTGCAGGCTAAATTATGGCATTTTTTGACATATTTTTGGTTAGTTTTGTTCCTATTTCTTTCACCATATTTACATCTACATTTACTACTCATTGACTCTTTTTTGGCCCTGCAACGTTTATTCCTAACCTAAGATTTTCTGTTCTTTTTAGCTCCATCGGAAGGCGGGCACTAGGAAGCTCTGCAAAAAATGTGACGTTTAATAAGTATGAAACTGAAATTTTTGTTGCCATGAAGTCGTTTCATATCTTTATCGATATCATTGTGTTTGAAAATTACAAAAGCCTTAATAGTAGAGTTGTTTCAATGATTGAAAGAAAGAGCCATAATCCAATAGCAAGTATTTTTGAGACATTATTTTCCCGCCATATTTGAACTAGATTATGAAATTCTTTTGTCATTAAATAAAATGCAACATTTCAGGTTTTCTGTTATCACATGTTGTCAGTAGAAACTGAAAATTCTATTGCAAATAATTATGACACAATCGTAGCCAAATATTCAAGACTTTACTTCTTCATTCTTATATAGTAAAATTTCTTTGAATAAACTCCGATTATTTACATCAATTCCATCGACATAAATTAGTTTAGATCTCTGTTAAAAGCATTTCGGCGAAGATGGAAAATCAGTTATCCGCTGTTAAACTAGTTTTACTAGTTTTAAATATTTAAAAAAATTAAAAATTAAACTAAGCAAAGTTCCAGAATTTCCTACGCGAAGCAAATAAATCCTTAAGAAAGTAAAAATTATTAAGCAGGCCATTCACAGCTCTTCCAAAATTGAATTTTTGGAAGAAAACAATCGTCAAGGTGGAAACCCTATGAAATTTGGAGCAAATGATTCGAAATGGAATTCAAAAGAACAAAATTCCAAAACTCAATCCACCGATTCCAATTTGAGATCTCCATTAGAGGGTAGTGACATATCGAAGGATCTGCCTACATTGGGAATGAGGAGGGTGGGTGAAGAGGAGGGTGGGTATGTAGAATTCTGCAACTTTGAACCTTGTCTCAAAACAAACTTTGGAACATCCATGAATTCTTTGCCTTATTTTTCGAATAAAATAGATGGAGAAAAAACGGTCTTAGAACAAATGGCATAGCTTAGCCTTCTCGTGAATGCCCAGGTTTACAGAGTCAGAGAAAGAAGAAGAACGACCAACTGCGAATTCCTATTACACGTTTAGGGGCGCGGGGTACACCTGCCACACATGTGTCTCTTTGTTTTCTTATCTCCTGTGTACCGACCTTTCGAACTTGAATGACTGTGCCATATTGTTCCTGAGTATTTCAAGTGCAGGTACTGAAAGTGTGATCTCTCAACAATGAATGGAATTTAAAGCGTAGCGTTTTGAAAACTAATGGGGCCGCGCGACTAACGGAGGGTTAAAAGGCTGAAGATGATCTAAGAAATGTAATCGGAAACTTTAAAATTCCAGCAATACAAATTTGGTCTAACTTATTCCAAAACAGAAACAAAAACAACATGTTGGACCATTTCTTGTGGATGTTGCAATAATGAATTTAAGATTATAATGCACCACCATTAACTTTAGAGCCATATTTCCTCTTTAAAGTCATTTACCAAATTTTATATCTGCTTGTGACAACACCCCCGATGGGCTAATACGAGGTTGTGGATGAGAAGCCTCCAGATACGCAAGCAGGTTCTCGCTCCTCCTGGGGTACAATAAATGTGGAGTTGTGTTACCACCTACGGTGATGGCACGTACCTCCTTCGGGAGGGATCGGGTCGTGACCAGTGATGGTCAGCTATTAGGACTCCAGCCTCAGTACTCGAGCTATTGCAGCGACTGTCATTCACAGGCCCATAGATGCCTAGGCAGAACAGGGGTAACACGGTTTACTGTTACGGTATGCTTGTGACAAATTTAAAAATTATCCTTATTGTTAAATTTCTTATAAAATGGTAAATATCAAAACCATTGCATTATGAAATAGTGTATCGCGTTAAGCTTCGGAAAGTGAAACTCGCATTTCGAACTTTTCACTAAATTAATACTGCGCGTTAATATCTGAGATTAATTATTTAAATGCACCTGAATGCCAAAATTATATATTTTAATTAAAAATAAAATAATGGGTCTGCAAACTTCCTCAAGCATTGCGCTGCTTTGGTAGCTTGAAGAGGTTACTTATTTGTACTTTTGGTCTTCCACAATTTTGCATACTCTCAAACTCTACCCAGTACGAAATCATTATAGCTTATGAGAGCAAATAATAGTATATTCAAGTCTGGCCATAAACCTTCCAGCAGGCGCGAAATCTATACCAACATGAGAAGTCGCACGTATTTCCTAGGTACGCTAATGTAAAATATCAATTTTTAAGAGGTTAATTACTTAGGTTGTAACTTGATAAGGGGGTCAAGTACAATTATTTTAAACATTCGTCATTGTCGGAAGAATTAAAAGAAGGACTTGAAATAAAATAAATGAAATTGCCAATTTTTCAACAGACATATTTATATTTGTGGTATAAAACTGTAAACAAAACGTGGAAGTAAGAAATAAGATTTTCTCGTGGCGGTAGGGCAGCACAATGTCCTAACCAATGCTGACACAAAATTGTCTGTGTAAGCATCGTTGATTGCATGTTTGATTGTCTAGAAATGCCTTTCTTACGGTTAGTGTTTTGAGTAGGGATAACGGGTTATGTTAACTCGTTATCCGTTATGTTACAGAAAGTACTTTTAAATATCATTGTGAAACCCCGCCCTGCACTTAAAGAGCGGGGGCGGTTTACTGTCATATTCTTTCTTTTATTTTATTTTTTTTATACATTTTTCTCGATTTTTCTTGTTTTTTCTTTGTTTTATTTTCTTGTATACAATGTTACATATAAAGACACAAATACATAATTTGTGAAATTTATCTTTAAGCGAGTAAGGTCTAAACAGGAAAAAAATATTCTTTGTTAACGGCGTTTTTCAACCATGTACAGATGGTTACAATATGATTTTTGACCATTCTTTCTTATTTTTTTGCTAAAGCACGTTAGAGTTATACCAATTTTAATCCCTGCAAACTCTTTGAATTTTTAAGGCATTCGCTTTTTACCTCTTTTACTTGTTCCCATTACATTGTTCTGCATAATTTCGTTGCATACCTATTTTGTTAAATATAAAGCGTTTCTACAAAAATAAAATGAAGTCCCAGCTTTTATTCTTAAACCTATACGTATAACCTCAAATAAGCTTAGAATGTTTTCCCTCTTTTCGTATCACGAGGAAAAAATATTGAGTTGGATAAAAGAGTACAAGTACATTTATACAGAGAAGAAAAACCCTTTTTTGGTAAGTCCAGTTTGCTCGCAACAGATCATTATCACAAGTTCCTCTCGCTCGGACTGTATCTTTTGGAGAAAGGTAGAGAATAACAACTTCTCTGAAAAGAAAAGTGAAGAAATAAAAAAAACTCCAAACATCTTTTCAGAAGAAAGCTACGATTCGCACTTTCCCTGAAGGGGAAATATTGCACCGCAGCTATGTATCCCCGTAAAAAGAAGTTTGCCATATCAAATTTAGAAGTTGATAATACACGACAAGGTCTGTTGGGCATTTTATCTGATAAGGCACAGAAAGATATGTTTTATTACGTCAGCGAATACGTATTCCACCTATTTTCTTCTTAGGCAAAAGTAGGGAAATACTGGAGTTTTTTTTTAAATTTAAATTCATTGCATATAGGCTGTGGTGACTGAAAGCTGTTGAGAATTCAAGGTTGAACGATACGAGAAGATGAAGAATAGTTAATGAAGATTCGGTTTGTTTCTAAAGGATCTTGTTTTAAACAGTAATATTTGTTATGTGACATTTTTTTATAGTCCCCACTGTCACAAACTGCTTGAGTATAAAACTATCAAAGATACGGAAAAGATACTGCCGAAAAAAATTAATGAAGATCCGAAACTCTACTCCGAAGCATTGTAGCCTGACAATGCTTTAGGCTGCCTTCGGCTGTCTTTACATTATTTTTTAAAAATTATTCTTATTTAAAGGAACGATAACGCACACATAAAAGGAAATATCTCTACTAATAATAAAGAAGAATGTGTGTGTGTGTGTGTGTGTGTGTGTGTGTGTGTGTGTGTGTGTGTGTGTGTTGGCACTCTACAAGACAGACCGCTAGACCTAGAGCAACAAAATGTGGCACAAACATACCTTGGAGTGAGAAAATGTGCACCTCGGATCCCTTTTCTTGAAATTTTAATTAGAATTTTAATTAATTAAAAATCCAGTTAAATTTTGGCGTTTTTCTTCAATAACATCCGAGCATATTACAGCACAGAAATTATTTTTATACCATCTGAAAATGTAAACAAATTTCTTTTCAAGGACATCAATTTACTTGTCGTATGAGTTTTTCTCTAATTTTAATAAATTAAAAATTTTTTTAGCATAATTCAGTACAATTCTTTTCATTGTTGCAATGCATTTCAAACCATTTTCATTGTGTAAACAAATATTTATTTGCGTGTTTCTCTTCTATTGTTGAAAGTTAAGGTAATATCTTAATAAATAAATCCTTTGTTTTAATAAGTATATTTCAATCCACCTAACATGAGGCTGGGAGAAAAATGTGCCATGCCATTATAATGTTGAAATAAAATGCATATATTGCAAGAGAAATAAGATTGTGAAGCTGATGTTGACAGCGCGCAATTGGATGTTACAGTTAATTGACACCATTAGGGACGTTAATAAGCAGGTGCAAGGCTACTTATCACCATTGCATACCCCCGAACTCGAAACCAGGAGTGCAAGACTACCAAATAGGCATGGGTTAAAAGTCTATCACAAATGAAATTTAAAATTACTTTGTGAAGGGAATTCCCCACTATAAAATTTCATAAAAATCCATTAAATTTCAGATTTATCACTTGTGCAACTGGCTACTATAATTATCATTTTGGAAAATTTTTCTTCAAATTTCTTAAAATTATTCTTAACAAAATAAAAGAAGAAGAGAACTTTATGATTGACAATAACACTAAAATTTTGAATTTTCTCAAAGAAAATAGAATTTATAATATTTATACATTTGATTTTGGAAATATGTTTACTAGTCTCCCATACAATAAATTAATTGAAGTGTGCTCAAATGTATATGATTTATACCTAAATACTGATTTAATTGATAAATATAAATGGTTATAAATTTGCAGAACTAATATTTGTGAAAATTATGTATTTAATGGAATTAACTACTATAAACAAGTTCTTGGAATTCCTATGGGTTGTTGCTTCTCTAGTGCATTGGCCAATACATTTCTTCATTCATTTGAGAGAGAATTAATTAAGAATAAACTTGTTTTCAGATTCCGTTTTATTGATGACCTTTTATTATTTAATTATGATAATGTTAATTCCATTTTTAACTGCTATCCAGAGGAGCTCAAATTAAATAAATCTAATAATGAATTGAACAAATGTAATTTTTTTGGATCTGGAAATTAAAATTATAAATTCAGGAGTCTCTATCGGATTTTATGATACAAGAAAAGAATTTAAGTTCAAAGCTATTACTCTTTGCAATTTTCATACATGTCTTCAGTTTAAAATTTTAAAAAAATCTATCTTTTCTCAAATTAATAGGATTAAAAATATTTGTAATAACCAATATACTTTTGTTAAGGCTTTAGATAATTTTAAAAATATATTAAAAGATAACGGATATCCTGGTTTTTTCCCAAAAGTTAATAAATTATTAAAAAATAGTTTTAAGAGTTTCTGTTCTTCTAGAGAATAGTTCGAATTCTTCTACATAGATGGAGCTAGGGGCTTTCTTCTAGATGTTATTTGCCTTTCTTTGTCTAGAGCGTCTGTTTTGAAAGAGGGCGAATTTTTGCATTTTCGTTTCTGTCTCATTATTGTTTCTGTTTTAAAGGTATTTGTTAAGTTTTTTCTTTTTCCTTTTATCCTATATTCAGATGTTGGACAAAATTCAGGCCACATAAGGAAATAATTTTTGACTAATGGACTAATTTTTGACTAATTCCTTTATTCAGAAAATGTTGTCCTGTTTTTAGAGCTACAATGGCGTGTGGCCTCTGAAGAAGAATCGCCATTCTAGTTCTTTTCCATTTTTCTTCCATTTTGCTTTCATTCTAATTAATTTTTTTCTTTCTAATTTTCTTATTTGTGTTTTAATTATTTGGTAATTTCTGTTTGTAAATACGTTTATTTCTGTTTATAAAATTCTTGGAATATTCTAATGATGAAATCGCTTAATGCTGTTGCGTTAGCGCGCATGAAAGGTGTATTGTTGTCGTTATTATTAATGTTTACTTTTTCTATATTTCTTTTTAACTTAATTTTTGAAGTTCTAATTTTGTGAAGGGAATGAATCAAGAATATAAAATTATACATAAGAAATTTAATTGAAATTATATTCCTGGAGAACAAGCTGATAGCCGAAGGCAGCTAGTTTATAGTATTGTCGGAACGCGAGTGTGTATAAACGCAGTTGTAGAAATATGAAAAACATTGTTTAAAAATATACTTAAGGAGCGAAAAATTAAATTTTTATCACAGAAAAGCTAATTGCTCTAATTTTAATGTGGTGTAACAATAACTTTTGTGCAACAAATGCTCCGAAGTAATAGAGGACAAACACTAACATTTCGATCAATTTTTAATTAAGACTCAAATAACAACGTTGAAGAATCCTTTCATAGGCAGAACCAAGCGTCCAAGTAGCAACTGCGATAACACTAACTTGGTCCGCGAGAGTCAGAAATGTAGGTGTGGAGGAGAAATTTGAAAGAAGGCGATTCTGGTTCATTTTATCTGCTGCAGTTGAAAATTGTAAAATCTGTTTCAAAATAATTCTAGGGAGGTTTTGAAAACCCTTAATCTAGTAAAGTAATTGAAATTCTTTATTGTTCTTCTTTCAGTTTTTTTATCCATATAATGAATTTAAAAGAAGAACTTCTTATATTTATCAGAAATTTTTATGTAAACAACTTTTATTAAAACTTTTGAAGTTATGAATTGAAAAATAATTTTAACCACTTAACAGTTTTTAACAGTTCTGTTTCCTTTTTCTCCAAAACTAAGCGCATTTTTTATAAGCATTTTTGTATTCAAATTGATTTTATAAATTCAAATCAGCATTCAAAACACTTAAAAGTATTGATTTTATTAATTTTTGATAATTTTTCTTTGCAGTGGGAAAAAGGACATAAAAACTAATTTATCTAACCTAACATGACCTAAAAACTGGTTTACATGTGTTTTGCTATTCAACATTCATTAGACTGCTAGAGCCATTGACTAGGAACATTGCAAAGTAAAGAAAGTGAAAAAGACTGGAATATCTGTGGATTGCTTAGAAAAATGGCCTGCCCGAACGCCGTTCGGGCAAATTAGGGAAGCCCCTTCTCGAAGTACCCGAAAGGTAATATGGAAAAACAATTAAGTGGTTAAAAGAAAGAAATAAAATTCATATTATTTCCTTAGATTTATTTATAATGATGGCTTAATTTCGTTTAAAACATTGAAAAGAGTTCAGCATTATTCATTCTAAAATTCTAGGAATTTCAATGAAATTCACGTTTTCAGAGAAAAATTGAATGTACAAATGTAGCTTATATTGCCCAATATTTAAGCATATTATTTGTGTCACAAAAGTTATGAACTACATAATTTTTGCATTCCTATTTCTCTGTTTCTTATTTTTTTTAATTGAAAATTATTCTTTTAGAAGTATTTCGTCAATAACATTTTTATAAACGAAATACAGCAATAAAAATCAATATTATAGTTGCAGCAATTTTTTTCCCAAAATATCTCCTTTTTTTTTAAAGAAAGGGTTGAACGAGAGGGTAAAAATAACTGAGTTGATAAAAAAAGCAGGAATTCTTCACTAGATCATCGGAATTTCAGATCAAATTAAAAGTCCCTCAAAACCCCACCGTTAACTTCTTACCTGTCACTTACAGAAGTCACATATCTAAGAAGTGGAACGGCAAACATTTGACTTTCTTCTGAAAATAAAATAAAGCACAAAGAAGATGGAAATGTTTGCTTGAAAAAATATGTGCTTAAAAAAATATAGTTTTTGCACTGCTTCCTTTTCTTTCATCAAATTAATGACGACGGGAAAAAAAGACTTTATATTTGCAGGGAATTACTGGGTTACATTTTAAGCTTTTTTGAAAATACGTAAAAAGATTTAAAAAAGTAAAAAAATATCTCGTATCCAAGAAAATAATGGAGTTAGAGTGTGAATTTTATTAACGTAATGAGTTAAACAAACTTTTCAAGGCTTATTGAGCTAAAATAAAGTTTTTTCCCTTCAAGAAGACCTGGGAAGAAAAAAGAATCTTTTTTATGCTGTTTTAGAGGTAAGTGAAGTAACTTTCGTATCTTACCTATGATATATGTCATGAACAGATGCAAAGGTCCAGAGTTTCGTGCTTCATCTAAGAAAGACTTTCATTTTTGAGTTATGAGAATCAATACTTCGGAAAATTTTTGTTCGTTAAAATGAGTTTCCTTTGAAATCGGTAAAAAAATATGCGAAATCTTTACTTTTCATTTTTCAATGGAATTCTCAGAGTTAAGTCTCTCGGAGACGCCTAATCTTTGGATAACTTAACTCATTTAAACATTTTTGAAAGCTGTCGAATTTTTCAGGCATCAATACTGTTTTCTCCTGACATTATTTTAGTAAAAATAATGACACGCACAACTCATTGTAGGTTATTTTTTCATAAGTACCAAGTTTGAAAAATGGTGAAAAACACTAAACAAGATAAAACTACATTACGCAGCGACTTATTTTTATATAGTTTTCATTAATATGTTTTTAAAATTAATTTTTGATAATTTTAATATAAATGAATATAATTAATTATTAACTACAGTTTTTACTATGAAAAATAAAAAAAATATATAAGTTTTTAAAAAGTAGAAATTTTGGTAAAGCAAAAATTATTTTAATTCGTCAATTTAATTTTGAAAGAATCAAATTTAAAAATATTAATTATTTTTTTCTGTATATCTTAGATTCATCTGCTTAGAATTACTTAATTTTTGTTACAAATATACTTAATAAAACACAAACGTAACGAATGCGCAATAAATGCTGCAATTCTAAGAGTGTTGTGGAAATATATTAAAAATAAAATTTCGAAGGAAATACAAAAGAATGGAAAGTATTTCAGTAATTAAGAACGGATGCGTATTCAGGGAATCCCAACATTTTCATCGCACAGTGTTAGCTATAAACTAATGGAACACTGTCTTCACCCCGAGTGTTTGGATATACAAAAAGCCAAAATCAATTTTATTTCTCTTTTTGTATATCCTAACACTTGGGATGAAGATAGTGTTCCATTAGCTTATAGCTAACAGTGTTCGCAGAAAGTGTTAGGCTTTTTTTAATTATTGTAAGGTTAGTATGGATAGTTAGTACGGATTTCACCTTCCCTGAAGACGCATCCATTCTTTTTTAGGGAAATACTTTCCATCCTTTTGTCTCTCCATTGAAATTTGATTTTTGATAGATATACATAAATGGTGTTAATGATTTCATATGTTAATATATATATCACAAATAAATTATTAAAGAAACAGGGTATTTAATTTTTACGCTTAATTCAACAGTTTCATGAAATAGCATTTATTAAAGTAAATAAAACTCATAGCAAAATTATGCTAGAATTCAAAATCAGCTATCAAAATTTTTTAGTCGAAATCCGTACGCGTCCGGTCGGGGGGGGGGGGGCTGAAGGCCTTGGGAGTAAAAATATGGTATAGAATTCTAATAGCTGCCGACCAACCATCTTCTTTCTTAACACTAGCACGGATATTGAGGAAGTGACAAAAAGTTAAAACGGTAGAATGTAAATAAGATACAATTTTTATTAACGTTTGGTTATAAAAATTACATAAGTGTAAAATAGAATGAAACAAAAGTACTCGATATGAAGTGCCCTGTAAACTCGAAATGAATTTTAATTTTAAGTTAAGGTCATTTCTAATTTCTAAGTTAAGGTTCTTTTTCATAATTTGCCTCTTTCTTTAAAACTTAATAAAACTCAATACGTAATTTTATTTTAATAATAAGGTGAAATAATTATTTTAAGATAATTTAAGATTTCCAGTGAAAATAAATTTATATAAAAAATAAACTAAAGGTATATGGAGCTATATACAAAGTGCGAGCATAAAAAATAATCACAGGAATATAAAATTATTCCAAGAGAATGATTTTATTAAAAATATTCTTTTAAAATATGTATTCAACTGAATGAATATTAACGGAATGAATATCGAATATAAAAATATGTTTTAAAGCAGCTAGATATGAAAACTGCTAAAGGAAAATAAAACAAATTAGATATATAACCTGAATATTGTGAAGTATTCTATTGAAGAATGAGACAGAAATAAATAAATTTTTCCGTAGAAAGCATTCTAATTCGCGGAACAGATAATGAAAGTTGTTCATTATATTTATTAACAGCATTTTCAATTCGGAATTAAAGCCTTTTATATAATTTTCAACAACATCGACTATTATTAACTTTGAGAGTAAAAATGCTTTTAAATGGTGAAATATAAGGATTAATTAAAATTTCAAATTTTAAATTTTAAATTTTTCATTGTGCTTTCGTAGAATTATTTAGAACTTACAGAAACGTGCATATTAATAATTATGTACAAAGTTGAAATCCGTTACTTCATGTACTCTTCCATAATTGGAAAGAAAATAATGCAGACATTAATTACGAGGAATAAAGTTATTCAAATTCTGAAATGGTTTTTCATTTTATCAGATGAGTTAAATATTTTGAACATTAATGCAACGCTGATTTCGGTATATATATGTATGTAAATAAAACCGAAATGCATTTTTTGGTAAGGTATAGAAATCCAAACTATTGAATAAATTTTCTTCAAATTTTGCTCACGAATACTATGAAGTGTAAGGAAGGTTTTAGTAAAAGTGTTGTCACAATTAATTAAACAGTTATATTTTTATTAATTAAAAATTATGCTTCCATTGATCCAGTGTAGTATTGCGGAAAAAAATAAAATGGCACCGCACGAGTTTGGTTTCTCAAATTGAATATAATATAGCCCAAACAGGAGAAAGAGAGATAATTAAATAAGATTTCTTTTTAACCTTATTGATAGTGAAAAATATCCATTAACTGAAAATTCTTTTGAGGTTCCCTATTACTTAAAAATTGATTCAATACTTCATTACTTGCTTCTAATGGTCAATGGGGATTTAATTTCGCTATTGAAAATGACTGCCTTCTGATATTCCCTGCTGTAAACACATATTTAAGTTTCCAAACGGAATTTTTAATTAATTTTTCTATAATGATTTATAAATCATTAATAATTTATGAAAAGAATTAACTTTCTCCGGTTTTTAAAAATCGCTTGGGACTCTATAAATTTCTAAGAAGCCATAGGATTTAAAAAATCTTTGGAATAAATTTTCTAACTTTAAAAAATATAAAGGTGCAAAAGATGCAAAGAGTTTGTATTGGAATTCCGTCGAGTGCTAATGTATATAAATAAAACTGAAAAGCCAATATATTTAATTAAATTTTATGTCATTTGGTAAAAATTATTAATAACGTATGCACAAATTTAGATTTCGGTGGTTTTTAAAAATCGATAGGGTTACCTGATATTTTCATATTAATTTTTAAAATGTATCAGACGATAAGAAAATTTTGATTATTATATTACTTTACGTATACGTGTGTGTGTTTAATATGTTCAAACACGTAAATGTTAGGCAGGAAAATGTTTTCAGTCCAAACAAAGCCAAGTTTATCAGGTAATCTGATATTTTTTAAAAAAGCTTCGCTCCTTTGACCGTTTTGTGTATTTTTTGTGGATTATTTTAGTGTCGTTAGATCCCCCCATCATCGCGTAAAATAATAATAATAATGATAATAAATGAAAAATAATTGCATTTGAAATACTGAACGAACTGTCAGGTCAGATAGAAATAAGTATGTTAAGTTTGGGGAGGGATTCTTCTTTACAATCAGTAGATGCAAAATTTTAATATAAGTTCAAAAGAATGAAACAGTATTACACAACAGTAGTTCTATCAACATCACCTAACGATCCGTGAGAGTTTCTCCATTTTTCATGCAAGTCGTAAACTCTTCGGACAGTATGTAGCTGATATTTTCTTAAAAGTTGAACGATATCGCTTAAGCTTTAGTTACTTTCAAACGCTTTTTCAAACATTTTATTTCTGTATGGCGAAAGTGCGGTTAATATAGTTAAATAAAATAAATTTCTACTTCATTTAAACATGTTACACGAAGCTTTTCTATTCACGACGGTACGATGTTCAACAAGAGAATTAAAGAAACAGCATGAAATGTTAAGTTTTAAAAATAAGTTGCTTCTGATTTTAATAGAAGATGTACACAAACATTACTATTCGAATGGAGACAAGATTTGCAAATGAAAATATTGAATTTCAGGACACATTTCATTTCCACAAAAAATATGTAAAAAAACAAGGGTTTATTTATGTTGTTACGTTAGCGTTAAAGTAAAAGATTAATTTCATTTGCTTTTTCAGTTAAATTTGTCTTAGTGAATCATACAGAAAGTTTGTATGGTGTACAACTTTAGAGACCGTTTTGGATAGGTTTAAGAAACGTCCGAATTTCGTCAGGACAGACCGGATTTCAAGCTGATGTGCCGATTAGAGTCCGGATCTTCAAAATATCAGGATTTACACCAGTAAATGCGGCGAGACAGAAACTTGATGGTGATTGAAAAATTCTGACGTGCTCAAAAACGCTTATGTCATCCTGCAAATGAAAGAAAAATTCATTGTTTACACTGTTTACGTCCTTAGTTGATGAAAGAGTGGAAGAGCGTCGCAAAACAGGCCGCAGTTCAGACTGAAAATTAAGAGCTTTGAAGTTTTGTTTTAATTTTGTATTGCATTCCTGTAATTGTGAATTACCCAACTAGAATAAAAATTGTATATTCTTTGCTTCTGTCGTCTTAAATTTTTTTCACTTCCTCAAACTCTGTGGTAGTGTTAGGAGAGAGGGTCGTAGACAGAATCTAGAATTTTATACTATACTTTGATTCCCCCTCCCTTGAAAACCCTTCAACCTTCCCTCTTCCGGTGTGTTCAGATTTTAACTAAAAAATATGGTAACCCTATCCATGGTACTTATACTGAAAAGAGGTAAAATAAAATGATTAAAATGAGAATGAACTACAAGTTTAAAATGAGAAACAATACTTTATATATGAATTAAAAAATGCGAATAAAAGCATATATTTTTGCACATATGATACCAAAAAGAGGGAAAAGCAACACGCTGCTGGACAATTGCTAAGGACGGGTGACATTGACATCCATAGCAACCAGAAAATGAAAGAAAGCAAAATGTGGAAAATTAGTAAAAGTGCGGGGTTCAGTAAGAAGTGGTATGCGTATGCAAATTTTCTTTTCCACGCCTGTTCGTCACGTGATAAGACTGATAAGAGGTTTAAAGAAATTGACGCATGTAGAAAGTTGCTGTTCCAAGAGAAAATTATGCTGTAACAGATTTAGTTGATGAAATTGACATTTTCGGTATGTCTTCCCAATATCACTTAGATGTTTTTACTCATGGCCGTATTATTGGAAAGATCGAAGAAAGGCGAAAAATAACACGGTGGGCATATCCCGTACTGACACCTTTCTCAAAAGTACCTGCTCTCGTTCATATGTGTTTTTCTAATTCTCCGTTCACAACATCAAAAGAACACTTCCTTCCTTTCAGACGTTTCAAAATCTTTTGTATTTTCCACAACAATAAATAATCTATATTCTATTGTCTGAACAGTGTTGCTACAATATTCAATCTTGCTGGGTCTCCACCCCGATTAATGTTATGCTACATTGCAGTTTGTGATACGTCCTTAGCAGTTGCTCAGTAGTGTTTAATTCTATGATAGAATAACGGTGGCACGGCCTCTAACGCTGCAGGAATGTGGGCATGTCTACGACCCTCCGGAACAGACGCCACGCCTGCAGGGAACAGAGACGTAGACCCTGATTACCGAGGGTCACGCCGGGGGGGGGGTTCTCAGAATTCGGAGAAGAAGGGGAGAGAGGGCCGAAGTGAATTTCCCTTATTGAATCCTCTCCCTCTTTTCTTATTATCCCTCTTTGAAGAGAAAATATTTTGAGGTTCTCTCTTCCTTCTACGTACTTATTTTTTTTAATTGAACAATATGGATAGAGAAGATCCCACTGCTAGGAAACGAAGTTTATCAAGAGAGAGATTTGCGCGATGGAGGGCGAGACAAAGCCAAGAGACATTAAACAGAATGTTCGCAAAGAATGTTGTTTATAATGAAGTTTATTAGTTGACACAATTTATTGTTTACTTTTACTGTTCATATATATTTACATCTAATATTTACTAAAAATTTTAATTTTTTCATTTTTTCTTAAGATTTGCAGTCATCCATTCAGCATTTTTGTTATTTGGTATTTGGTAATGCATTTTTTCCTGTTAGGTGAATTTGTATTATTTTTATTCGGTCAAAACAGAAGTAATTGTTAAAAATAAAGTTATTAACATTTTTTTTATTTCTTAAGCACTCTGCCAATTTGCATAATATTTTCTACTACAACATTCGTTACTAAATTTGTAACAATCATATCCGAGATTTTGTTGGCAAGCTAAAAGCCCGTCTGAGACGGGCACACATCTTCTAGTATTATATATGAAGTACCAAAATACAGGTTTAAAAAAAATACGCATTGCTAAAAATATAAATAAATCAGAAAGTTGCACTGCATTTGATTAAGGATGACAAAAAACTTTCTAAATTAATGAAAATTATGGAGGAATTAAAGGGAAACGCACAACATAGGTAACGTTTATAGCTGAAATATTAACTTGCAGGATTTACAGATAGGCTGAAAACCTACCAAGTCAACTAATGAACGCGAGAATCGTCATAATTATCCTAAACATCTACAATACGAAAACGCAAGCAAAATTCAAAATATTCGTCAACATTTCTATAAAATCCATTCAAAGACAACTAGCGATAAAATCTGTATTTTCTGTAGATGGTTACTTTTAATTTTAACGAGTTATCTTTATTTGTGAGAGAAATATTTTGACAGAAATCGAGAAAAATCTGGGTTTTCCTGCGTGTAATTCTCATCTCATTGTTAATAATTGTACCCATTTGCAATCACTAGAATTAAACTGAATTAAAAATTGCAATAAATTGCCAACCGCTATTTTTGATATTGAATTCAGTATTTGAGTCTTTCGAGACTGACGAATTCCAGGCAAACGCATATAAGTTGAATTTTTAAACAATCACTCTTGACAGGGTTAAGTGTATTTAAGAATGCAAAACTGAATCAACTGCACGCTGATGAGCGGGAAACTTGTAATGCAATATTTAAATTCAGAGAAGTGCAGCTTTAACTCATTAACAACAAAACAGAATTACTCGTTATTCAATCATAAACATCATCACGCTGCATTTTGTAAAGCCCTTTATTGATATGTGGCCTATTCTCCCTATACGAGAGTTGGATGTCAAATTGACTCGCCTCAGTATAGGGCATACTCGCTTCACGCATAAGCATCTCATCTTTGGCGAAAGGACACCTGTGTGTCCCACATGTCATACAGACTTTTCTGTCGCTCACATTTTAATTGAATGTCCTTCTTTTAAATCTCATCGTGAGTACCATTTTAATTCACCGTCTCTTACCTTGCAGGACTTGGTGGGTGAGAAATACCATCCAAATATTTTTAATTTTTTAAAGACCATTGGGTTTTTTATGAGCATTTAGTCCTTTTAACTTGTTTTTTTTTTTGCTTTTTTACATCTGGATCATTTCAACCAATTTCATTTTCACATTTCCATTGAATTTTAAAATTTTAGCACCAATGTGTTGAATTTTACCATTTGATTGGCGCAGTTTAGCCAAAAATGGCTCTTGCGCCATTAAACCCCAACCAACCAACCATAAACATTTTATCTCCTGACACCGCCCGAACAGTCGTTATAGGGTTAAAAGTTTTATGTAATATTTTGCAAAAACAGCTGTAATCTACAGATGTGAAATTGAAGCTGTTTACTTATCACATCAATTGAATATCTGATTTGAAATTTTATTGATAAATATTGCATTGATGATAGTCACGATAAAGTCTCTCTATTTAAAGACTTCTCATCAAAACAATTATCTTCAACATAATGCTAGTCATTGAACTAATCTGTTCTTGCTTCTTACGTACATTGAGTAATCGTTACTTGAAAACCATAAACTACTTTCAATCATAGATAGATGTTAAGCGGGGAGGGTTGGCTTGGCAGTAAACTCATGGCTCGGGGTCGGAGGGTTTAGGTTCATATCTCGATTCTCTTGAAGAATCGCAGTGCAAGCGAGCAAGGTGCCTGCTAATCTCGTAGTTGCCCATTGTCCATCCGCTGGTCTGAATCGGAGCTTGGAGAGGGGATGCCGGCCCAAGCATAGTCCTTTTCATCTGGCCACAACTCAAAATTGATGAGGTCAATTGCAAGATTGCTCTCGTTTTGCTGCAAAGGGGAACGTTCGTATAGCTAAGCTAAATTCATACATGTTATCATTAACACAATACGAAGAATGTGTTGAATCAATAAATAGTTGAGGTAATCAACGCAAAAAATATCCCCATATGGATTTCGAGTCCATCGCCTTAACCACTCGGCCACGACTGCTTAAACAAAATATACCCAAAAACAGAAAGTGTCTTCTATTTAAATGCTAGAGAAAAGTTAAAGGGGTAACAACTTAACTGTAGCGCTAGCACGGGATAACGTCTAACAATTTTTAGGAATTTATAACCTAAAATTAAATTATAATTCGATACAAAATTGCATAAGCATTCTAAGTGTATTATGAAACTCCAATAAATTTGAAAAAAACATTCCCCAAACCACTTAATATGAAAATATAGAAACAGAAAGATGAAAAGATATTATGAGAATATAAAAAAGAAAACTGAAAATGCGATACAACATGTTAGTGTGATACAATATATCAGATTAAATCACTTCAAAACATGATTAGGAAAAGCTGAAATAGCGAAATATAAGTTTTTGAAAGTAACATTTGACAAGAGATAAAAGAGGCGAAACCTATGTTTCCTAAAATATATATATATATATATATATATATATAGAAGATATATATATATATATTATATATATATATATATATATATATATATATATAATAATAATATATATAATATATATATATATATATATATATATATATATATATACCATGTTTCAAAAAAATCGTCTAGACAGAATATAATATACTACTTTTATACATTAGGGATCTCGGATTTCATGTATTTCAAGGTTTAGATCAGAGTTTCCCAACCTGTGGTACGCGTATCCCTGGGGTACGCAAAAGACTAGTTAGGGGTACGTGAAATCAAAGTTGGTAATAGCGGAAACAAGAAAATTTAAAGGATAAAAAAGTTTACAGAATTTTGTTTCCCCAAGTTAATACTTCTTATTTAATAACTATGCCATTGAAAAGTTAATTTACAGAGTGTAATTTTTAGCCAACCTAATAAGTTAATGCGAAATTGCTATAATAATGATTTCATTTGTTTGGCCTCACACTAATACTATTGAAAAATACAATAAATGTAAAATAAAAAAATAAGTCCAACAAATGTTATTAATTCGAGTCATTTGACTCTTGAGCTAATATAAGCCCTTAACATTATTGATAAAAACTTATTTGCATAGACGGATGGTTGTTGCTATTGGGAGGATATAACAGTAGGGGGTACGCGAAAATATAAAGATTAATCGAGGGGTATGCGAAGTAGTAAAGGATGGGAACCCATAGTTTAGATAATGCACAAGGGACAGTTTTTAATTTCTTCTAAGTAAACACGCAGAAGAAAATTCCTTTTAGTTAGAGTATACTTTTTTTCATCTAATTTTAAAACACTATGTTTTGAAAGTTTGAATATTAATATTTTATAGAAAGATGAAAAGGAGGTAGATGTTGCGTCATCATTTATAACACCAACTGATATGCTGTATTTTCTAGCAAATATTTACAATCTTCTAATATAAATGAAGAATAAAATTTCTCAATCGAAATTCGCACTGAATATAAATTATTTTTTAAACTCGAGGTATACTTTCATTGGCTTTTTTCCTTTCTGAATCTCTTAAATGTATGTCATAAATTAGCAAGCCTTCTTTCGTATTATTTACCATTTGCTTTATTGACAGTTCACTAAGAGTAGGATATTGCCTGTAGAGAACCAATTTAAGTGAATTAGAACCAAAATTACTGTTAACCAGAAAAAACATCTATTTTCCAAAATATGAAAGAAAAATAAATTTGAGTTGATATATCAAGTAAACGTTTATACGTTTCTCACTTTTATATTCCGTTTTATTACAGTCCCGATTAATTTTGTAACATTGTAAAAATAAAGTTATTCCTTATATGAAGTATATACTTCAGTTATACGTCAATTTCGTCGAAAAAAATTTTCTGCCTTGACTATTTTCTGTTATAATTAAGTGCAAAACTTTTCTTGAAAGCGTGGTGTGGTAAAATGAGAAGAAAATTGTTAACAAATTATTCCACCCTCTTAACTCTTTAACCCATGTCGATTTTTTCTTCTACCCCAAACTAAACAGCGGAATTTTTGGGAGAGCAGCATGAATTGGACTCTCCAACCTGGGTGGTCATTTTCCTTACCAACCCACCCTCCGCTATTACATTCCCTTAATGTGCACCGAAATGGGCTGTGGTTGGCAAGGATAATTGGACTCCCCTACTGCGCTTATCTCCTAAGCGGTTTCAGAACCTTACCTCCCCTCAAAAGCTTCAAATGTGCCTAGAGCCTTCGTCGCTGTTAAGGGGAACTTTTAGACCCCCCCCTGGGACCGCCCAGGGTTAAAGACAATGGACTCTATTGAAAACTTGAACTGATTTGGTTTGTCAAAACACTACTGAAACTCAACATTCAATGAACTTCACTCGTTTCATAATGCTGTATCTAATGCTCATAGACAATTAGCGAGTTATATGACGATTAAAATTTTTTTTATTAAGCGCCTATCTGCACGCACATTACTCGTAAAAAATAAGAAATGCATAACTAATACAAAAATTTTGTGATAAAGACATAATGGTATACGATGATTTTCCTCATTTTTAGTGTTAAACGTTTAATTTTAATATTCACTTATTGTACATAGTAATATACTAGTACTATTTTAAGAACAAATTTAAGTTCATTAATTTTAAATGAATTTGCTTTGGTAGCATTAAATTTGTAAAAAATCAAAGTGGTTTATTAAAATTTCGATTATACTTCTTTTAATTTATAGCAAGTACAAGTGAAATAATTTAACAAGATATATTAAAAAATTAAACTTTGCAGTAACTAAAGTTAATATCCTTTGTTTCTGGTGCGTTCCGAAGACGTTACTCTTACTTGTATTTTGGCAGAAGGTAATTTTACTCTCTATTGGATTTGTTAAAAAGACTTTGAAGTTTTTCTTATTTAAGAATGGTTATTTTCCTTTATTTCAATGATTGATAAATTCAGGCCACAGAGGGAATATTATTTGACTATTTAGTAATTCCCTTGACAGAAAATTTATCCATATTAGAATTCCGATGGTAGGGTACTTTGAAAAAGTTCGCTAATCGAGTTTTCTTCAATTTTTTCCATTTTTAAATTTATTTTATCTTAATGTGTTTAATTTTTATTAAAGCATGATTTTTTTGTTTGATTGTATCTTCAATGGTTAGTTGACTTCAGACAATATTGTTAATGAGTCACTGGATGCTGCTGTTGAGGCGCAAGATATTTTATTATGACTATTGTTTATTCTTCTGTATTTTCGTTTTGTAATTAAATATATTTTTCATTTATTGATCATTTTACTTCCGGCAATTAGAAGACCTATAAACGGTGCTTAATGTACTGATAAAATCTTACTCACGCAACTTATCAAATGGCTAATGAACAGAATTTTCAGTATGGAATATTGAATCGTTTGATTTAAAATATATATATATATTTTAAATACGATGTCTTAATGACGATGACAATGATTCACCGGATATACAATGAGCAAAAAAAATCAGATAGTACATTCAATTAAAAGCAATGATTCAAGAAATACTATAATGATTTACTACGATTCAGATGATGTTATTTGATTTAAAATTAGTAATTATATTAATAATTAAGTTCATTTGCCGGAGCACTTACTGAAGTGTTCCTTAGCAAGAAGGAATATTCGAATTTAAACTCGAGGCATGCGTGATTATAAGAAAATATTTTTTTCATGTAAATTACAAAACATCTTAGGCGAGACAATCAGAGATTTGAAATACAGTTAAAACTTAATCGATACTGTAAGTATCATTAAGCGTCGTCCAAAGAGATAACAATCCGATATTGAGAAAGACAGAAACACTATGTTACTTTGGATTTTGACAACCATTTCCATCCAAGAAATTTTTCTACCAAAACGTTTTCTTCGTTGTAAAGGATTAAGAAACCGTTATTCCATGAGGTTGCTGAAATCACTATCTTTCAGCGTGGACGAAAATAGTCAAGAAAAAGGATTTCAAAAAAAAAAATAAATGCTGAAAGGCATTTAATTCTTGAAAGGATAATCTTTGGCATTCCATGTAAGCTCATAAGACCTACGAACGCAGTGACATTTATCACCATTCTTTCTAAATAAGTTTAGTTGTTTATTCCAACATCTAATGCTATTCAAAAGCCCCTGGGATGTCAAAGAGGGCAGAAAGAGGCATTTATTCAAATTAAACATCATTCGAATACGCTGCAGAAGAACTCTTCGTTAATTACAAACTATACGCTTTTAATTAAGAGATATAATCTGACAGACAAAACAAGCAAAACCGCCATTTTGAATTTCGGCACGAAGGCTCTGTTTTATATTTAAGGTTTGAATTCTATTTTAATCCAGGAATGTTAAAAGAAAGTGTCTCTTTTTAAAAACCTTTTCCATAATAAATGCAAAGTTCGTATTATTTTTTTATTTTGGCTGATAATTTGTTTTTTTCTTAACTTACGTTATCATTAATGGTGACAGCGCTATCAACAGCAAATTTGAAGTATTAAAATATCTGACTTTTTTTTTATGTTTGATTTTGAAGCATTGAGAACCTGGAGGTATTTTGATTATTCATGTTTTATTAATCTCTGTTTTGTTTAGAATTTACTTCACTTTGCTTAATGATTTCTTGTTAAAGTTGCCTTTTACACAAAAGTATTTCCTTTACACTGATAGGAAATTAAAATGTTACATATATTTTGTTTATTAATCCCTAAACTTTCATTATTCCTAATAAAATAAAAATGGAAATTTGATACAAAAAATTCATTAATTTATAATTGATACTTGCATCCAAATGAGTATAAAAAAAGTATGAAAGAAATTATATTTTCTAAAACGAGATATAGAAACATTTTTCTGATCTAAAATTTGATTAAAGATAAAAAGAATTTAGAAGCATAAAATCTAAGAAGGTTTCCTTCGACTATTATCTATTTTAATTAGACCATCTTGAATTAATCCAGAAATTTTTACAGCAATTAATAAAATTGTTTCTTTGTAACTGCTTATATTTGCTAATGATATTAGCTACTTGGGTATGCTTATATGTGTAAGGCTCTTTTTGGACTGTGCATTCCTCTATGATAAAGTCAGTGCGTGACAGTTCATTTTACTGTCTATTACGCATCTTTACAGAAGAAAAATGTCCTTGTCACAGCTCTACATAAGACAAATGTAGTTAGATAGCAAGCGCAAAACGTTAATCATGGACAGTGATGTCACTTGTTTGGACAAGTGACATGTCTAAGTGACTGTGATGTTTTTGACTCTGGTAACACCAGAAGGATTGTAGATACGCAAGTTGCATATTCACACTGACAAAGCCTAAAAATATGTGCCTTTCCCTTGATTTTTTGTGTACTCCAATTCTGGTCAGCTAATTTATTTTGTAGTATAGAAATGCGATTTAGGTGAGATTTAGAGATAAGATGATCATATTGTCTGTTAATCCCTTTAACGATAGCATAATTTTCAAGAAAGTCAAGAAAACGTACCTCATTTTTTTATGCAAAGAAAATAGTATAAAAATAAGGAATGAACAATATGCGTATTCATTTTTATTTTTGGAATTTTTTTTTAGTTGAAATTAAGAAAAGTTTCATTTTCAGAAAAACCAATAATCAGGGTTATTGTGACAACCGACACTCTCCAATTACCTTATAAACAGTCTGTTACTGCCATCCTGGTATGTAAACAAAAAAATAAATGATTTTTCGAGAGTATAAGAAATGGATTTTTAAAATATTTTTGTTGAGAGCTTTGAAAACTCAGCGGAAATATCACAGGCACGAGAAATAGAATGCTAAACCTCACCTACTGATTTTGATGGGTGGAGACGGAAGAGTTTAATGAATATATCATCAATTCTGATCTGAGGTATTTCAATTATGCTTTTAAATTTTTCAAAGCTGTTAACCCTCCGTCAGGCCCAACCGGCCTGGGAGGGCACCCAACTCGAGCGTTTCCCGCTCCTCCTCAGCACAGTGAGGTAGATGCCAGTCCTCCTAGTACTCTCCTTTTCTTTACTTGATGTTTTAGACCTACCTTCTGCAATTGACGTTTCCGATACTTGGGTGAAGATATTTCCATATTGATCCCTCAGGTACATTTTCTCCCGAATTCGTCACGCATATGATTGTTCGTAATAACTCGATTTTTCGCTGTTGTTTTATTTTACTCATTTCATGGCTATCATGCTGATTTTTATATTAAAAGCAGTCGCCAAAAGTGTTTCAGTCTAACGAAAGAAACAATATACCAACATGTTTTGGTTTTAAGTGATTGGTAGACTTTGGTGTCAAGATTCCGAAAGTGAAGTATGTGATTCTCGTGTCTTCGCTTCAGGACTGCTTTTCCAAAGATATCCCCTTTTTTCTTTCAAGCATCCTACGATGGTCAATTGCTTATAAGATGCTTAATTTAAAATTAATGGTTATTAGCTACATTAATTACAGTTATTTATCTGTGCCTGTCAGGTGTATTGTTTTAAGAGAGGATATCAGTCTCCTAGAAATGTGCGAGAATCCTGAATACAATAAATTTCTTTTCTTTTTTCATAGTAAATACCAAAAGGAGCTTTACTTATCTCGTTACTACTATATGACTTTCACCAGCAAGAATCACATCACAAATAAAACAAAATTAAGGCCATAATAATCTCAGGGGAGACAAAACATCCAAAAAGAAATTTTTTAATTAATAATGTTAGAAAATTAATCATAAAGAGAACGTTAATTTCACGGAATGTGTGTTTAAGGTGTTACACACAGAAAATATAAGAAGCGATGTCTTTTCCACAGAATTAATTACGTTTTTCTTTTTTAACTTAGACGGACCAGATCGCCTCTATTAAGGTTCGAATTTCGTTGCGAAGATTTGAATACTCCCAAGATTAGCTATTTTGAACATGTAGAAGATATGGATAGGCATGTATCTTTAAGCAAACAAAGTTAATGAAATATTCAAACTATTTTCGTTTACAAACAGAAATTTAATTTTATAATAGTTGCCCGTTATTAACATTTAATTTTGCTTTATAAATATCACTAAAGTTCGCGATCTTTTCAGATTCCAAGACTAGTGTAATTCTGAAGATTCATAGACTGACATTCTATTTTTGAGATTATTTTATCTTTGTCCATTTCTGGCTGCTTAGATTTTTAGAGACCGCACAAACGAGGAAACTATTTTTCTGGGTCGAGGTTTAAATTTGAGATTTCAATTTGGTGGATTGGAAATCAAAGTAGTCGTAATTCAAAATAGATGCAGAAAGAAGTTTCATCGTACTCGAGGTCAGCCCTTCAGAGCAAAACGTAGCCGAATCTTCACATGTATATGCTCCCGGCTAGAGAAGGGAGATAAAATCGAAAAGTGAGAATTCATATGTGGTTTCACTTTTTTTGCAGCAACCCTATAAGCATCCATTTTTTAGTTGCCAATCCCATGCTTCTAAAGCAAGGATATTATTATTTTCCACATGTTTAAATAAGAAAATTAGTGCGTGCATAAAGAATTACCGCGGTATTTATGCTCCGTTGACAGAGAAAAAAAAGAGAAAATCTTGTGTAGGAATAACCATGAAATGAATCTCATGAAAAATGCGAATTTGGCTTAGGAAAAGGTTGGGGAATTAGATTCCAATTTCTTTAATTCTAATCTTTATTTATAGCGTTTTCAGCTAAATGTAGATTGTTTTCAGGTAACAATTTCTTTTGTCCTTTGATAATAATCAAAATCCACTAAAACCAAGTAATTTTAAAGAGTAGTATCCATTTCTAGAATTGAATGATTAAGAAATCTATTTGATTAAAATTTATTTTATGGTTCATATTAAATGTACAGGAGTGATCATAAATTATTGAACCCCATTCAAAAGTTAACAATAAAAAAAAAACCCTACAATACAGCAATTTCGTTTTTTTATTAAATGAAGAATAACTAAAGAAAATTTTCAGATAGGTAACGCCATTACGACGTAATCCAACGCAAATATCAAAATATATAGAGGCCTGGAGCAAGAAGACACGTCTGGCACGACTCTGGTTCCTCGAAACAAATCCAATTGTAACAATTCAAGAATTATTCAGTTAAATTATCAAGAAATTGTCGGTCGCCAAGTAAGAACTTTGTAAAGCGTTGGTCTGAACAATTAAGGAAGGGAACGATCTCACCACTTTTGCATATTTCCTGTTCCATTTAATTTTCTCATACCAACGCTTGATAGAGTTTTTTACTTGGGGACTGAAAATTCTATGCTCTATTTCTAATAATGGCAGCAAATATGGCAATAGTATATCATAATAATATCGCCAACCTAATAATAATATCAGCAGCCTCATCAATAATAATCATGTCGGCAATAATGAAAAATAATATCAATGGCGACCGTTGGATCAACGTTGGCGAAAGCGGCGGTATGCGTTGGCATGTAAGCATGGCGGCATCAAACGTATCGTAGCAATAACGGCAAAATAATAATAATGGCGCGAAAATATCGCTAAAAAAAAAATAATGGCAGCGCCAGCAGCCTTATCGAAAAACGAAAGCGCGCGCTTCTCTCGCGCTATAACAGCTGGCGCGCGCCGTAAGCGTAACGTAATCAGCCTTCAGCGAAAATATGGACGTAACTGGCAAGCATATCTGTATCGGCGGCAAAGCGATCTTAAGCCGTAACGAAAATAATAATAATGGCATCGCCAGCATCTTCAGCGAAAAACAATGTGGCAAAGCCAAAATAATGGTAATGGCTCGAAAAACATGACAATGACGGAAAAATATCGTATGTAATAAATATCATCATCAACAATAATAGCCGAAAACATCTTTCAGCAATCAATATCATCATAAACATAAATAATGTGCGTAAGCGTAATCAAATAATCAATAATGTGACATCAAATAATGGCTAATAATGGCAATAATAATAAATATCATATCATATATGGCATGGTAATGGCGAAAAGCGAAAAAGCGAAAAACAAGCAATAATAAGCGAAGCATGGCGAAACTCGGCAATATGGCATCTGTATCATCATAATAAATGGCATCATATGTGGCGAAAGCAATATCAATAATGTCGAAAATAGCCAATGAAAATATCGTGTGGCAATAATAAACGGCAATAAAATAAACCAATGACGAAAAATATTGTCAAGCCATCTTCAATATCAGCGTATCAGCAGCGATAATGGCATGTATGGCATGTGGCAGAAAATGGCGAAAGCGTATGGCGGCAGCCAACAATATAATGATGTGAAAACCAGTAACAACTGGCGTGAGCGTAAGCAGCCAATAAAACAAATAACAATGACTATGGCATGGCAAATATCATCATCTGGCGACGCAATAATCGGCTATCGAAAAAGCGTATCAGCGACGAAAATATCGGTAATCAACTTCAGCAATAGCATCATCGAAAAGCAATATCGAATAATCAGCATGATAGCGGCATGACATCATGCGGCGTAATATCGCGGACAGAAAAGCGGCTGGCGTGGCCGGCTTCAGCCATCAACTGAAAGCGGCGTATCATGAAAACGTAATATCAACTCTTAGCGGCGGCGTCGGCGTGACGTAAACAACTGAAAATAGGCAGCATCGGCGTAGCGTAAGCTGACGTCAGCAGCGAAAAGCGAAAATAATCTTTCTGAAAATAGTATGGCAATATCTTGAAAAAGCAATAAATAAAGCGTGGCAAATAAAGCGAAAGCCGAAAGTAATGTTATCCGGCAATATTAGGCATGACGTATGTATATCTCATCTCGAAGCGGCGGCAGCATCAGCAAAATGAAAATGGCAAAGCGGCAAATAGTAATAATATTTAATATGAAAATAATGGCATAATATCAGCGAAAATCATCAACTCAAAAGCAACTCATCGGCGAAAAAGCAACAATCTTAATGACGGCGTAATGAAGCATTCATCAGCTATGGCGGCATCGAAATCCTTCTTGTAATAATGGCTTATGTAATATTCATCAGCGGCAATATCGTAAGCGTATAATAATATCATAAACATGGCAATATTATCATCATCATCGGCAATAATCATCAATATCATCAATATC